>JAGPOW010002514.1:25437803-25453044 GCA_030014935.1 Caiman crocodilus | reverse complement strand
TTGTTCTTGCTCCTACCTTGGGTGTCTTCAAGAGTAGATTAGATAGGTACTTGGCTGAGGTCCTGTGACCCCAGCACTTGTTCCTGCCATTGGCAGGGGTCAGACTAGATGGCCTGCTCTAGGCCCCTTCTGACCCTAGTTACTATGAAACTATGAAGTTTTTGGGAGCCATGGCTCCTAAATGATCCAATGAAAAGGGCCTATAGGCGGAAATGAGAAGACGTGGCTTCTAATCCTACCTAGACAACTGGCAGCAAACACAAAATAAAGTTTTTATGCAGAGCCTAGTCTACTAGGCTAAGTACATGCAGTCAAAAAGCCAAAGGCTGGATCAATTCAGTCTTGGCTGGTTAGTCTAAACTGCATAGAAGGTTAAATGAATCAGCAAATGAACAGACATTCACTTTTGATTCTGGAAATGCAGCCATATGCCTGTAGTTGCCCAGGGCAGAAGCTGGGGATGCTAGAGCACACTTCCTTGCTCAGCTGGAGCAGACAGCTTGGGCTAAGCCTAGCCTGCCCACCCTATGAGGAGCAGGGGGTTGCAGGGGAGGTGAAAAGCATCATGGGATACTGGGGGACTACAAGTTAACTTGAATCTGGAGGGGATTTGGGGAAGAAGTTTGTCAGATAGACCAAACAAATCTCCCAACTGGATCATAGACACAGGAGGGACACCAGCCCACCAGCTGTTAGTGCAGATTTAATGAAGGGGCCCTTGGAGAGGCTAAATGTGTTCAAATCAGCAGGCCTGGATGAACTTCATCCAAGGGTGCTGAAAGAATTGGCCAGTATCATAACAGAGCCACTAGCATGGCTGTTTAAGCAGTTGTGGTGCTCTGGTCAGGTCCCAGAGGACTGGAAAAGGGCCAGTGTGATCCCTATTTTCAAGAAGGGGAGGAGTGATGAACCAGGAAACTATAGGCCAGTTAGTCTCACCTCTATCCTTGGGAAAACTCTGGAAAAATTCATTAAGGATCACATTTGTGGGAGCTCAGCAGGGGAAATAATGCTGAAAGGAAATCAGCATGGGGTCATTGCAGGTAGATCCTGCCTGACTAACCTTGTTTCTTTTTATGACCAGGTCACAAAAAGCTTAGTCTCAGGAATCAAGGTAGATGTCATCTACCTAGACTTTAAGAAGGTCTTTGATACGGTATCCCATTCTGTTCTTGTAAATAAACTGACAGGATGGAATGTAGATGATTACACAGTCAAGTGGGTTGCAAATTGGCTTAGGGGTTGCACCCAAACAGTGGTGATGGATGGGTCAATAATCAACCCGGCAAGATGTGGGCAGTGGAGTCCCACAAGGCTTGGTCTTTTGACTGGTGCTATTCAATGTTTTCATCAGCAACTTGGACAAGGGCATGGAGAGCACCCTGTCCAAGTTTGCAGATGATATCAAATTATGGGGCAAAGTTAACACAGAAGAGAGTAGGGAATAGATCCAGGCAGATCTGGACAGGTTGGAAAAATGGGCAGAACAAAATAGGATGCAGTTCAACAAAGACAAGTGCCAAGTGCTGCATCTGGGCAAAAAGAACCACCAACATTTACAGGCTGGGGGCTGACCTTCTCAGCAGCACAGCAGTGGAAAGGGATCTTGGAGTCATAGTTGACTCCAAGATGAACATGAGTCATCAATGTAACAAAGTGATCAAACAAGGCTAACCGCACTTCAGCATGCATTAGCAGATGCATGACAAATGGGTCCAGGGAGGCGATGCTTCCCCTCTAGGCAGCGCTGGTTAGGCCACAGTTGGAGTACTGCATCCAGTTTTGGGTGCTGCAGTTCAAAAGGGATGCAGAGAATCTTGAGAGGGTTCAGAGGAGAGCCACTCATATGGTCAGAGGCCTGCAGGCAAGGCCCTACAAGGAAAGACTGAGGGACCTAGAGCTCTTCAGCCTTCTCAAGAAAAGGCTGAGAGGTGATCTTGTGACTACTTATAAATTCATCAGGGGAGGGTAGCGGGGAATAGGAGATGCTCTGTTTACTAGGGCAGCCCTGGAGTAATTAGGAACAATGGCCACAGACTGACAGAGAGCAGATTTAGGTTGGACATTAGAAAGAACTTCACAGTAAGGGTTGCCAAAATCTGGAATGGGCTTCCAAGGGAGGTGGTGATCTCCCCTACCCTGGGAGTCTTTGAGAGGAGACTGGACAAGCACCTAGCTGGAGTCCTCTGACCCCAGCACTCTTTCCTGCCCAGGGCAGGGGGTCGGACCTGATGACCTGCTGAGGTCTCTTTCTACCCTAACTTCTATGTAGCTAGGAATCTAAGTTCAATTCAATAAATCTAAATCAGTTAAGTCTGATACTACATCCATCCAGGTTTATCTTAAGCTGGTTTCAGTCATTTTGGAAGTGGTTTATATGCACTGAACTTCTGTTGTTTACAGATTTGAATTGGTTTCTGATCATTTATACTGGTTTATGTTTTAATTTCTGTCCCTAGCCCTATAGTTTAGTCTACAATCTACTCTAGCAGTACTGTAGATATAGTCAACAAGATCTCAGTACATTAAATATTCATCTGGAAAAAGGGAAACCGAATAATTTGTGGAAGACCAACTTACTTGATGATCTTCAAACATTAGGTAAGCCTGAATTTGAATGGGTGCTAATTTTGGATGTTTCAGAGGTGCTCAATGATCTGAAAAACACCACAATGTGAAATCCTAGAATCAATTATATAGATTCCACTCTGGCTGCCAATGTTTGGGTGCTCAAAAAACTGAGGTACACCCCCAAAAATTCCATGGCTTTTTCTGTAAAATACAGAAATAAAACTAAACTGTCAGTTTCCAGATCTCAAAAATGGGACAATAACATTAATTATATTTACCCTATTCATAACCAAATGTGTGTATGGTGATATAAGGACAAAAAATTATTAAGACCAGTCAGGTCAGAGTGTACAAGAACAACTGAGGACTAATAGTGAGGAAGTCTTGTGTGATTCACTGGACTGTGTGTCCACTATATTTTTGCAATCTATCAAAAAATCTAGTGCACATTTTCATAAGAAAAGTTTTATTAGGGTTTTTACTAGGGCTGTCAATTAATCACCATTAACATGCACAATTAATGCATTAATTAGTTCTTGCATTAATCATACACATGGTTTTGGAGCCCACACCCGGGCTCTGCTCCACTGCTGTCACTGCCACTTCCAGGCTGCCCAGCAGAGCAACAGTGGCACTGGAGAGGACCACAGGGCAGCCTGGGTGTGGACTTGCAGGACGGTGGGGGCAGTACACACACAGACAGAGACACAGAGACAGACACTCAAGCAGCTGCAACAGGTAAGTCTGTGGAGGGGAAAGGGCAGAGGACAGATCGAGGCCCCCATAGTGAGGGAGGGAGTGGAGCAGGGGCAGGGGCTGGGGTGACTGGGGCCCCAAGATGGGGGGGGACATGGCTCCCCACCACTGCACACACCCCCAGGAGATGCATGGGAGGCAAGTGCCCCCTGGATATATGCATGGGATAAAGGTGGGTTGCCTTCTGTGGGTTGGGGCTCTGTGCCCTGCTACCTTTGCCCTGGGATCTGCATGATGCCATGTTGTGCCTCCCATCATGGGGCAGGCAGGAGATGCATGGCCAGTGCGTGCTTCCCAGTGCAAAGGCAGCAGGGCACAGAGCCCCAGCCCACAGTGGGCAGCCCACCCTCACTGCATGCACAAATCTGAGGGACATGTGTGTGACAGGCTAGCTGGTAGTGACAGCCCAGGGGTTTTGAAAGGGTAAAGATGATTGGAGGACTTGGGATTCCTTTTCCTCACCAATCTGGTAATGATTTGGCCCAGGGGCTTTGAAGGGATAAAAGATGATTGGAGGATTTAGGATTCCCTTTCCTCACCAATCAGGCCCCAGAGAGTCACCCTCCATGTCCCCCGATTAGCCCATTGGGTCACCTGGAGGGGGATAAAAGGGGCAGTGCAGATGACTCAAGAGAGAGACCAGTGAGGGATCACAAGGGAGGAGTTTCAAAGAGCTGAACCAGCAGGGTAGAAACAGTTGCCCCAGAAGACCCTGAAAGAGTGGGACCTTCAGGCAGCAGTTGAACCCTCAGCAGCGTGGCGTGTGGCCAGCAGGAGAGGCTTCCCACTGGGCTCCAGGATCCCCTATGAGAGGCTGCAGCTAGCAGGAGAGACTCCCCAGCTCCAGCAAGGATCTGAGCAGTGACCTGAGAGGTTCCCAGCTCTGCTTCCAGCTTCTCCAATAAGAGGCCAGGCAGCTCAACATGAGGCCGGGGCTCCCGGAAGATCAAGACCCCTTGCAGCTTGGAGCAGCACTAGCACTGGTGGTTTTGTGGTAGAGTTTCTGCCTACCTTGTTGAAGATCTGAGTTGAAGTCCCAGCTGAGGTGAGTGAAGTAACAGGGAGAAATTATTGTTGCAATAGAAAGGGATCATTGTGTTTTCCTTGTTTCTCTACCCTTCAGGTACCTCGGCCCTATATTCCTTGTTATTTGAAATTTTGTACCTTTTATATTTTGCCAACCAGTATGGTTTGTACTGCTGTTTGTGTTTCATATTTTGGTTAACCCTGTCTTTTGTCAACTGGATGAATATGTCTATGATTGTAAGCGTCTAACCTTGGTTGAATCCTGCCCCCTCAGGGCATTGTAGTGTCTGCAATACCCCCTGGCTTATACTGGTTATGTACCCAGTACTGTTCTCTCATTAAAGGGTATATGGTTAAGTCTCAATAGGTGGTCTGGCTCTACTCTATAGGGGGAGGAGAGTCCCTACACTTTCCACAGTACCTGTGCACCTGCTTTGATCCCTTCAACTGGAGAGGAGGTACCTCTCAGAGTACTGCCTGGGTTATACATGCCCTCCATGCTTCCCATGGGGATGCGCACGGCAGCAGGGAACCACGCCCCCTATGGCCCTGGACAAGCTTCCTGAAGCTCTGTTCCACAACCCACCCCAGTCTGCCCCCCCACCTCTCCACAGATTTACCTGCTGGGTGCTGCTCTACACACCAGGCTGCATTCCTGTAGAGTTACCATATTTCTATTTAAAAAAAAAATAAAGAGGACACCGGGGGGGTATTATGACTGGAGGGCAACAATGAAATGCCTGTGCCCTACCACTGCTCTTCACTCCCAAGTTATAGCCCCTCCCCCCCAGTCCTGCTTCTGCCTGTCCCACAGTATCCTGCATCCTGCCAGGCCATGCAGAGACTGCCCTTCCTCAGGCTCCAAACCCTACACACACGCCCAAATCCCCCATACCTTCACAAATTCTCACACACACACCCCACACCCACACAGAGTATCTACATAATTTTGCATTTTTCTACACATAATTTTTTTAGCTGTGCAATTAAAATCACAATTGTACAACTAATTGCAATCAAATTTTTTAATCATTTGACAGCCCTAGTTTTTATATTTCTCTTTATGAAAATACTTTGCCTCCAAAAATTTGCTTAAAAAAAAATAAATTCAAGATGTATTGAGGTGCAAAATGAGATTACGTGAACTGGTAACTGAAAACAAAAACTGTCTCATAAAACTGTTTTCACCAGTTTCAGTTTCTCCTCTTCCTAGCTCCTCTTCCTGCATTTACTTACTTAAACACTTACAAAAAGAAATTATGAGAATCCAGTGAGGGGCATGATACAATGAAAGACCCATGACTAAACGTTAAAGTGATCTTGAGAAAGAACATTCAGGAAAGAGTTGCATAGTAGATAATAATCTACTATAAAATAAAAATTGATAAAAATCTATCAATTGCCATATTTTCTCACATGCCAAATGTCCCCAAATAAAGACACACCTGTTTTGGGGAAGGAAGAATAACCAAAGATTTTTTTTCCAGGGTATGGCTGTATGGAATAGCGAAAGAGCTTGGTCTTCAGCTGACTTACCCTCCCTTTTGTGTTCAAGCACAATCTGTAACCTGAGCTGCCCCTGAAGACTGGTCTCTATGATGTTAGGAAACTAGGATGTGGGTGGTATTGCATAGTGATTAGATACCCAAAGGATGGGTGCAGTCCAGACTAGTTCTCCAGGGAGCAGGAGTAATGGAAAGGTTTGATATCATAACTGGAATCAGGAGCCATAGCCAAAATCAGAACAGGCTTGGGTCAGAAACCATAGCTTGAGATAGGGTAAGCCATGGGTTAACCAGGTTCAGAATCAAAAAGCCAGAGCCAAAAAATCAAACCAGAATTGATTCAGGGCTGAAAATCAGAAGCAGGGAATGCCATGGGTCTTACAATAGTCAGCAGCCAGAGTTAGAGCCAGGAGTCAGAACCAGGAAACCAGCAAGGAAATATATGGAAGGTCAGAAGCAAGAACTTTGGCCTTTGCCTGGACAAAAAGACTATAGACTGGGCCTGGCTTTTGAGGGTTGGAGGGAGTGGAGGCCTGGTGTTTCTGGCTTCAGCGGGTTGGCTGCCCTGAATGGTTCACTCAGCACATCTGGAACCAAGGCATGGTTCTAGGTTTGCTGTAGGTGGCACCTGTTCAGGAGACAACTTGCCCTGATCTCCTGATTGAGACCAGCTGGGTCCAGGGTTTTAGTCTGGCTTCATTACACATGGGTGGATCTACTACTTTGAAAAGAGCTGAAAATAGAGAGCTGTATAATAGAAGAGAGACCAGGAATAGCTAGTAGACAGCAAGCTTGCTAGAAGAAAGGTTAGCTTGACTATTGGAACATCGTGACCATTAAAAAGGAGGGATGATTGCTAACACCTGCAGAGTGAAATACAAGCCAGTAAGTCAACTGACACCCTTAGCTGCCAGAATAGAAATGCCACACCTGCTATCTCATGAAGCATGAATCAAATGGGGTGCTTCTATTCCAGGCAGAAAATCATCTTCTCCACTTAAGACACATGCTCCAATTTTGTGGGGCTTACCTTTCCCCTGAAAACTATGTGTGGTATATGAGTAAATAAGTTATTTTTGTCCATAAGATTAGTTAATGTTATGTCACTTCAAAAAGAACCCTCAAAATAAATGCTAGCAATTACAAGTTCTATAAATATATGAGATGATTTATGTCATATTAACAGATTGTGGGAGGACAGTGATTCTGATAAAGGATTACTTGAGAGATATCCCATGAGTCCGTATTGTCCAATGAACTGAGATCTATTATTAATTAATTATTATTTGCCTAGACAATCATAAAATTAACTTTAGAAACATAGGTATAAGTAAAGAGAGGAAATGGTATCATTCATGGAAGGAATGAAGTACACTTCCTAATGGCAGTTTGCAGCTAAAGCCTAAGGATTTAAAAAAAGTGAGGTTCCAAATTGTAATTCACTGAACTTAAAAAAGATGGAGAACAGTAAGAAATTGATACTCAAAGAGTCTTGGTAAAAATCTGTGTACCTTCTATCCTTTATCAAACATCAGAAATGTTAGATCTTTGCTTGACTTCCCACACCTGTCCCCTAAATATTTTTTGTATCCATGCTACTTCCCTGTTCTGTTGAGTCACTCATGTTAGACTGGAATTAAAAATGCAGACACAGTAAATAAAAAGACAAATAAAAGAAAAATGATATTGGATTGGACTGCTTATTTGGTGCTACACTTCATTTCATGTATTAGACCTTTTCTAGTCAAGATCTTAAAAGTGCTTTACAAAAACATTAAAAGAATTGGATTTAAAAAAAATGAAACCCTTTTAATACCAATTAGTTTCTGTCAAGAACATTCGGTACTTATCTTCATCAAGCATTAGCATAGAGAGGCAACACCCCTGGAAATACTGAATCCTTTAAGAGGTGAACCTTAAAAATGTACAAAAAGAGGGGAAAAAGGCTGCTTTCCTATTGTTAGAAAAAGTTTTGGCCTGATCTAGGGTAGAAAGAAGAGTAAATAGCAAGTCACAACTGTGATTCCCCTGGAAATAATTTTGTCTTGGGTACCACACTAACAACCGTTGTATGAATTTTAGAATGATCTCTCAAGGACAAGGGATGCAACAAGCTACAATGTATTGCAATATCACCATATATATTCTCTGTATCTCAATAGTCATAGCCCCATGGAACCTCGGGAAGTTTGTTGCTGACTGTGTCTACGCTGCCTGACCTGAATTGTACCTAATATAATATAATTCTTAAATTCTCTATTCTAATGCAAAGCAACAATTAAGCTTTCTGGAAAGAAAAAAAAAAATGCCTTCTTGCATGGCAGTGTAACATTACATAAAGGGCTTTAAAAGTATCTACTAGAGTAGCGGTCACCAACCAGTCAACTGGGATTGACCGGTGGATACCAGAGCCTCTTGAAGTCGATCCTGGGCTGTAGGGGCTGAGCGCACGTGCACACCACCCCTCCCAAACCCAGCAAGTCAGTTGGTGTGGGGAGAGGGAGCAGAGGCCCTGGGGAGCAGTGAAGCAGGGCTCAGGGTACAAAGCTCAGCCTGCAGCTTCAGCCAGGGCAGGGCCAGGAGGGGGACAGAGCCATAAGCGGTTCATCCGGAGAGTACGGGCATGCATCCCAGGAGGGCAATGGCAGTGCTGGACTGTTCCTGGCCAGGATGCACTCAGGTCAGGCAGCTGCGGCAGTGGTACTGGGAGTGGGGCTGGGGAGGACCATAGTCCCCCTCCAAACCCTGCTCCCAGTGCTGCCACTGAGCTGCCACTAGGGCCAGGCCTGGCAAGAACAGCCTGGCACAGCCTTTCCCTTCCCTTCCCTTCCCTTCCCTTCCCTTCCCACCCCCCCACGAGGACATGGGGGCTGGCAGGTACAGGGGAGGGCAGCAGGCTGGAAGGCTGCGCTGGGCTGTTCCCACAGAGCCTGGTCTACACTGCACTCGGTGGAAGAGCTGGAAGTGAGGGTTGGGGGGGTCCATGGCCCCTGCTAGGGCCCCACTCCCGGTACCATCAACACAGTCTCCTGGCCTGAGCACAGCTTGGCCGGGAACAGCCTGGTGCTGCCCTGGCCTCAGCATACCCTGCTCTGCCCCCATGTGCATATCCAGGGGCGTGCCCTCCCAGGCTCCACGCCCCACGGACGAGCCACTCTCTGATCCGTTCCTTCGACTGCCCCAGATGTGCAGGGCTTGCCCCTCCCTCACCGCTATTGCCACCATTGATTTAAAAAGAAGCTGTTTATTTAAGGGTCACACAAGTGAGCCCAATACATCCATACTCCTAGACACTTACACAGCAATCTACTGAAGTCAATGGGACTTGCACTACTGTAATATCAGCTTATGAAGAGTATTAGGTTTAGGTCCTACTTTATCTATATTTTTATTGTTTCATTTGTGTTTATTTTTAAAATGGTACCCACAGCATATGCTATCCAAATTACAACATAGACACAAATCGATTTACAGGAAAATGTTCTCTTAATTGTCCAGGTATCTTAGTTAGAACACTATTTTAAGATAACCATTAGGCAAAAATAATAACATTTACTAAAAACAACTTTATGCATTTGTTTTTGCAAATAAAATAACTTTTCATCAATTTTCAATAAATATTAAATATCAACAAAATCAATTTTCATCAAATATTATATACTGAATAGATGCAAATGACTTTTGAGCATTTAGGTCATTTGTTATCATTATGGTTAAGTACAGATAATCAAAAAGCCTGAGGTAGAACCAGTTTAATCTACCCAGGTTTCTCTAAGCTGTGTAGATTGAACCAGGAGTGAACAGAATGCTTGTTCATTCTTGGGTGAACTGGGGCATACAGATGCCTGCACTGGCCATGCCAGAAGGCAGGGGTGCTCTTGCATGTTTCCCAATAGGGCCTCTTTCCCCATGCCCCCACTTGCCACCAGCACCTTTGTTAGTGTCATGGGGACACCCCCCAACTGTGCCTGCTTGGGTGGAGAGTGGTCAGGGCTGAGCCATGGGGTTGGAGGACCTCTGCTGACACTGCCCAGCTTATCTGACAGCTCAAACAGCTCTCAGCCCTGTTTCTCCCTGCTGATGTCAGCTGAGCTGGTAGGGAGAACAGTGGGGGAGCACAGGCTCCCACACAGCTGTGCTTGCTCAAGTTAGGGGGGTGGGGGGCTAGGGCTGGGCCAGAGTGAAGGCTCTGATCCTCCCCACCCCCTGCCATTCAGCTGGCACTTCTACTTGGCTAAGCTTCTACTTCTTCACTGCCCTGCCGCCAGCACCGAGCAACTCAGGTGAGAGTCCTGGTGCAACTCTCAGTCCCAGATCATGCCTGCCCGTGTCAGTCAAGCCAGGCAGCAGCAGGGAGGAGCAGAGCCCCACCCCTGCCCCCACATTCGTATGGGCCTGGTCTTAGGCTTCTGAGACCTGAGCAAACTCAGCTGGGGGGAACCTGTGCTCCCCTGCCCTTCCCCCCACCCCATCCTGCCAGGCTTGGCTGACATGAGGCAGACAGAAGCAGGGCTGAGAGTCCTGCAGGCTGTCAGCCAAGCCAGTTAGCATCAGAGGGTGGGGAACAGAGCCCCTCACCCTGTGGCCCAGCCTCAGCCCCCCTGAGCAACAGCTGGTGGGGACACATTGCGAGGAGGCTCTTCTTCCCCACTCCCCTCCCCCTGCACCACCAATGGCAGGCGCAGTCAAGACATGGTGCTGAGGAGCAGAGGCTTTGTT
This sequence comes from Caiman crocodilus, assembly GCA_030014935.1. Taxonomy (NCBI): domain Eukaryota; kingdom Metazoa; phylum Chordata; order Crocodylia; family Alligatoridae; genus Caiman; species Caiman crocodilus. The sequence continues at coordinate 25,442,467 of JAGPOW010002514.1, read as the reverse complement.
GCCTCAACAATGTGACAATCCACGGGGTGGGGCCACCCTGACTCTGTGGAGCAAATAGTGCAGGCATGCAAAGGATCATGGGATGCTGGAGAACAGCAAGGTAATTTGAGTTAGGAGGGGATCTGGGACACAAGTCTGATGGCCCTTTTTAACCTAAATCAGTTCAGTCTGATACCACTACTTCCATCCAGGTCTATCCTAAACCAGTTTCAGCCATTTTGAAACCAGTTTACATGCACTGAACTTCTGTTCTATTACAGGTTTAAATCAGTTTCCAATCACTTAAACTGGTTTGTGTGTAATGTCTGTCCCTAGCCTATGTGTATGAAATAATGGAAATGCATTGACTATGCACAGGAATTTACAAAAAACTATGTTTTGTCTTATTTCTTCAAAATGTCAGAAAAAGGGCTCAGTGGAGACTATCACCTTGATTTACTTCAAACTTCTTCAAAGTTGAAATGAGTGCAAGCAAAGGCTCCCAAAGTGGGAAGCTCAACATTTTAGAGTAGGTAAGTGACTATAAAATGCCCATATTACCTTGAAAAAATAAAGTTAGGAAAATTCTATAAATTCTTATGATGCTTAGAAACAGTAACAGGTATTAAAGATCAAATGACTTACTTAAAGCTAGGATATAAAATAGATTCCCACTGTATCTCATATCTGTATAGCACTGAGTAGCATGATGCAGAGACACAAGCTAGCTCCACATGAACTGGGTTCAAAACCAAAAACACTATATAACCTTTTAGTATGGAACTAAATTCTAGATAATCATTGCTGCTCAGAAGCAGAATTTATTAGTCCAGGTACAAGACTGCACAAGTACAGCTATACTGCTTCTGGTTCCCCGAAAAAGTAGCTTTAAGTTTCTCTGCATGAAACTTGTGCCATATAAAAATATATACAATGACAAGGAAATGTTCTTGATGTGTGAATTACCATTGATGCCTATTTCAGTTTGATTTTCTGCCATGAATCAGCATTAATGAAGCAGGATTTTTCTTTCTTGAATCACATTTATTGTTATTAATTTTAGATATGCTCCTTTCTGAATCCCTCAAGTTACTGAGTTTTAGCTCATGTAATCTAAGTATGCTTGTTAACTTTTGTTGTACTGTAGACCTTATTTAATATAATGTTTTCATATTAAACATTTCATAAACTACTGAAATCTCAGCTGAAAAAACAGATTTTTGAGGCTTCTTTTAAAGCAGCTTTATCAACTGACCTTGCCGTTATTTTAGAATAAAATAGTGTCTGTTGTGTCCTAAACTATTACATTAATATTATACATACTAAAAAGGCACACGGTGCATTAAGGCAACTGCTTTGTATAGAGCTTAATGCTACCCAAAGCAACATGGAACCTCTTCTCACATGTCTTTCTGACCATAACCATACTAAGCTAAGCAGGTTTCACCATATCTCTTAGCTGGCAGACCATGGGCTTGGACAGATGTTCAGTTTTTCCAGGGAGAGTCCCTGCTCTCTTTGGAGAAACCATGAGTGTACAGAAGTTCCTAATTTTTCTCCCATAGTAGAAGTGGTCACTCTGAGATAAAAATAATTCAGGGAAAACCCAAATGAAGTGGTTCCCCAGAGGATCTTTCTCAGGAGATAGAACTTGGCTACAGGCAGCCAGTGTGCTTTGCTGCTACACCCTCCTCCTCCCACAGAGTGAAGGAGAGCATGTGTCAGTCCCAGGAAAACAGGGAGAAGAACATACCCATGAATGGAAAAGCCTAGCACTAAAGCACTTACGGGAAGCTGTTCTGTTCCTGACCTGCTCCCTGCCTGAATCATTGTAGCATTTGGGTGCCAGGAACCATATAAGTAGATTGCTTGCCCAGCCACAGCTGGACTGGAACACAGCATAGGGGAAGGGAAGACTGGAGGACTCTATGCTGACAACCCCTGTCTACTTCTGCTTAAAAATAAAAAGCCTGTAAAGTTCTCCGAGCTACATGCTCTTGGGACCCCTGGCAGCCCAGCACCTGCACTGAAGGCTGTTTTCTTCTTTGTATGAACTACTATACAAATCCATTTTTCTCTCAAGAAAACAAATCTAGGAGAGTTATCCTGGATTGTTTGAATGTGTGTACACAACCTATACCTCCTGTAGGGCAAAGTGGGTCTATTGCGATGGTGGCTGACCTCCCAACCTAGCACTCTTTTGAGAACTAGATGAGGAACAAAATGCCTTTTGGGCAAAAATGTTTGCTACAGGTCAGAAACAAAAACTTCCCCACAACCTTTTTCATGCCACTGCAACAACTACACAATACAGGGTAGTTCTAAATCCCAAACTGTTACCAAATAGCTTTACTAAAAAACATTGGGTAATGAAGAGCTCTCTTTCTCTATTCCAATGGTTCTAAAACAGGGTGCTGTGGCATCCTGGAGTGCCTTGGGATCTTTTGAGGGTACTGTGGGATGCCACATAATTTTGCAACAGAAGAATTGCCTATTGTTTTTCTGTAATGAAAAATAAAAATGAATAAATGCTAAGAGCTGGCATTTTTTAAGGATGCCTTGAGTCTAAAAAGGTTGAGAACCACTGCTCTACTCTATGTGGTTTTCTGAATCTATGTAACTAGTTAGTTATTTTTTCAAAGTTCTCCAGCTCCCTGCATAATTTTTCTCTTGTAGAGGAAAGAGTTGACCCTCTGCAAAAGTATTTTAATGCCACCCATTTTTTTATTTCAGCACAGGAGAATATTATTCAATTTGAGGCTTGCTTTAAGGTAGGATTCCAGGTATAATCAACATTGGTAACCTTTTAATATTAGTTATTATATACAATATGACAAAGACTGGGGAAGCATCAGAAAAATATTCTCTCTCCCCAACCCCACAAAAATTCAAAGTTTTGGTCAATACTTACAATAATTAATTTGTATGTGTCTATGCTAAACAATTGTTCAGTAACAAATTCTGTTGATTTTTAATCAACATCTTTCTCTTTTTCCTTAACATTTTGAATATGATTTTGAAGCTTAATGGCCTCCTTTAAAATTTAGATGTACAAGTCAGTGTAGAACCTTCAGCTTCGTGTAACTCTACTGCAATCACAAGCTCCACACTTCATAAAAATTGATTGTTCCACTCCAAATTTTCTGCTGGCAGGCTGGAGAGGTAATTAACACACACAGCTGCTTCTCACAGTGGACAGACTAGATTGCTCTGTGGGCAATCTAGGCAGTATGTAAACACACAAAGAAAAAAAAGAAAGAAGATGAAAGAGGCATGGGGATAGAGTCATGTGTGCAAAGGGCATGCTCGGGTGGGATGGGCTTCACCTCTCTCCTAAAGGCAAGCGTGTCTTCTCTTCCAGGTTGGCTGATCTCGTACGGCATGCTTTAAACTAGCTTCACTAGGGGATGGGGCACAGGAGGACATGAGAACACCTCCCAGTCAAGACAGGTGATGAGCACAAGAAGTACCCAGATAAGTGATAAAGGTCCAGATAGTCCTAGGAATCGGGGGGAGGAGCAGGGGGAGTAGTGCATACACTGATAGGAGGCCTTAAATGCCTTTACACTAATGCTCCAACTATGGGAAACAAGCAGGAGGAACTCGCCCTTCAGATAGCTAGTACTGGATAGCCAGTGAAGTTCTCCAAGGCTCGGTCCTCGGGCCCATACTGTTCAATTTCTTTACTAGCTACTTAGACAAGGGGGTGAAAAGCACCCTCTTCAAATTCGCTGATGACATCAAGATTTGGGGTGAGGTGGGCATGCTAGAAGGGAGGGATAGGATACAACTGGACCTGGACAGGTTACAGGGGTGGGCGAATGTGAATAGGATGGGATTCAATACTGCACCTGGGCAGAAAGAACCAGCAGCATACTTATAGGCTGGGGAACTCCCTTCTCAAAAGCACAGTGGCAGAAAGAGATCTTGGAGTCATGATCAACTCTAAAATGAACATGGGCTACTAATGTGAGGACACGGTCAGCAAAGCTAACCACACCTTGTCATGCATCCACAGCTGCATCACAAGCAGGTCCAAGAAGGTGAACCTTCCCATCTATGTGACACTGGTCAGGCCACAGTTGGAGTACTGCACTACTTCACAATCAGGGTCAGGATCTGGAACCAGCTTCCAAGGGAAGTGGTGCTCGCTCCTACCTTATGGGTCTTTAAAAGGAGGCTTGAAAACTACCTAGCATATAAGCCCAGTATTCATTCCTGCCCAGGGCAGAGGGTCAGCAAACCTGGGATCATCTGCCAGCTCAAAATGCTCCCACACTACACTACTCCGCCACTTCTGGTTGAGGGTGAAGATCCTGCCTTATTCCACTCCTCAGCAGGCTGAGGCTTAACAGCTGCCTTAACTGAGCCACTTGCCTCCACAACCTCAGCCTTCTCCAAGGTGCTGCTTTCCGGAGGAGACCTGGGCCTAGGGGAAACTTGACGGGTATGGAGCACAAACTCTGATTTCCCCTCAGGCCCCAGAATTGCATGAGCCAGTATGCTTAGCATCCCTAGTTCCAGCTCCTCCTCTGGCAGTGGGAGGCTTATGCTAAGAGATGACATTGGGGTGGAGGAGACAGTGATTCTGTTGTGAATAACCGAGCCATTTTTTCTAAAGGCCTAATAAATGGCCTCGAGCCATCCTCCCGAGACAGAATACACGGCGAGACTGGAAGGTTGTT
>JAGPOW010002514.1:25360624-25409093 GCA_030014935.1 Caiman crocodilus | reverse complement strand
AAACAGACTCCATCTGAGCCTGGACACCTCAAAACTTGCCATCCAAATGCAAAACCTATTCTTTAAAATTTGTCCCTCCTTGATTTATGTCAAAGATGCAAGGGGCCAGTCTTGGAACCAGGAGTCCCAGCTGTTAGCTCCTAGCTCTGTCCAACAGGCCTGTCCAACAGCACTGCAATTAGTAATTCGTTAATATTGCCCAGGGCTTTGAAGAGGCAGAAGCCAAACTGTGCTCTGAGGGGGGCTGCAAGAACATTTCCGCTTGTCCATTTCTGATTTTGGAGTAATTTACATTAATAAGAAAAAAACAACGACATTAATTTATAGTAGGGTTACTGATGCTCTGTCCATGTCCTGATTGATGTTCTGCCTGACTCAGATCAAGTATGTTCTTCCTTTCTGCCCAGCCCTGCCAAGTGTTCCCTGCCAGGCACAAGGAAGGGGAACCTGCTGGATGCAGCTATTGCTGTGACCAATGGAGCACTCTGGAACTCCTTATGTGGTGCAAGAGGGTGGTATAGAGGGTTGCCAGGTGCTGAGAGGGGCTGTGTGGCTTGCTTCCTCCTTGCCAAGAATGAACCTAGCACCCCAAAGTCTCTAGCAGGGAAGTAAAATTTACAGCATGGCTTTCAAGGCAGATGTTGAAAAATCAGATATCTGGGAGCAGGGAACCCTAGAGCACACAGCCTCCCTAAAAACACAAGCAGCTCCTCAGCACCTCCCGGCTGCTTCCACTCCTCCCTGGAAGGCATGTACTCCACCACCCCCTGGTGGCATTTTGGTAGCAGTGCATTCCCTACAAAGTCACAGCTGTACTTGGAACCCTTGACAGTATATGTATGGACACTTCTCTCCAGGGAGAATTGGGAATTGTTTCTCAGTCAGTGATATTATTGGAACACTTCAACTGCTATATCTGCACATATGCTTAGTCTTTAAATGCCCTAGATATCATTTGTAAACAACACAAACCAACCACATTAAAACTAAAATTGCAGTAGAGTCCCCAGGTGTAAACAGACATAAAAATTTGTACTGTTTTTTGTATTGTTCCAAGAATGTCACTAATTGGGAACTGGTTCACAATTGTCCCTGGACACAAGTGTCCACAAACAAATTACTAAGTGCTTAAGTAGAACCCCCATTTAGGGATTGTACCGCTGCCAAAACACCACTAGGTGGAGATGGTAGAGTCTCCAGATCCTCAATCCTTCCAGGGCTCAGAGCCCAGTTTCCTCAGGATTCCTGTAGAGTGGGAGGATGACCCAGAATGGTGCAGGGTTGGAGTGGAGGAGTTGCCAGGTGCTGCAAGTGGAGCGTCATGTGGCTCTAGCTCATAGTTCTTAGGGGGCTGCACCACCTATCCTCCCCCTACAAAAAAAAGAAACAACAAAAAACTGCCCAGCTTTTTCAACCACTCAAGTACCTTGCATTGTCAGATGTGTGTACAGGGTGGAACCAGCAGGACAGGGCTAACTGCAAAAGTGCAGCACAAAGAACAATGAACAGTTAATAGGCCAATTTACTTCACAATGGCTGTCAATTCCACCTCATCCAGTTCTATTAAGTGTCCATTGTGCAATTGCACTGTTTCTCTTCACCCCACCCAGCAATTAACAGGTGTTTACTGTTTTACTGTTACAGGTACCAATCCACTCATCACAAGCAGGGGGCAAAGCTCCCTGCCCCTTACTCCCTTCCCCAAAAACTTAGAACAGAGGCTTTTAACTTCCCCATTTCTGCAGATTGTGGGCAATAGTTCTTTGGAAAGTAAAGTCCTAGTTGCATCCCAGAGCATCCTCATTACCTTGCCAACCAGGTTGGGGGTAAGGGGCAGTGCAGTTAAGATGCCCAGGCACTAGGCAGGGAATGCTCTGTGTCCACATATAACATTAAACTAGTTCAAGAAGGTCCAGCTCAAAACAGTACTTGATTATCTTGGTGTGCTTTGGAAACGTTCTAAGTTTAAACTGGTCTAAAGTGCCCGGATGAGCAGACATGTGGTATGTGGTGCCATAGACCCATCTGTGGTGTCACACACTGCATGAAGAGAGGTTTTAGATCCCAGGGTAAAAAAAAAAATGCCAAAAAGAAGTGGGGTAGTACACATGGCAGCAGCACATGCCACCCAGAACTGGACCCTGGTTGGCTAAAGCCATACTTCCACTGCCAGCTAGACTTTCTGCCCTGGCTGCAGCTCCAGGAGGCCCCCAGGATCTCAGGTAAGGATGTTGGGCCCAGCATAGTTGTTGGTCCCAGTCTCCCCTACCCCATCTGGGGTAACCTGCTGTGCACCAGAATGCATGTGACACAGGTGTTCCTTGGGAACAAGTAGCAGTGGCAGAAGGTGTGTTGCTGCTACTTGTTCCTGAGAAACCAAACATCTATATTTGTCTGGACGCAGTCAAAGAAACAAACTTAACCTTGAACTTCCCTTAGCAAGAAAAAAATGTTCCCTTTTCACTGAAAAGCTAACAAAAAGTGTTCACAGAAAGGGAAAAAATTTCCAAGTTACTTCTCATTTGACATTAGTCTTTACTGTTTGAGATGTCTGAAGGGAAGGGTAGCCAAGGTCTAGCTAAATTTTGTCCAATGTATTACTAGAAGGTTACAAAAAGCAAAGTCAGATGTATCTACTATTTTGTTATTCCAGTTCCTGGAGCAAGCCTGGGTTTTTATTTACTTCTGCTTAAATGTAGTGGACCTCAGAAAGATGCTTTGGCAGTCTAATTTGAGAGGGACTTGAAGGCCCCTTTTTGAGACAGGGGAATGAATATTGTCAAACTGGAGATTTTAGATGCAGATACAAAAATGCTTAACATAAAGACTCTCTCTTTGTGCAGCTTACTCCAAATTGTCTACATGTTTCTTCTGTTATCAAACTAGTTTCAGGCTAACTATCAGTGATGTTTTGCAATTATTTGAGCCAGAGTGGGATATGTGACTCCTGTATACCAGATGGTATAGCTGTAACCAGAGTAGTGTGGTGCCATATTGCAAAAATATTTCCCACATCAGAGCCTGCACTGCAAAATGCAAGATTAAGGAGGCATCAGAGTAAACAAAGAGACTAATGGGCCAACGGACTCCATATTCCCTAGTGTACAACTGAAGAACTTTAAAAATCTAGTGCCATGCCATTATTGTACAGGGAATCATTATGGAGACAATTCATTCTGGGATCACATTTAATATAGAATATATTTAGTCCAAGTTCTGGCATAGCAATGCTATGAGACACTGAGCTGCACTAATACTAAGGGCCTTGTCACACATTCAAATTAAAGCTGGACAGAAACCAGCTATAAAGTTGCTACATGTTTTCAAACACAAACTTTGTAGCTGGTTGGCTCTTTTTATAGCTGTGTGGACATTTTTATGGCATGTTGATTACTTTGCACATGTTCCCAGTCTAAATGTATTGCATGATTAACTAGTTAATTGTATGATAATTACTTTGCACATGTGCAATTAACCAGCAAATTGCACAATATATGTAGCATGTGGCAGGGACCTAAAAGCTTAGGAGGTGCCCCTCTCCCAACCCAAGCTTGTTACTGAATACAGACCCTGGGGTAACTGTGCCTTTGTCTGAAGGCTATAGGGACACACTCTGGGGGATGTCTAGGTTTGGGATGCAATGGCTGTCCCCCAGAGCTCTCAACAGTGGCACATGAATAATGCCAGGCAGCACACTGCAGGAGCACAGCAGCTCAGAGGCACGAGTTAAATTAAATGACTTTTTCTACCCAGGCAACATGCTGCACCTAGCAGACTAGGAGAGGGTAAGTGCTCCCTTATGTCATTGTCGTGACAAGATATTTAGCAGAATTTGCAGATACACCAGTATCTGACAGGGCTGTGAGAGCTTCTGCCATGGCCTCAAATATGCGGCCTCTGGACTGTCAACTTTGCAGCTTCTCATCTGTGCCATCCCAGCCCCCATATCCTATTAGGTTGCAGACAGTAAGTCTGACCATCTTGAAGGATGCCTTACTTTCACACCCTGATCCACTAACCACATCTCAAATCTCTTATTCTAAATAAGAAGGGAATCCTACCAAACCCACATCCTTCCCATTGATCTCTTCACAGTATTAAAAGTTTACACTTATGGGATAGTTATTTTGGGCTTTTTTTTAAATATTGACTTTCTGGTTGCTAACACCAGAACAAAAAGTATCTTCAATTTTAGAAGACATGGTGCTACGAAGTTGCTGTGTTTAACATTTGCAGCCACGTTGATTATTTCTCACAACTTTAAAATTTTCATGTCAGTGGGTCAGCATCTGTATCTGCATCTTCTTGTCATTAGGCTATATCAGGAGTGGTCAGCTCAGTCAAAGCCCGACAGGCTCTTCGTCCCAGGCCTCAGGCTCTGCAAATCCAGCCCTTTGCTGCCCTGAAGCCAAGCTGGTGGGGAAGCCAGCGCATGTGACGCTGTCAGCACAGGTGGGTTTCACACAGTCCGGGGGGGCAGTGTTGCCAGGTGCACAGTAATTATCATATTGGTATGATAATTTCAACCCTTATACAATGTATGATCAATAATAGTCAAGAGTGTGAGTGTCAAAAAACCTGTAGGATAATTTTTTGAGTGTCAAAAAACCTGTAGGATAATTACAGAAATGTGATGACCCAGTTCTCACTCACTGGAGATTACAGCAAGCAATATAAAGTAAGAAGACGTAAATTCTTCAGTGTACAGTAGCTTTGCAACAAATAGGATAATTCTGAGCTTCCAACATACAATAATTTCCTACTTGAGGGCTGACAGCGCTGCCCGCAGGAAGACCCAGTAGCACCCCCTACCACCCTCAGGGAGGAACCCGCCAAGTGCCCGCTAACTGACTCTGCTACCCGCCTTGCAGGCCCGGTAACTTCCCTGACCAATCAGCACGCGAAAGCGCCGGAGCACCCTTGGTGACGCGAAGCCTATCAAAGAACTGCACAGGTGACAGTTTAGCAAGCAGCTGCCTGGCTTGGATTGGGATTTTAGAAACAAAGAGCAAGCCCCGCCTTCCCGAACTCACCGCCCGCTCCTCGATTGGCTGCGACGCGAAGGGGTTGTCCAATCCTCGGGCGCTTTGCAAAAAAATTTTCCGAGCCAATCGGCTTGGTTTTTATGTCATGCCCCGACCGTTTGAAACTGTCAGGGGGTCTGGCAGAGCCGGCGCTCGGTGGGGCAAAGGTAAGGAGGGGGAGGGGTTGCTGCACACTTTACACTCAACATCGGGCTCCAGCGTGGGTGGCCCCGCGCCCCGCTACCTCCACCCGGCGGGGCGGGGCCGGACTGGGCCAAGCGCGGAGCCCCAGGACGCGGGCTCGTGTCCCTCAGCCGGGTTGTGACTGGGCATTGCGGTAGCGGTCTTCTGCCGGTGCCGTGGGGCTTGGGGCGGGCCCCTCCGCTCCTGTCCCGAACAGCTCTTCCAAGCGCGCCGGGTCCCGAGTGACAGGCGTCCAAGTTTGGGAACTGAAACGGAGACCTGACTCCTGACTGCGGCCGGCTGGGGTGTTTCTGGAAATCGCCAGGCTCATGCGGGAAGCGACTCTTGTTTCAAGGCAGGAGCCCGCTCTGCTCCACCCCGCTGCCTTGGAGACCAGCGGGCAGTGCCAAGGGCAAGGCACTACGGAATGTTTTGGTCAAACAAAACCCTGATCTTAAGTCAACGTGCCTTGTCCGGGGCAGATCTAGTTTCTGAGAAGGAGGGCACAGGTGGTGCAGTGCAGCATCCCAGGTAATACTGCATGCTATTTCTTCTCCAGCGAACAAGAAAGTTGGAAGCTTTACTAATATGCTGGAGACCTAGGGCTGAATTATTAAGATGGAAGCAAAAAAACAATATAACTTCATTGGAATGAGTTAAAAGCAGTTTTCAAGGCCGTGAAACAATAGCTCTGTTACCAGGAGTATTGAACAGAGGGAGGAACTGCAAGAGAAAAGTTAAGTGATTATTGGAACATCAAGAACATTAAATCAGAAAATCAGAGTTGGAAGGGACATCAGAGGTCATCTAGTCCAACCCCTGATCCAAGCAGGATCATCCCCAACTAGATCACCCCAGCCAGGGCTTTGTCTAGTTGAGTCTTAAAAGTCTCCAATGATGGAGAATCTACCACCTCTCTAGGTAACCTGCTCCACTGTTTTACTACCCTCCTAGTGAAATAATTGTTCGTAATATCTAACTTAAACCTCTCTTGCTGCAACTTGAGACCGCTGCTCCTTGTTCTGTGATCTGCCACTACTGAGCATAATCTAGCTTCATTCTCTTTCAAACCCCCCTTCAGGTAGTTGAAGGCTGTTATTAAATCCCCTCTCAGTCTTCTCTTTCTAGACTAAAAAAGCCATTTCACTCAGCCTCTTCTCAGGAGTTATGTGCCTCAGCCCCCAACCATTTTTGTTGCCCTTCACTGGACTCTCCAACTTGTCTACATCCTTGCTATAGTTGGGGGTGGGGTGACAAAACTGAACACCCCCACCCCATCTAGATGTGGCCTCACCAGTGCTGAATAAAGGGAAAGAATCACTTCCCTTGCCCTGCAGCTCTCTTCTAAAAAGGAGACAGGGTTGTTAACACCTGTGGAATGAAGTGTTTAGAAGAAATCAGGTAGACTTTAATGAGCCATGAACTCAGTTGACACTGTCTCTGCTGCCTAAACAAAAATGCCTCTGCCACTGCCAGACCGTTGATTTTAAACTTTGGGTGAAGCATAAATCAGAGGGATGCAACTAGGACTTCACTGTGCTATAGAAAAGTGTTGTGGATGCGTAAGATAGTATATTGGGTTTTAACATTAGAGACAATAATCCTCTTTCTGATTTTGGGCCAAAAGAAATCATAGCTTTTGAATTCTCTTTCCAAAATTTTTAAAATGCCAGTGTCTCCATGCTGAGACTAACTTCCCCTCCCCTAAGTCATGGAAACTTCAGAGGATAGGAAATGCTGCATCTCTGCCCTATCTACAACAGCTGCTGTCAGTACCAACAAACCAAAATGTGAATTTCAGCAAGTGTTTAATTTTTTAGGCATTTCAGTATACCTAGTTTACTTAAAATACAATAATACAGGTTCAAAAGTCATGATGGGGAAATAGCTTAAAGATTTCCTTTATCTTTTTTTCTTGACTATGTTGATCTGGGAGGGGATTGTAGTCAATGGGCTAGGGCACATATGTATAGTATCCCATATAAATATGGGTTTGGGTCATCATCATGCAGCCAGCAACACATAAGTGAACTATTCACATAAGTGAATCTCATGTGAATACAATTATATATTCATATACAGTTAGTTTCAAGATTGAGGCCTTTAATGATAAATATGTGTTTTCATTTTTAAGTCGATTTTTGTAAAGTGAACTATTATAGTGCTACTGCTTTGAGCATCACAAGTCCTGTCATGATTTGCATAGCTAACACCTTTTTATAGTTACTGATACTTAGCTGTGTAAAAGTTAAGTCTGGCTAAGACTTTGTTTATGTGACTTCTGTCTGAAAGCAAACTTCCTACTCCCACCAGAAAAGATGGGAAATAATCTAAGTTTGACAGGTGTTGAAAGTAAAAAGGAAACAACTTTTCCAGTGGCAAAGAACTTGCCTGGAGAAAGAAGAAATGTTGTATGAAGTCTCCCCTTTTTTCTGTACAACTTCCATCTGCACTTTTATATTTAGGGGCAAAAAACTAGGACATCTGTTTGCATATACCATTTTGTAAACTAAAACAGTGGAGATGCTTAAGTTGGTTACTCTCTGCTAGGTTAAAGGCAGTAAAATTGAAAAGAATTTTAGTAACTCAAAATCCTATTTCTTTTGGAAAATACTTAAAAAAAACAAAACAAAACAAAACTCTTAAAGTCACTAATTGCAAATGCCCAGGGGAAGAAAAAATGTTTTTTGTTTTTTCTTTATATAGTCTGTTCATTATTTTGTCTGTATAAACAGCAAGTTTTTACTGTTATTTGTGCGGGTCTTTGCACAGAAATCCTCCCTGTGTATGTAGTAGACGCAAATCTTCCTACTTTTATTTATACAAACAACTGATATTGTTTCACATGCACATCAGACAACTACACCACATTGTCTTTTACAATTAATCTTTCCTTGTTTTATGCATTTATACCCCCCACTTGAGTCTGCAATTACCCCCTATGCATCCATTCTTTTCCCTGTATCCCAAAAATAATCAGATTTTTTCAGTGCCCTATAAAACCTGTTTTCTCAGCAGTGGCTATTTTAGAGCTGCAGTAGGTCAGAACCTTTCCTTTAGTCAACCTCAAGTGTTATTACTCTTCCATAGCATCACTACATCCAAGATCCCTGCAAGGTGTCACTTCTGTCCCATTCCCTTAGGAGTGGCTAGAATGTTTGGCAGTTTTTTGGAAATGAATAGGGAACCGTCTGTGTTCTGCTTCCATCCCAGACCTAGGGTGGGGAATATTGGAGTTGAGCGGAAAATGATGTTAGCCATTAGAAAAGGTTTCAGGGTTAGACAGCAGGAGTACTCTGGGTATGGCCTCACCTAGTATAGGGGTAAGGAAACATCTAGTTCGATGAAGAAGGATCATGGAAGAGATCACGGAAGTGCTACAAAACCTCTATATAGGAAAAACAAGAAAATCAGATCCAAAAAAGTACACCATAAGTAAGATGAAAGGACTGAGTTTAAACTGATGAAAACCATAGGATTCCGAGTTAAGGCTGATGTTTCTGGAGTTTATTATATGGTATAAAAATGTGTTTAGTATGATTTTTTTTATTCTACTACTCAGAAGAAATCACAGTGGGAGTCTTGTTCAGCCAATTATAAAACCTATAGAATTATAGAAGACTAAGGGATCATAGAGCTGTTGCTTAGGGTCCTATTTCAAAGTCCACTGAAAGTAATGGTAGTCGTTCCATTGTTTTCAAAAGGCTTTTTTGACCTGGGCCTAGGTAGATTGGAATATGAAATCATGGTATTGTATAATATCAACACTGCATAATAATTTGGTTTTACATTCAGATTAGTACAACAAATGTGAACTGTTTACTACATTAGAATCTATATCACTAGCAACTTTCTAGATCGACAAAGAAATGAAAATCTTGTAACTGGAAAATGAAGTTTAGCTTCTGCTATTTTATAGAATTGTCTGTGCAAAATGTCTTCAGATGAGGAGAAAAGCACAAGTCCAGTTTTACCAAAAGACTCAGATCGAGGCAGTTCTGTCTCTTCAGATCTTCAGGTAGGACTGAAGCAACCTCATATGAACTTCTTGCATGGCATTTTATTTGACAAAATGTATTTCAAAAGAAATACTGTGAATAACTAACGTTTTCTTTTTTGCTTTAGCCATACAAAAAAGCAATAAAAATGTTAATAGAAGGAGTGAATATAAACAAAGTAGTGCAGACATTAAGCAAAATTTGAATGTTCATAAATAAATACAGCATTGTGAATTCTTGCATAGCAAAGTTTTACATTTGTTGTAATAGCACAACAAATTTAAGTATTTGGAACGTGTATGATTTCAGCTTAGGGGACAGTACATTGAAACCCAGATATAAAGATCCTTTTTTTTCTTATAGTTGTTTTCACTAGTGTGCATTACCAGACTCAAATATTAAAACTGATACTAACGGTAGAAAAAAAAAATGCTAATATGCAATATGTGAGGTATCCACCTTATTTGGCAGGAGAAAATTTTAGTGCAGTGTTTCCCAACTTTTTCCGCCCCATGGCACACCTACCCAAATAAAAAAAGCACCGTAGCACACCAGACGCAGAGCAGGGTGAGCATGGCGCGCAGCCATCTGGACACCGACGGGGGAGCGGGGGATGGCACGTGGCCAGCTGGATGGCATTCTGGGCTGGAGTCACGTGCCCCATCTGTGTCCGCAGCAGGCAGGGGGGCATGGCTCTAGCCCAAAATGCCACAGCACACCTGGACATGCCTAACAGCACACTGATTGGGAAACACTGTTTTAGTGAACTAAGGAGAATGAATCTGTCACTTCAATACATTCCCATCACTGCTGTGGGATGTAGTGGGATTACATCAGTCTTCTTGCATGTTGTTAAAAGAACTAAGTGCATTCATTTTTTTTTTCTAATTTATTTATTTCTTTTCCCCTCAGAGCAGAACTGTGCTACAGTTATCTCAGTAACCACATGCTAGTGTTTTGTTTTGTGTTTTTCATCAAATACATACGGGCTTGCTGGAAATGTGACCTAGTTGATTGTAGTTTTGCTTTTCCAGATTTTACTGTGAGGATATATTTTTGGGTGAAATCTTGGCCTCATTGAAGTCAATGCCAAATGGCAATTTTGCCACTGATTTGATTGAGGCCAGGATTTAACCTTTATGTCTGGTTTATGTGATACCTTGAATTAGAAAATATCAGAATGCTATGATCTTTGTAGGCAATATCTTATTGCATTTAAAAGTCTGTCTTTATGAGTGCCTGACAGCCTGTAAGAATCATATTTTATTGTTATTTTCAGGATTATACACAGGAATTTCAAAACTCTTTTAATAAAAATATACTTAATAGTAATATCAGTTTTAATGAATTCATAATAAATATCTGTAGTTTAGGATGATCAAAATCATTTGGAAATTGTGTATACAACTATAGTTTTGACTTGTTACCTGTGTTTGTAGCATTTCTGTTCTTATATCCATTTGGAACACATTTTTAAAGATGTTATATTGTAAATGGGTTAGGACTGTTTTGTATTTGTAACGTCTAAATTTTCAGTGCTTGTAACATTGAGTATACATAATTTGCTAACAGACAGAAACTGAACTTTTTCCTTTGTCAATAATACAGGTATTTACAAAATGTCCACCTGTGAATTCAAAGTAGAATTTATTTCCTATAAAAATTAAGGTCCCGCCTGACATACCTTGTGGGGTACATGTACACTGCGGTCAAAGGGATGAAATTTTGGCATCTTGACTCTGATAACAAAACTTCCATTAACTTTTTTTGGTCCAGGATTTCATTACATAAGTCTGCAACCTAAAGATGTCAGTCCTGTTGGATTTAACTATACTTTCTCCCTTTTTGTTACAGCTCACTGATACCGTGTCAGGGAAAAATGTCCAGTTTTGGGATGGAAAAAGAGCAGTTGAAACTGATTGGCCTCAGGGAGATTTTTGTTCTCAACTAAAAGTGTTCCTCTGCTCTAATTAATATCAGGTTTTGTGCCCTCAAATTAATCTTTCTTACAATTTGTTTAGATCTTAAAAAGATCTTGGAATAAATGCATTCATAAAAATAATGAAGTCCAGCATTATACCTAAATGCAATGTAACTGATTGCAATAAATAACATGTTAAGATTTTCCCACATACAGCATTACGTAAGTCGTATCCATACCAAAAGTGCCATCCTCTGGCATAAAAAGGCCAAAGGTGCTCTGCTTTAAATAGAATTATTTTTATAAAAAGTACATATCTCCCAAGTGCTACCTTGGTTTTGTGTTTTGTAATTATTCACATAAGATTGTATTTTGAATTATTCAAGTTAGATGAGGAAAATCCTGCATAGATAGAATAACAGGAGATAGGGATGGGAAGGAACTTAAGGCTGCATCTAGATGAGCATGGCCATGTGGCACTGCAGATCTGCCTATGGTGCCCCACACTGCACACACGGGTGTTCCTTGCTTTGCAAGGTAGCAGCATGGGGAGGTTTTTTGACCCCAGGAGATCCAGCATGTAGGGGCAGTGTGCACTATCCAAAATGAGCTTTGCTGGCTGGAGCCACACTCTGGCAGCTGGCCAGGCTCTGAGTGACGGGATCGCCATGGCTGCGGCTCCTTGAGGTTGCTGGTCTCAACTTCCCTATGCCACCTGAGGCACAGGTGTTCCCTAGGGACAAGTAGCAGCAACACAAGGTGTACTGCTGCTTCTTGTCCCTAGGGAAACAAATGTCTACTCTTACATGGACGCAGCTTAAAGGGTTATTTAGTCTGTATTCTTGTCCCCAGGCAGGATCAACCTGATACGTGAACCATTCCTCATAGATATATTTTTAACTTGGTCTTGAATCTCTGTTGGAAGTTTTAAATAACCTCCTTAGGTAGTATATTACAGTACTTATCTATCCTTGCAGTTGAAAACTTTTTTCCTGATATCTAATCCATCTTTCCCTCGTTGCAATTTAAGCACATTATTTCTTATACTATCTACAATTTTACAAGCTTCCTCTTAGCAGTAACCCTTTAAATATTTGAGGACTGCTATCGTGTCTGCCCTCACTTTTTTCTCTCTCTCTTTAAAAAAACAAAAAACTTGTAGATCACGGTTTCTAGGCCCTTGAACATTTTAGTTGTACTCTTCTGAACTTTCTTTAATTGGTTCACATACTTCTTGAAGTGTGGTGTGCAAAACTGAATACAGTACTCCAGCTGAGTCCTTCCTAGTATTGAATACAGTAGAATAATTATTTCATATGTCCTGTTTATAGATCCCATTATAGTACTGGGCTTCTCAGGTTAGGATGATATTGTTGATGCATTTTAGTTTGATTTGCTATCACACCATTAGGACTGTCTCTGCAGAATTACTCTCTAAGTAGTTATTTCCCACTTTGTATTTATGCATGTGGTGTAGAGCACCTTCAGTGCCTACCACTTTAAGGGCTGACAGCAGGGCAGCCAGCAGGTGCAGGCCAGCCCTGATGAGGCAATCACATGACTGCAGGAGGACCAAAGGGTTGGAGGAGAAGGCTGAGTGGCCTCTATTTTAGATCAGGCCCTCAAGGCTGAGCCAACAGTCTGCTGCTGGCAGCTGGAAGAACATCACCTGGCTGAGCTGCTGCTCAAAACACCTTGGCAATAATGGCAGGAGCTATGGGGATGGCAGGAGGTTCCTGGTCCTGGGGCAAGATCAAAAACTATACCTTGCCACAGGAAGGATAGACTGGTGGGACTACTTGTGGTGGGGTAGTTCCCCAGAAATGCCAGGCCAGTTGCCTTCCCAGTAAAAGGTGGGTAGGGGAGCTATAACCCCAGCTCCCACTACCCAGTGGGTAATTTTGGATCAGGAACAGGCAGTGGGGGCCAGACACGTCTGCAGACACCTGAACCCATGGGGTGTAAGACCCCAAGCCCCAGTGAGGTGGCGTGAGTTGGCCCCAATGAGGGGGCAAAAGGGGCCCCAGTGAGGGGCAGAAGTACATGTGGAGGCCTGCACAGAGTAGGGTGCGTGGTGTTGTCTGAAGGCTGTGCATTGGGGTGTAGAGTAGGGTTGCTCGGATAACCTTAAGGGCTGCACAGGGACCAACCGCCACAAGAGCGAAAAACTTGGATGAGTTGCCTGGCAAAGGGTTAGGGCTAGATTTCAGCCCAGTGTCAGGCATAAGACCAGTGCCATGTACAGTAGGGTGCTTGAGCAACCCGAAGCGCTGTGTGGGGACTGGCCAGAGTGAGAATAAATAAGCCTGATGGCCTGAGGGGGCTGCTCATGGAGCAGGGTGAGTTGCAAGTGGCCCAGTGACAGTGGGCAGGATGAAATAGGCTCTGTGAGAGGGGAGTGGTATGTTGAGGCCCAGAGAAGGGCAGAGTGTGAGAGGGCCAGTAAGGGACAGAATTTGGTCCTGCCTCGGGCCAGAGTTATAGTGCCATCTGCGAGGCATGGGACATGGTATAGGGAAGGTTGGAGCTGTGTAAAACACCATAGTTATCAGGGCATTTAATGGGCAGCCTCCTGCATTCAGTATCCAGTTTATTACCCCAAGTTATGGCAGGCGAGGCAGGTCAGACTGCCCTAGACAGTTGAGCAAGCTGACGTTGAGACTTGGTCCTCAGATGGCTCCCGGGCACAGCACAGTTGATTATTCCTACTTATATGTACTATTTTGTACTTGTCCTTAATGACTTTCACTCTACCTATTTCTACTGGAGACCATTTTTCCAATTTGTGAGGATGACTTTAGAAAAAATCCTGTCCACCAAAGTGCTTGCAACCCCTTCCAGCTTGTTGTCATATTTTGTCATCCCAGTCATTAATGAAAATGTTGACTAGTACTGGACCAAAGACAGACTCCTGCATAGCCCCACATGATGCACAATTTCAGTTAGCGAGTCATTGATACCTACTTTCTGAGTATATTTTTTTGTAAGCATTTTTTTATCCATCTTACGTAAGTGTCTTCTAGGCTGTGTTTCCCTAGTTGTTTAAGAGGATATCATGTGGGATATTAGCTAAAGTAAAGATACGGATCTGAGATGTGTGCGCTGTCATCCCTACTTTATGGTTCAGAAACGTGTACTACATGTACTAGGCATATCAAAAGATTGGACAGCTTCCACATAAGATGTCTGCATAAGATCCTGAAAATAAAGTGGGAAAACAGAATACCAAATACAGAAGTACTAGAGTGTGCAGTAATTCTGGACTGACACACTTAGAAATCACTATCAAGAAAAAAATGTTGCTATGGATTGGCTGTGTCAAGAGAATGGAAGAAGACAGTATTCCCAAGACTATTTTATAGGGTGAGATTCAAGAAGGCTCTAAAAATTAGGGTGGTCCTGTATGGCAGTACCACAGTGTGTGTAAAATTGGTATGAAGTTATTCAACATCACTATAGAAAGCTGGGAGGAGCACGCTGGAGAGAACTTCTGATACTGGATGCAGGTCAGCATGAATCAGCTTTGATCCAGAGGATAGAACCACAGTGAGAAACAAGAAATCAGCATGTTTTAAATTTGGACTCCAACTTAGGTAACATAAAATCATAGAAATTTAGGGTTGGAAGGAACCTCAGGAGATCATCTATTCCTGCTCAAAGGAGGACCATCCCCACTATATATCACCCCAGACAGGGCTTGGTCTGCTCAGGTCTTAAACCTCCAAAGATGGAGATTCCACAACTTCAGGCAACCTGTTGGCATTTCCTGGGGCTGCCGTGCCACCAGCAGTCCCACAAGGCCTCCCTACCCTGGCAGGGTGCAGTTTTAGGTCATGCCTAGGACCTGGGCCCTCCTTCATCCCCATAGTCCCAGCCCATATACCTCCAAGATGTGAGCCTCAACTCAGCTGGCCGATGTCAAAGCAAGTGATATTCCAAGTAAGCCCCTTCAGTGGAGTGGAATAGACTCAGAAATCTTTCACAACTCAAGGGGTCACCGCTTGAAGCTGGCAAATATTCACCTGCTGCAGCTATAGGACCTGGTAAAATGACAGTGGAGCTGAAGCTTGTGGGGATGAGGATTTATTCCAGGGTAAATCTTGGCCTGTTCCTTGGTATGAACAGCAGGGAGAAACTTGAGATTTGTGCAGTACCCTGTGGATGGGTCTGTGACACTTTTGTGCCAAGTCTACAAGCCTGCCTCCTGGCTACTCAACACAGCTCACAAAGATGCTCTCATGGACTTGGAGGGACAACCTTCCATCTTCAGCTCCCTCTGTGCAAAAATGAAGTTTATTTCCTACCTATGGGGACTTTTTACCATCTTGTACCATCTACACTTTTCCCAGAGCCTGGGCAGTATGTATATTCAGAAGGCCATATACAGGAATAATTTATCTTTATTTCTAACTGTTTGAAATTAGAGGGCAAAGCAAAGACACTGCTATACAAGTCTTGAAAAGACATGACAGATTTTTTGCATCAACTTGTTACTGAATATCAAGCAGGTCTTGGAGCCAGCATGCAGAGAATAATAAAACATTAATGTCAAAGTTAGTCCAAAGTCTAGTTAAGCATGACTGATGCTACAATATAGACTTATAAAGATATTTAGGTGCTTATATTGCATATAGACAAAAGGAGGATTTACAAAGTGTTGCATGATAGTTGCCTAAATCCCATTGAACAATCTACTTTGAGATATATTTTGATAAATCTCACTAAGAAGCTATCTAGCAGTAGTAACTTTATTTACAGCTTTCTCTAAAGCTTACAGTGAAAGAGACACTATAATTATATTTTACACCTTTTGCTAGAAGTATACTATAAAATTATACATTATATTTTATTTTGCCTTTATTTGTTGAGCAAATAACGCAAATATATCTAGGGAGTGTTGGACAGACTGTGATTCATTAGAGAGAATTCAAATTGTTTTCTCTTCATTAGATCAATATTTAGGGTTTTTCCACTAAGGGAGAGATCTATTTCCTCTTATCTCTTCAAAAAAGAAACACAAACATAAATAATGGTTTAAATAATCTATTTCATTCTTCCCACAAGAATATATCATATCTGAATATAGAATTTGGCACCATCAAGCCATAACAACTATACATCTCAGTAAATGTCTAGTAATAGCTTCCCATTGTTTAAGTGCCTATTTTCCTCTTCAGGTGCCTTCATACTTTTTGTCAGTCTGGCTTTATATACAGTAAGCAATAAGTTGGTAGATAACTTGGGTCTTGTGTCTTAATAGTTGTAAATGGGGAAAATAGGCAAAAGTTGTTTCTAAAAATTTCTGGCACAAAGTGACCAGCAGTCTTCAGTTTTTCAGGACTGTCCCATATTTGTGGGCTGCAATCCTGAGGATTCATTTTTGTACCCAGTTTAAAATAAATTGGTGCCTAGCAGTATTCTGTTGCATCTGCTGAGTGGACACAGTACAGTGCCTCCTGGCACCATAAGAATACAACTGTACTACTTTCAAATTGAGAGGTAGCGGCAACTATCTCCTAAACTGTAAGCAGCATAACTATGTTCATGTTGCATTATTCAGGGTAATTAGCCTGTGGAGTCACTGGATCTTGGCTGGAGCTCCAGGGGTGCTTCACCTGTGCCATGCCACACCATGTCCATGCTGCCAGAAAAATGTTGCTGACCCTGGTGTGAACTGCTTTCTAGTTCAGGATATCAGCTTCCGGAATGGAGTTCTGGATTTGGTCCCTTAAAGTTGGTTGCCTTATTCTGACAGGAATAGTTACAGCTGATAAAACTCTAATGTATCCTGTAAGAAAAGATTCACTTGGAAAATAGGATATTGAACAGTATATGGGCATTTGTACTACAGGGGAGCTTCCAGATGACCATGCATGTGTGGTTTGCGGCACCTCAAAACTGTTTGAGGTGCCCCAAACTGCATGCAATGCATGTGTAACCATTTGCCATGCTATAAATTTGGAGCACCAAAATCTGATATCAGGAACTCCCAGTTTAAAAAAAAAATCCCACTGCAAAAAAACAGTGGCACAATGCACACTTGGAGTATGTGCCAGAGCAACTGGAGGCTGAGTCCTCCAGGAGGATGCTCTGACTGATAGCCAGACCGTCACTGCTGCTTTAGGTGCGTGTCCCCTGGCTCCTTCATCACCAGAAGCCAGGAGGAGCAGGTAAACAGCAGTTTCCCTGAAGCAGAATATATTGCCTCATAGTAAACCCCACGTGCAGAGGTGTGTACAGCAACAAAAAGAAGCACAAATTTGTGCCACTGGTATTTGTGCAGCAGCAAACTCATGCCCCTGCATGTGGTGATGCGCCCTAGCCAAACAATGGGAATGTTGTCATCTTCCTGAGGGGAAGACAGGAAAACCAAATGCTAGAAATGTTAGCTGATTTAAAACTCTACCAATAATTAGCCAACTTAAATGCACCACAACACCCTATTTCTTTTTAAAACGTGTTCATCTAATCTTAGACAATCCTTCTTTTTCTGTCATTACATTTTACAGGATATTCTATGTGCAGTACATCAGTCTCCTGTTGCTAAGGCCCTCACCCTTGCCATAAAGATGAGTTCTATGCAGCAGACTTAGGTTCCTTCATCTTTAAAAAAAAAAAAAAAAAAAGAAAGAAAGAAAAAGACTAATAGTTTTATCTCCTAACACTCTTGTGTTCTCAACAGTAGTATTGGCTTTTCCCCCCACTTAAACTGCAAAACTGGATCATATATATTATCCCAACTTCTGTTTTTAAGTTTCCAGTTCTTTAAGTGCCAATTTTATGCTCTAGTGGGAATTTGATATTTCCGTACAGACTTAGCTCAGGGGTGTCAGTTAGAAAAAAACAAGAAAAGAAAAAGGGGTGAAGCTGAGGTTACATTTTTTTATTTCACATTTGTTTGTCACTATTATACATTTGATTTTTTTTCATTAGGAAAAAAAATCTAGTTTGATGAGGTAGAGGTTTCTCTTTATTCTGTTACTTTAGTTTATGGTCCCTTGTATTTCTCATCAGTTTGCTCTCCTTTCAGTCTTTCCATTTGTTAACAAAAAGGAAAAATATGAATTTAAAACAAAATTATGTAATTTTCATGAGTTTTGTACCTGGTAAATGACCAATATGAACAGCTATCAGTTACATCTTCATTTCTTTGACATCTTGTGCTCTAGTACCTTTTCTGGTCCCAGAAGTTTCAGGTGTTTAAAAGTCTTAAGGTATTGAAGGATCTGGGTCATAAATTTCAGGGATGGCAGGGAAGTGATCTGAAGTCCTTTGGACAAGAATTTTGTTTAGCTGAGCTAAGATGAAGGCTAGAAGTTGTTTTTTTTTCCTTGTCCTTGGCTATAGTTAATTACTGCAGGGAACTTTGAACTTTTTCATTTTGTGTATAGTTCATAAATCCATACGGTGTTATTGGGAATATCTGTATTTTTCTTTTAGCCCTCATAATTAATGGGCACTTACCTTTCCCATGCCATAAGGCACTGTTATCAGCCATTCTGAAACATGCAGAGGTCTGCTGCTTCCATAAGAAGTCATCCATTTTAGTTAGATCATTTGCCCATTACTGCCCTGTTTCTCACTAAAGAAAATAACGGCTTTTGAGTGTTATGAAGCTCAGTGTCAGAGACAGGTACATTTCAATGTCATTTTAGACCTCTCTATGTGGTTGAGGCCATGGTGAGAAAAGACGTGAACAGTCTACTGTATTTCGATACCAGTCAGCTGGCCATTTTTTGTCATTTTGGTTTCTACATAGCTTTGTATACAGGTTTCTTTGTTACAAGACTAGGACCTTCTGATGATCCACTTCGTGCTTTTGATTATAAACTATTCCTGTGGGTTGCACTGCCTTTTTGGGGAAGGAAATTGAATCTACCATAATTGCATTAAGGAGCAACAGAGAGGATGAAGATCTAATCTACCACAAGCTCTCTTTCCCTCTCTCAGCTCTGTAATGCCCCACTAGGCAGAAATCCTTTGTTGCCATTCATATACTTGTTTCCTCAATGTCTGTCTGGACACTGCAGAATGGGGTATATATTTTGGCCTTGCTGTGACTGGTTGAGTTAAATCACTGATTTAATCATGATGTAAATCAGCAAGCTGGAAACTTGGATTTAAATATTTAATTTTAATCTTGTTTTTCACTTGTACTAGTAAATAATTTTTCTATGGAAAGGCTGTTTCTCATTGGTTGATTTAATGGTTGGTAAACATTAAAATACTAGCCAATTGCCCATCAGGAATGACGGGGGAGGGTGGGTGGGGATAGAACAGTGGGGGAGTGATGAGGCTGCAAGGCAAGCAGCCAACTACTTGATGCAGGTTACATAAAATCGAAATAAATACCTGCAGTTAGAGCACATCTACACGAGACATTAACTGAGCAGTTGATTAATTAACTGCATAGTAAACATTTTAGCATCTATATGTGCACTCTGTGACAGGGGCCATCTTGGGACTGAGATCTCATGTTGGTCCATCCACCTGTCTATATGGGGCAGTCCACCCAGTCTTTTCTGCCATAACTTTGCTGGTGTAATAAACTGGTAGTAAATGTGGGAGGCTGCCCGTTATATGCCCTGATGTCAGGGAGTGCTACCCACGGTTCTGTACCTCCCCCATACCATGGCCCATGCCTCGCATATGGCATCTGAACAAGCTCTTACACTTTGAGCTAAAGTTGGCCCTTCAGCATCTGAGAACGTACTGATGGCTCCCTCTGACCCAGACATGTGGCCTTGACATGCCTGAGGACTTACTGGGGTTGTGACTCACCCTGGCTACTGTGCTGAGCCACACACTTGGCCTCTGGCCCAACTGTGACTTCAAGTGTCTGTGGACTTACCCTGGCTTATCCACCCCCTACCTGGGGCTTCAACTCATGCCCTCCAACTATGCCCTCTCACTAGGGCCTTCACTGTACCACTGGCATTATTACTTGGGGGTTGGCCTATGTGCTGCCCTTCAGGCCATCCCTGCAGCCCTACTCAACACCTGGATTACACATGGTCTTTTGGGTCATAAAGACAACCCCCCCCTATTCTGTGTGGGCCACCTCTGCTCTCATGCCCTTTCCCTGCCTACACAACTGTCCCCTCTATGGGGACCACACAACTCCCCCCTCACACTGGGGCCTCCGGGGTCTTATATCTTTGTGGGGCTCAGATGGTCGCAGCTGTGTTGGCCCTCTTACCCACAATGTGGTGGGGGCTGGGATTATTAAGGTGCCCCTACCCGCCTTTCACAGGGGAGGTTTGCAGTCCTGGCATTTGAATGACACTGCCCTGTCACAGGCAGCTCCACCAAGCCTTCCTACCTCAGCAGGGTACAGTTTCAGGTCATACCCAGGACCAGGAGCCTCCTGCCATCCCCATAGCTCCTGCCCTTACCTCCAAGATGTTGTGAACAGCAGCTCAGTTGGGTAATATTGCTCCCTGGCTACAAGGAGCGAACAGTCTGACTTGTCTAAGTTTGAAAATGGCTGCCTTAATCAGGCACCTGCTGGCTGTCTGCTCCAGCCCTTAAAGTGGTAGGCACCAAAGGTGCACCTCCACACACTCCTACTAGGGTGTATGAAATTAAAACTCTGCACATCAGGGATTTTTTGTGCACAGCAGCGCATATGTAGATCCTACCCCAGCTGACTGGGGCATGGGGTGCTTCAGTGCAGGACATCCCTGATGCTAGCAGGCATCCCCAACATTGAAGCACCATTGTGCCTCATCCAGCCCCACAACAGCACATGGAGCCCAGTTGGAACAGCCCTGGACTGGCAGGCTGACCTCCCCTTTCAGCCCAGGCTGTTTTGACCAGGATCCACATGCTATGTGCAAATAAATTCTGAAGCATTATGCTCTGGAGCTTTTTGCTTCTGAGTGCACATTCAAACAGCACGCCTGGGAGCCATAAACTCCAGAATTTATTTGTGTGCGTTAATCGTATGCATAGACACACCCTTAGCAAATTAAACTGAATGATCCCTATTGGACACTGTGTCCATTAGAATTGGTAGATCATTCTCAAATCCATTTTGATTTACGAACTGGAACAAGAAATTAAGCTTTTTCTTGAACTGACCAGGTTGCGAGAAAGTGAAAAATGTTAGCACTGTCAAAAATCTATTAGCGTTCTAACACTTTAGTTTCAGGTGCTTAGCCAACAGTTAAGTGGTTTGATTTTATTTATTTTTTCCCTTCAAAACTTAATTGTAGTGAATATGTGCTTCTGGAATTAGTTATTTTAATTAATATATTCTGTTTAAATGATTTAACTGTAGGCCATATTATAGGGTGATAACTTCAAATTGAAATATAAATCTTTTAAATTGGAGAATTCCATTTTTTTTAATTTAGAAGGTTTTTATCCAACTTGGTTTACAGTGGGAAGTTTGTAGTGGTCTATGCTTTTCCAGGGTAACTTTTTTTTATAATTAGTTATTTAGTAATACAAACTATCTAGGGAGAAGAATCGGGAGGACTGCAGAGAGGATCAGTTACACAGCACGGGGTGGAGAAAGGATATGGCTAAGTTGTGGGCCGCTGCAGCCTGGATCCAGTCAGTTTGCAGGCTGGATTTAGCCTCTAGGCTATAGGTTGACAGCCCCTGCTCCAGAGTATCTATTCCAGTGCTTAGCAGTCCTTGGAGTTAGGAAGTTCTTCCTACTGTCTAACTTAAATCTCCTCTTTTGCAGTTTAAGTATATTACTTCTTGTCCTGTCCTCTGAAAACAGAAAAAAGTTGATTGTAAGACTTAAGAACCCATTTTTATATTTGAAGACTGTTTTCAAATTTCCCCTCAGTAATTTCCTCTCAGTCTTCTCCAACCAAATGATCTAATTGTCCAACTTACCTTTGCTTGTCATGTTTCCTATACCTCCCATTATTTTTATTCCTCTTCTCTATACTCTCTTCAGTTTGTTCTCATTTTCCTTAAGGTGCAGCACTCAAAATTTGACATAGTACTCCAGGTGAAATATCACCAGTGCCAACATGACACTCAATTCCATCCTCCAAAGCATTCATGGAAGTATTGAGTAGTACTGGAACGAGGACATATCCCTGGGAATGCTTCCCCTCCCTCCCTCCCTGTACCTACTTTCTTTTAGACACACTATTCTGTGATCATAATTGTCTGCACCAGGTATATACCCAGCTTATAGTAGTTTTAGATAGGCCTTATTTCCTTAGTTTAGTTATGAGACTGTCATGGGAGACATTATCAAAAATGCAGGAAAACCTGGTTAGTTCAATATTGTATAGTTCAGCCAAAAGGATAGGTTTTTGTATGCTTTATGATATAGGTAATTTAAAAATAAGGAAAACTTTGTTAAATACTGTGTCTGTCAAATACATTTTGATTTCCTCTTTATTGCCGCAGCTGAGCAGCACCTTTCTTTCTCATTTCTAATGTCTGCTGTTTCTTCATCAGCCTTAAATGTCTGGTGGGTGTAGATGAGAGGCCCTGTCATCTCATCCCCATCCGTCACACGTGAACAGTGTGGCCCTATTCTCTGCAGGGCAGAGTTGGACCAGCCAGCTCTGTGGCTTGTCTTCATATAGATGTTTAGAGGCCCCAGGACTCATGACAAGACCACCTGGTTCCAATCATGAGCAGGGGGCTGATTAGCATGTGAATCCTTGGGGGATGTTGGGGGTTCTGGAGTACATGCACATGCTGAGCTGTGGGGTCACCATGGCTTGAAACTCTGCTGGGGCCCAGTCCTGTGACCTGGATTGCAAATCATGAGCCTTTTGGCTTTAGAGTTATATCTTCAATAGCTTGTACTTCTCACTTTGTTCTTATTAGTTAGTAAGGTGTGCACATGGGTACACTAAGTCTGTAATTACCCATAGCAGTTTATAGACATGTAAATTACTAGGGGTGCACCAATATGTCAGTTGGCTGTCAGATTGGCACCAATAAAAGGAATGATGTTATCGTCTATCAGTTTTTCTTGGTCATTGTAGTTGATAATTATGACTTTGTGCCCGGTGCACCCTGGCGAGCATAGTCTGGTCCCCATGCCATGCTGCCAGCCCAAGCCAAGTCCTGATAAGCAGCAGGAGAGGGAGGGGACTCTGGGGAACAGTCACAGGGCATTGCATTTAGCAACAAAGGTACCTTTACCAGGGCTCCTCCTGCTGCTGCTGCTGCCTCTCCCATGGGAACACCACACATGCAGCAGGGACCTGTGTTCCAGGGCTGCCATGGAGACATTGGAGCAACCTCATCTCCAAGTGCACAGTAGGCAGCCTCCCCTTGCCCCATGCACAGATCTGGGGGGCGTACAGCAGCGGCACCCACCCCCGCTCCCTGGACAAGTCACTGGCTCCATTGCTTACCCTGTCCCAACCTGGCTGGGCAGTGGCTGCCCCAGCCCCTGCCCCCGTCCCACTTCCTCCATCACCATGGGGACCTTGATCTGCCTTCCCCCCTGCCCCATAGCTCTTCCTCCCAACAGCCTTACAAGCCGGACACTGCTTTCCAAGCTGTTGAGCTGCATTCCTGGCCGTGTGCATGCTGTGGCTGCATGCAGGCATGCAGCTTTTCTCAGTGACATTATCAGCCACATTAGCCTAAAATAGCTGATTGCTAGTAATGTCAATTTTCCTTTTATCGGTGCTGATACGACATGCACTGACGGTACTGATGCACCTCTAATATGTTCTAGTATCTTTCTCTTTATTGAAGGTAGTCAGACTAGTTTGTAATTATGGGCACTAACATATGTGCACCTCCCTGATCTAACTCATGGCACTTTAGAGAAAGTGCCATAAGTTAGACCAACCCTCCCAACCCAACAGACATTCACTATTGGGGCAGAAGGGTGGGGGATCAAACTTCAATTTGGAGCCAATTCAGCTGAGAAGCTGCAGACATGCAGCTTTTCTCCCCTACCCTCACTCCCTCCCTCCTAGTTTGGGTACTGCCTGCACTATGGGAGGCGGGGAGAAAGCAGGGGAGGGAGCTCAGGCTCAGCTTTGCCCAGCCCACACTGGAGTTAGGGGACGGGTAGATTGGAACTCCTGCCAAGGCAGAGGGGCTACAATCCCCCTTTAGCACAGGCTGGGCTAAACCCAACCTGAACTCCCTCCTCTCTCTTCTTCCCCTCTTCCCATTGTGTAGACAGTACTGGGGGCAGGGTTAGGCTGCATCAACCCAGCCACCTGATCATTAATGAAGGTGCTCCACTTTGGAGCATAGTCATTTGAACGTCATATAATGAGGGTTATCTTTTTATGCCGCGGGGACTTTTAAAGTGCTCTGCAGCCATGCACTTCTGTTAGGGAACAGCAGTAGAATACTTTCAAGGGGCTGATCTATTGTGAGACAAATATAACTTCTGTCCACCTTTTTCTGAAATGGGGCCATCTTTGCTTTTTTCCAGTGTTGTGAGACTTCACCTGACCTCCATGAGTTGTCAAAGATAACGGTCAATTTCTTTTCAATTACTTCAGTCAATTCTTTGAGTCCTCTACGTCTAGGATGACTCTCCTATGGCTCTACTGTTTTGAAAACACACACCTTTTTAAAGTAATGTCTAACTTGTCCTTTCCCTACTGTAATTTTAATACTTTGACCAAAACCGTTAGGCGCATGCACTGTAGTCATTGTAATGCATTAACTAGTATGCTGTATACTTTCTAGAATGGGAAATAAGAGACATTAACTCTCCCTTTTAAATGGAAGGGAAACAGTTGACCCATTAAAAATGTAAGGTAAATAATTTTTGTTTCTGTTGTGATATAAAGCACTCATTTAAGTTATATCAAATAAAGCTAGTTTCAGTCCTTGCTTCTTGCATTTTGGTTTAAAAACCATGACAGTGGCTTTATATTATTTATCACCTTATTGTGACAGGATGAATATGAAGAGCTGCTTCGTTATGCTGTTGTGACTCCAAAGTTTGAACAGTGTGTCCTGCGGCACTCTGAACCTGCTTCAGAACTGACAGCAGATGGCAGGTTTTCAAGCTTAATGGATGAAGTTATTCACCATAAGACTCCAGCTGAAGATAAAGGGGAAGAGTCTGTGTGCCAGATGGATGAAGGTATATTTAAAAGTCTTCTAATTAATTTTAAAGACAATAATACATAGCTCCTAGATAACATGTTATCTGGCTTAAGAACCAGGGGAGAAAGAGAATGAAAGACTGGATATGTACATGATTTAACATTTTATTTTATAAATAACTGTCAGATGATATTTATATTCTGAAAATTCTCTTTATACACTAACCATTGCATAAAATGTGAAAGGAAAATTTAAGGTGATTGGTATAAAAAATCAGAGACAGAGCACTCTGTATAGTCTCATTTTAAAGCACACCTCATAATAATTTAGTCATGACAGTTACTTTTGCCCATAACTGTTTTATCAGGACAGCCCTTTATATGCTCACTTTGCAATAGCTATTATAATAAAAAGATTGACTTGGAAAAGGATTTTGTAGAGAGATGACTGCCACTTCTGTGTTACTTTAAAAAATATGCTGAATTTGTAGCCATTTTTTTAGCTCAGTAACTTAGTTCTGGAGTAACTGAAAATAGTTTTAACTACCGGTTTCATCTTTAGGGCTAGGGACATAAATTATACATAAACCAGTATAAGCGATTGGAAACCTGGTTCGAATCTGTAATACAGCAGAAGTTTAGTGCACATAAACCACTTTCAAAATGGCCAAAACCAGTTTAAGACAAGCCTGGGTGGATATAGTATCAAGCTTAACTGATTTGAGTTAAATCAGTTTTTTGAACTTCAGTCCCAGATCCTCTCGAGATTCAAGTTAACTGACAGTTCCCCAGCATCCCAGGATGCTTTGTACCTACCCTGCAAACAGCCCCTTGTGGAGCAGGTGGGCTAGCCTTGGCCTAAGCTGTGCGCTCCAGCTGAGCAGGGAGGCATGCTCTAGTGCCCCATGGCTTCTGACCTGGGCCACTGCAGGCTGTATTTCCAGAATCAAAAGTGAATGTCTGCTCACTTGCTTATTGCTTCAATCTATGCATCTTTGACTATCCTGCAAAGATTGAATACATTCTGAATCAGGCTTTTTGACTCTGTGTACTTACCCCAGGATTCTATAAGCTAGTTTCTTGTGATGCATCAAAAACTCGTAAGGGAGTAACAGTGAAACTGGTGATTATTTAATTACCTGCTTTATCACAGCAGGTATCACCTGCTTTTTCATCTCTAGGAAATTTTGTTTGCCTAGCATTTTTTTTCTAAAGCAAAATTAATATCTGCTTATCTGTATCGTTTTTTAAAATTCAATGAGCTCTAATTAGGTGGAGCTTATTCTGGTTGTTTGTATTCAGAAGAGTGTCATTACATGATAGTGATCCAGTGCATAGCTATGCATTTTGTCTACTTAATTTTTACTGTATTTTATTCTACAACCTCCTACTTGTAAGGAAATTTTGGATTGAATTTCAGTTCCCATTTGTTGAAGAAATGTCCCTGTTTTTGATAGAAGTATGTGTCAAGGAACTTGTAAAACTCTCAAATTCTAAGGTAGTTGCATGAGGCAATTCTTACTAAGTCAGAGAAGTTGCCCTTTAAAGCTAAAAAGGAACAATCCTTATACTATACCAGGGGTTGACAATGTTTTTGTGTAGAGTGCCAGAAACATCTACAACCTTGATTTGTAAGACGTTGATGTGCTGGGGCAGACAGCAAGGAAGCTGGGAGGGGCTGGATCCTTGTTGTGGCAATGCAGCTCTTCTCCACTGTCTGTCCCTAGGTGCACGTGCTCGCCATGGTGCCTAGGCTGCTCAAGCAGGTGGCAGGGAGGCTGCAAGCAGCTGCACTGGGGTCTGCAGAGCCTTGGCCTTGTGTGTTGCTGTCAACAGATGCATACACACCTCAAGGTGGACAACAGGGAAGGGGCCAGGGCTGTACTGCCACAACAAGGATTGGGCACCTCTTGGCTCCCCCGCCACCCACCCCAAGGGCTGGTGTGCCAGGCAAAATACCTTTGTGTGCCACACTCTGGCACACGTGCCAGGTATTGCCTACCCCTGTACTATAACATTGCATGTTTTTACCTAGAAATCCCCATTCAGATGATACAAGTGCTAATCACCAAAAGTTTTGAGTCTAACTTCATAAAATAAGTCTCCTTGAATAAAATGTTCTGATTTATCTTACACTTATTTCTCAAAATCTTACAAATATAGATTTACTCAAGTGGCTTAATAATTTACTCTGCAACAAAAGTACTTGAGTATATACCACTAACTGTAAATAAGGCAGCAAGTTCAGTTTGTTTACTGATTGCTCTTGTTTCTTTCCAACCCCTCAACAGGAAGATGAATAGGCTCCCTGTATCTGAAAAGGAAGGTGATGATCATTAAAGCTACCATAAATAAACCATAAATGAATACAAATAAGCTTATAGAAGTTATGTCCAATTAAAAATAAATGCTTATTTGTGTTTTATATTTATAGTTTATATGGTAGTTTTAATGATCATCACCTTCATTTTCAGATACAGGGAACCTATTCATCTTCCTGTAGTAACAGTGAAATTTGGTGATTATTTCATTATCTGCTTTAGAAAATTGTTTTATAAATGCCTATATATCTGGGGCTTTTTTGGCCTGCTTACATTCCACATGACTAGATAAGAATATTTTTGCCGTTGTTTTCTTCCTTTGGTGAATATCACTGACCAAGTGCTATTGGCTCAGTACTAGGATAATCCTCATTATCAGTAAGAAACCTTCCCTCCTTTAACTCTCAGATTCAAATACAGTTTCTATCTCTTGAAAAAAGTATTCATGTTCCTCTTCTGCTTTGGAGCTTTGGGTAGGGTGGTTCACCACATTCTTTCAAAATGCAGTCCTCTGATGCTTTCTACCTTGATAAATTGCAACATGTTTGGGGGAATTTACAGAAGAACTTCATATCCTACCTGGTCATCTGCATGGTCCTTGTGTGGTCCTACTTCTTGGACGTATTTGGCATCCTGAAGTATACATCAGGTCAGGAGACCCAGATCCTCTGTGATAATGAAATGTCACCCTCACCACAGGAATCTCTCAGAGTATAACAGTGATCCTCCGATCTCTTTTGTAGTTGCCTACAGAAGCTCAAGTACAAGTTTCCCTCATTTTATGCTGTACATGTGTTCCTGGAAAATGGTGTCTAACTCAAATTTACATAAAGGGAACCCACTTTACAATGTAACAAATAGGAATACATTCCAAGATTTAGACTGTACTGACCCCCAGGCCCATTTCTGTCACTTTTAAAAGACAGTTTTGGTACTCGCCAACAGCAGACAGACAGCACACATGAGCACAGGGTGGTGGTGAATGTTACCATAATGGGGATGGCAACTACAGAAGCATGTCGCAGACAATGAGCAAGGAGCACAGATCCACATAAGAGACTATATTTTGATGTGCATCACTCCCACAATGCACCGCACAAAGCATCTGACTGCAGTCTTCCACCACACTGATTGCATAAGAGTGAATTTACCTTGCATGTAACACATTTTTGGTATCAAAGGGTAATTGTATAAGAGCAAATTCACATGTACAGAACCTGTATAAAGTGAGGGAAGCCTGTATCAGAGGAACTGCAAACTTAATTACTTAAATTATTTGCCTGAAATATTTGCAGTGCCTGTGAATGAAAATCTGTTTTCCTGTGCAACCTTCTGGCCAACATTGGCATGAATACCAGCAACTAGAGGGGGATGATAGAAATACTAAGTACCTTCTGTAGGATTTGAGTATTTCTATTTGTATCCAACCCTAAGGTCTCCGGTAGTTATTACTATGCAGGACAGAGTTGGCAAGCAAACTTCAAAATCCTGGAAAAGGAGCCAAACAACGAGATCTCTTTGGAAGGAAGAGCTTTTTTCAGCTAATCTGCAAGTTGGAGTAGCTAATTACTCAGATCACCTTTCAAAATCTGGCACAAAGCCACAGCTTTCCTCTGGACAAAGTCCTAGTGGACTCTAAATAAGAACTGAATGCACTGACCTGTGATTAACTAACAGTATGAACCTCTCTGAAAGCTGCTATTGATACGTAGGGTGCTATAGCTGAGTCAGTGGCAACAGTAATTACTATGCATCATGCCTCTTGACTACAATGAATTGTGCTACAGAAATTCAATGCCAAATGATTCACAGCCACTTCCAGGGGTTTCCTTTACAAGTGTATTTATGATATGTTGAAGGTTATTACAAGATTTCCCTTCACATCTCAAGTTATACTCTGAAATATGGTAAAAGGCATGATGTCCTTGGCAGTAACAGTTATTCAGGGTAATTCTAGAATGGTGTTCATGTATTCATGTTCCAAACAAAAATCTTAGAATGTGGATATAATTAGGGACCTACCCAAACTGCGGCAAGATGAAGGTATTTTTACGGGCCATTTGCTGCATGCGGAGCCAATTTCATGGTCTTTTCACAGTGAGCTCCCCCTTGCAGCTGATTGGCCAAGGGGCCCCAGCAGCCCTGCTTTGTGCTGCTGATAGGCCAAGAGACTAATCACTCATCATCAGACAGCAGCATTGCTGTAGCATTGCAACTGGCTTCTTAAAAGATGGCTCTGAAACCCTTTTGCTTTCCTGACTGGCGACTTTGCTGAGTCTACATTGCTAGCTTAGCCTGTCAGTAGCTCGCTCTCAAACCACATGCTCTATCACTGCAGGGGTCACAAGGGTTTTTTTGTATTCTGCTTTGTTTTTCAGGCAATTTAAAATCATGGGAAATACCTTTTTTCACAGTGATCATGGAAACTGCAGTTTTTCAGTTTCTGTTAAAATTGTGAAATTGCAATTTAAGGAGGTCCCTAGATATAACAAGCAAAGCTGTACACTGGCATTTTAAGAGCTGAAGTATATACAAGCCAAAACTCAATATTGCTGAGCTGATAATAGTAGGCTTTGAGCACCGTGATAGCTGGGATGGTCCAGGAAATGTATGTGACACTAGGGTTTTTTGTAGTCAATTCTTAGTCCAGTAAAAGATATCACAAAAAAAATCAAAACAAACAAAAAAACCTTTTGCCACTTCTGATTTTAATGTTAGATAAGAGGTTTGTTTAGAGAAGATAGTCCTTAAGTGATTACTTAAATAGGTTCTCCTAAAATTATTAACTGCATTTAACATCCTACTAGGGGGATCTCTGACATTTTTATTCCATTCTGCTCTGCTCTTGTTTGATTGTTACCTATTGAGTTAGGAAAATAAAATCTTCAAAGCAGGGATTCAGCATTTATTTTAACCTTCCGTAAAGCCTAATGCATACCTGTGCTGTATTCAGTATTAGCATAGATCTATTCTCAGACTGTAGTGTAGCATGAAGATACTGGTGGGAGCTCTGAACTGACTGCAGGCTAATTTACCTTGCTTCTTGGCAGGATAAATTAGTCTGTGCTGAGCTCCCTTCTGCCCCGGATAGCTCAGGGACTGATTTAAAGGTGTCCTGGGTATCTCTGCACTATGCTGAATTAATTCACCTAGGCTTGAAAATGAAGACAGTTGGAATTGCTGTTACTACATAATACCTTCTAGAACACAGCCTGGTTTGTGGGGTATGGCTGCGGGGGGTAGGAGAGATTACTGCTTTTTAAATAGTTTTGAGGCACGTGGAAGAGAAGCACTCAAGGTAGACTCTGCCACCATGGCATAATGTTTTTGTAGATTTTCACTTACTAGTAACTTTCTCTTTGATGCAGTGAATCTAACGATAAACAATGTTTTTACTAAAAACTTTGTCAGGGAAAGAACAAAAACGTATGCTGTTTAAATCTGATGTCCAGATGGTTTTCAAATTTAAAATCTAAATTGAATTTCCTGTTCTTTGTCATCAGCAGTTAATTAAATCTGAAAACTTATGAGATGGGAGTAATAAATTATGTGTAGCAGAGATGTAGAGTAGCGACTTGTCCAACAAAGTGGAGATGTCAGCTCTTTAGTTTCAGCACTCATTTTGACCTATTATGTTCCAGAGAAAATTTGTAAATGCCAGCTTCATAAATTAAAAACAATAGTTACTCAATAGGATCTATACTGCCAGAGTACCTGTGAACATAAGACCTCCAGTACCTTCCTGTCCTACCTTTCTCTTTGCCTCCCACCAACACTCAGAGTCCTATACAGACATAATATTCAAATTCCAGTAGGCAGACATTTTTTTACATGGAGAAACATGGACGGGAGAGTAAATCCAATGCCTTTTATTAGATCAGCTTAATTGAGTTGGTCTAATAAAAGATATTGGATTTACCCAAAGAACCTTGTCTGCTTATGTCCTTAGACCAACATGGCTACAACCTACACCCCTGAAACATGGAAGATATTTAATCTCATTTATACTGGTATAAATTGGGAGTAAGGCAGTCTAACCTTGCACATCTGAACTCAGAACCGGGTGCAGAGATATTAAGTGCTCAACTAAACCCCTGAGCACAACCTGAGGTAAAGAGTGGTATGCAGGTGCACCATCTCAGGAGACTTGGAAGGAATTGGAACCTGGCTTTGCAGAGTCACATTCTTGTAGCTTGAAGAAATTAAGTGAGGTAATTTCAGCTGTGCCCATATGCTCATACAGAAATATTAGGTAGGGAGCCTTACTGTCGCCACCTATTCTTATCCCCTTTGTAAGGGAACCTAACATTCTTTCCTGTAACCGTTGTAAATCTGACAACTTCCTTTACTGCCTTGTGTACCCTGAATACAGATTTCCTGGCTCCCAGCCCTACAGGTGGTCCATCAGAAAATGTCATAGATCAAGTGAACACAGGATTCAAGACAAATATTACTAGTAATTCCATCCTCTATCCCTTTTATTCTCTTAGTAAACAGAATGTGTAGAATCTAGATGATATCCTCCAGTCTTCATATCTCAACTTGTACCAAGCTGTAACATAAGACATCATGTTGCTTATACTCATAGCTACATAACAGTTCAATACTAAATATTTGAGGCTTCCCCTTGCTTGTTTATAAAGAATGACTTTTTTTTAACAAAGTTGATCTCAGCTGTAATGCTTATATAGCAGAAATCTGCTAATGGATAGGCTTTCAGAATTCTCGAAACCTTTGTCCAGCTTCCCAATATCCACTTTAGTGATCTGTTCCATTTTTCATTTGCTCTTTATGAAAAATATTTTTTATTTTCCTGAATTGGATAAAGTCTGATCCTATTTCATGCCCTGTTCATGCCCTCATCCCTTTGAATTCAATATATATTTGTATTACAATGTCACCAAGTATGTGAGAGGCAGGCTCTGTTGTGTTAGACACTGATCAAAACAGTCAAGAATCTGCCTCAAGAATTTTCAAGTTTTAAATAGACAAGCAAATCAAAGACGGAGAAAATAGTTTATGTGTAGAAATGAACTTGGAGGGATAGAAAGGCATTACAAACAAGCAAGACAAGGTGCCTGTCACGAGGAGGTTATAATGCAAGTCAGGTAGATCTGAAACCTGGGAAATGATACAGAAAATGCTGAGTGAAGTGTATATAGAACTCCGTTTAAGACAATTTTTTATGTGACTTTCAACAACCGGAGGTTTTGTTTTCTTGTAAAAATAGTTTCTCAAGGCTACCAAATGTGCTTAATATATAAACACTATTGTTGGACCTATATGCAAACTTGAAAGCTTCTGACTTTCAAGGGAACAATATTTTGACTTTGGAAGCATAGTTCATTCCTTCTAGAAGCAAAGTTGAATGCTGTTTTTTAAAACGCTTGTCCCTTCAAGGGTTTTGGGTTGTTTCTGGTCACTCAGCAGAGTCTCCCTATGTCTGAAGAAGGGTAGCGATTGCACCTGAAAACTTGCAAAGAACTTTTTTTCCAACTACTCGTTTGGCCTAATAAAAGATATCACATCAACTCAAAGAACCTTGCCTGCCTACATCCCTTCAAGGAGAGGCATAACAAAGAGGGTTTGCACCCTTGACAAAGGTTGCAGGAAAGAGAGCAAGGGTGAGGGAAGGGTGCGGGAGTCATTTAGGCTGAGAACTTCAAAATAGCCCCTGGCTATGCTGTTGCTGCTGCCACCACTATATACTATGCCCACCTCACCTCTTGTTCCTAGAGCAGCAGCAGCAGGGTGTCTGTGTACAGGTTGCTGCTGCTGTAAGAGCAATGCCATGGGGCTGTCCTTGCTGCTGGGGGGATAGACTTTCCAGGAATGGGGCAAAATTCTGGCACCCTTTCTAAGTTGGTGTCCTCCTGACCCTAGTTGCACTGCTGCCTTCAAAGCATCCATTTGGGTTTATATGCACAGGAAAAGGAGGCTGATGGCAACATGGGTCTTTTGTGTGCCCAACTTCTGATTTGTATCCTTAATGTATGAGTTAGGTCCTTCAGAGAATCAGCTTTTAACTTTTTGTTTTGTCCTGTTTGTTTGTTTTTGTTTTGTTTTTTAATTTTAACACCAGTGAAGGAATCTTCCCAGGCAGACATGGAAGGACTTTGTGCAGTTCATTCAGGAGAGATTTCTTCACCAGGGTCCTCATCTACTCCAAGAGAGATCAATGAAACTGCAGTGACAGAAGTAACTGTTCCAGATGAAAAAGTGACTCAGATAGAAAGCATCCTTGATCTTTGGAGTGGAAGTCTTAAGGTATCAAATTTGTGCTAAATTAATCCTTATAAGTGAAGTGGGTGTCTGTTTATAGATGTGGAATTAGTAAAGTTACAAGGGAAAACTTAATATGAATACACTGGGAAACTGGTACTCTTTTTTTTCTGAGGATGTAGGATATAGGCTCCTGTAAGGTAGGTCTCACATGTGTGAACTTGGAATGTTCTAAAGTGTCTTGTCCATCAGGATTATGCATTAGGGCTGTGCAAAGTTTCAATTGGTGATTCGATTCAAAGGAGATTTGGCTTGATTTGGTGGACGAATCTCCGAGTCTGAATCGAATCAGGGGACCAATTTAAAAGTCCGAATCAATTCAAAGTTCTCCAAATCTTCAGAAAGATTTAAATCCCTGATGCCCTCCCTCCCCACCCCCAGCCTGCTCAATGGCTGCCCCCACCTGCCCCAGCTCCTGGTACTTTAAAAAAAAGCCGTGGTGCTCACCA
This sequence comes from Caiman crocodilus, assembly GCA_030014935.1. Taxonomy (NCBI): domain Eukaryota; kingdom Metazoa; phylum Chordata; order Crocodylia; family Alligatoridae; genus Caiman; species Caiman crocodilus. Next base: position 25,374,897 of record JAGPOW010002514.1, on the reverse strand, counting down.
GATGCTGCCGGGTGGGGGTGATCCACACTGCCTCTCACTGCCCCATGCTGCAGAGGGAGCTCTACACAAGCCCCCTGACCCCCCATCCCTTACTCCCCCAACCCCCAGCACGGGTGCCCTGCTTGGGCCAGCTCCCAATTTTTTAAGGAAAAAAAAAAAGCTGAGAAAAGCCCCAGGACTCGCCACTTCTGCAGTAGACTCGGGGCTTTGGGGGCTCGTGCGGAACCTCCCACGTGGCATGGGGCAATGGGGGGCAGTGGGGATCGCACCCTGCCAGCAGGAGCTTTGAGTCTGGGGATTTTTTAATTTTTCTTTTTTTCTTAAAGGGTCAGAGCTGGCCTAGGTGGGACACCTGTGGGGAGGTTGGGGAAGTGAGAGGGGAGTTAGGGGACTTGTGCAGAGCTCCCCATGCAGCATGGGGCAGTGGGGAGCAGTGGCAACACCTGGTGAGCTTCGGGGCTTTTTTTTTTAACACGTTCTGGGAACTGGGGCGGACAGGGCAGCCATTGCCAGGCTGGGAGAGGGGCGGGGAATGGGCCGGGCCTGGCTGATTCAGAGATTCAGCCAAACTGAATCAGGACAGTGATTCAAATCACCAAATTGAATCACTGTCCCCCAAATCAGACAAATCTGAATCCAAAGTGAAGACTAGCCACTTTGCACAGGCGTACTATGCATGTGTCCTAAGCACTGACTTATAGACCAGAGGTTCCTCACCACTGGGTTGCAGCCTGATACCAGATCGAGAAAGGTTAGCTGCCAGGTCATGGCACAGTGGGGCAGCCCTGGGAGGGAGGCAGCTAGCTCCATGTGCCCTGTCTTGCTCCTGCCACTATGGCCACAGCTGTGCAGCAGTTACCAGGGCCTGCATCAGGCTAGGCAGAACCCACCAGCCCCACTGGGAGCAGGGAAATGCCTGGGGCGGAAGGCAGGGAGGCAGCTTTGCTACCTGCTCTTAGGGAAGGCAGCAGAGCCCCTTTTCCCTGGCAGACCCAGCTGGGTCCCCCAGAGCATTGCCTGCACAACTCCCTCCCCTGCAGGGTCTTCTTGTGCTGCAGTGACCCAACCCAATATGATCCTTGCAACACCCCCCATGTAAAAATTAAATTTAACTATGTAAATCAAATTTAAATATGTAAATTAGATGCCCAGTCTGCCAAAATTCTTTAAGTGAGCTTGCCAGTACACAGTACAAAAAAGGTTGGGAACCACTGCTGTAAACAATCCTAAACTTTACATTAGTCTTTAAATATGTTGGAGTGTTAGACCTCTCTTGCAGGTCTAATACCACTCTAGCAAATGGAGTTCTGAGCATATGTCACATCTTGTTTACAAAGAGGGCCCAAAGTCCAGTGGAGATCCTAAAAATTTGAAGAACTTTAGCAAAGTTCTAAAAGCAAGGAAGCTAATGAAACTACAGCACTAATCTTGGCACCTGTTGAACAACCTCCTTCTAGTATTGATGTTTGTCTGTTGAGAAATACCCTTGCCATTTCTCCTGATAGTATCAGCACCCTTACTAGAACCAGACTAGATGGTGACATGGTCTATAAGGGAATTATTTTCTTATGTCAAGGCACTATTTCCCACTCTTTCTCCTAGCTTCCTACTTGTTGAGACATTTGTGCTGATAGCCTTGCTGCACATGTCCACACAACTCCCAGGCAGGCTCTGAGGTTACCCAAACTTCTTATCACAGAATTAGGGACGTGTAAATATATTCATACTTGGTATTGTTACAGTTAATGGCCTGGATGCCTACCATCTAAAAGCTCTGCTCTTCACATGTTAAGAGACCTTGAAGCAAAGCAGGAATCATCCACAAGGCAGTTTTATTCCTCCAAGTGGCCATTTCAATGTGTCAGTGCTTGTAAGAACAGATAAATTGCATGTGAAATGCTGAATTAGCTGCCACATGTTCTAAGACCTAAAAGATAATATAAATTTACTCATTTCATTAGTGCCATCCATTCTGTATTCCAGACAAATGTTTTGACTGAACTGAGGAAATGGAAACTTACTTTTATTGAACATCACAAGCTGGAAGTGAGACAAGAAAGGGAAAAACATGCTGCTCATGTGAGACAACTGAATAATCAGATGGATAACCTGAGAGAACTGCTACATACTTATGAAATCTCTGTTGGCAGAAAAGATGAGGTAATAGTTTTCCTACACTACCATTCTTCTATATTAAGAAATTCTGCACCCCACCTTCTCCCTTCTACCCAGCCTTGTTTGTACTTTCACTGCAGGAATCCCTATCGCAGCAGTAAGGGAAGCAAGTAAACAGTAAAGTTAGGTTATATAGTCAGAAAAGATGACACATTACAAGCTATATAGGATAGAAATCTATACATAATAGAATTCAACTACTTTTCTGTAAATCACTTGCATAACTATTTGTTTTCTAATACTAAAGGAAAAAAGTACATGTTGTCTTTTATTTGTAGCTTCTCTTTCATTAGAACTGCACTCTCCTGGATTTAATAAGTACAAGTCATTCTCCATCACATTATCCTTTACAACAATATTGTTCTAAAAAGCCTTATTTAAATTCTGTCCAGATTGGATGGATCTCCCAAGTGGGAAGAAGTCTCATTTGTTTTGAGTTTTTAGAGAAAGTCTTCTGGAGGGGGAGAGGGGAAGGTCATAATCTAATTATAAAATGAAATAGGCCTATGCTTTTTAGGAGTAACACTTTTCTAGCAGTACCTATACCAACTGTCCTGATATTAACTAGCATACAGGTAGATATAAAAGAAGTAGGAAAAAAGGAATTCCTTCAGTCATGCTCCCAACATAATCTTCTTCTACATGATAATATCTTAAACCTGTGCTTAAGAATACTTGGATAAATTAAGATTTTGAATCTAATTACTTTGAAAAATTTGTTGGAACTATAATCCTGAAAGAGCATGTGCAGGAAGTGTGAAAGTACACACTCCTACATTCATTAGACATGCCCCGTTATACTGATGATGAACAAACAGTTGCTACAGCTGTGCAAACATCTGGTATTTGCCAGTGCAATTCAGTTTGCCTACCCAGGACACTCAGGCCCATCATTATTTCAGTCTCTGCTTTTGATTCCATTAAGAACAATTATGTGACAAGATCATATTTGCATAACACATCTGGTAATAGTGTCATCAGAAATTATGATTCATTATCAATGCCTCTCCCCAGTACCAGATCAAACACATTTCTTCATCTAATTCTGCTTATCACTAGGCTTCATTACAATGGCAGAACCACTTTATGACTTAACTATAGGTGAGAGTGTCTTCCTCATAGTAGTGCATATTTGATGGAATAAATTCCAAGCCATGTTGGTCTACCAAGACTGATCTCTAGAAAGCCTACTGCTTCCACTCTTTCCCTACCTTAGACTTCAGGTAGTTTCATTAATTTAAGTTAATTTTAAATTTTTGTGGTTTGTTTTTTTTTAAGTTCATATCCACTTTCTAGTTATATAACATAAGTAGTATGTGGCTTTGTGCATTTTACAGGCCATGACATTACTTCCATCAAGAAAATCGAATTGATACTCTACACACTGTTAAATAAAACATGAATAAGCTATTTGGTAGTTTTCCTTTTTAATTGACTTGTAAATATATAGTCAGCATTTACACTGAAAAAAGTTAGTTAGTTATGACATGTGAGCAGAGTAGCTTACCCAAGGTAGATTTCATGTAATACAATACTATGGATAGTGATTCTTAAAAGCTAAAGAATTGGTCTTACTTGACATATTTTAAATTGGCTTTTATTATTGCTAGTTTTAGTATTTTTTAACATTTTAAACTGAGCTCAATTTTGCCTTTTGATATAGGTTTCTTAAACAGTACTGCCTGCAAATTATCACCAGCAGAGCATGTATTATTGAGATTTAAGAATTCTGCACAATGTACTAGGTAACTGCTTTGATTACGAAGCAACTTTTATATTAATGGTATAGATCATATTCATGTAGCAGATGATTAATAGTTCATGCACTGAAAATATAAATGTATTTTAAAATACTAATCCTTAGAATCTTTCTATGTGGTAGGGCAGTGTACTGTACCAATTGTAATTATGGGGAAATATAGTTTTGAGGAAATGAAAGCACTGAGCCAAATTCTATGCTCAGTTAGATGAAGGGTTACTGAGGTGCAGCTGAGGCCAATATGTGCACTGTAGAAGCTGGCTAAACAAAAAAGCTTCCAGAGGTGTTCACTAGTTTAGGATGCCCAACGAGTGACATCCATAGGTCTTATATTCAGTTACTGAATCTCTGGTCCTCCTGTTGATTTCAGTTATGGATGTTCACTGTGTCTGAAAATCAGGTCAATTGAATATACAGTAATCAATCAATGAATCTATGAACCACCAGTACTGAAAGTTGGTGAAGTCTGAGTGAATTACCCAAGCCTACCTATCAGGTTGGTAGTAGATCCAGAACTAAAACTCTAAACTTCATGGCCTCAAATCATACTTGATTTAGGAGACCATGTTGCCTCATGAGAGAAGAATTTTTGTCTGTATTAGACACTCCACAAGATGCTCTACATTATAAGATCTTTTAAATAAAGGATAAGAGTCCTAAGTTTGATATTTAGTTGTTAGCAACTTCTCAGCATGACAATTATCTTTTGGCTAGACAGTTTGTATATCCTTTCTGAAGTTCAGGAACTTTTTCTGAACACCTTAGTAGGAATCTGAGCCATATGCATGCTGACTCTCATTTAATACAAATGGCATTTGTTCCTGATTTAGTGTGCTGTTTTTGTAAGTAAATGTTTACGTCTTCTTCTGAGTCTTTGCTTCCTTTTAATTAAATGCTATTGTGGTACAGAAGCTTGCAGATGTAGGAGGATAATGACCACTTTGATTTAGCCATTTTGATGAAAATTGCACTGCAAATTTCCTTGAGTGAAACAGGGTCTTTGAATGTTCATGTTGAATGAGCTTTTTCCTTGTTTGATCTTTAAATTCTTTTGCATGACATACAAGAAAAAGATATAGTGCAAAGCTTCTGTTAAATATATTTAAAATAACTCAGGCATGCAATAAACGTTAATCCATTCTACAAAAATAATAAAACATCTGACCAAATAGTGTCAGTATATGTTTTGCAGGTAATTACTAGCTTGACTCAGGCAATAGAGAAGCAAAAGGAAAGGATAGAGTTAATGAGAAAATTTACACTGTGGCGGATTCAGCATGTTGAGACCAGACAGCAGGTATGTGCATAAAATATTAGATAAACCTCTGAACTCAAAAGGATCAGAGTTACTGCAACTCTTTGTTACCATCACAAGAAGTGACAACTCTTATATTTTGATGCATATAACAGAAATTGAATTGGTGCTCTCAAGCATTTTGAAAGCAGTGCATTTGCTCTTGGAAATGCTTAGTTGAAACAAAAATAAAAATGATTCCCCATTTTCATTCTCCCTCTTGCTCTCTCTCTTGTGTTTGAACATCTCTGTTATTCTGCCTTTTCTTCGGCTTGTTTTAGTCTCACTGAATCTGTTGTTACCATATAAAAATATATATGTTGAGCATCAGTTGTGTTTACACAGAATTAGATTTTCTTTAAAACAGTGCATTTTTGTAAGCATCCAGATGTAGAAAACTAGGTATTAAAGAACAAAACCAGACAGATATCCAGAACACATGGTTTTGGGTTTGGGCATGTACATTTGGAACCCTTTCAAAACTGGTTCATCCAGGGTTCTGGATGAAGCATTGTTTAAATTGGAGCAGTTTTGCTATGTTTGAATCATTCTTAGCTCATTCACACCTAACGTTTAGAATGTATTGGCTGCTGCCTTTTGGAACTTCCCCTTTTCAAAGGGTCCCAAATGTCCTTACATCCACACTATCAGGCATGCATAAACAAAGTTCTTACAAAGGCCATGTAAAAGCATTCATTTTTAGTGGTGGAAAAATTTTTGCTGCTAGAAATGATTCTGGGGGAGAGAGCAGTACAAGCTCTCAGCTTGCAACTGCCCACTCTTCCCCTGTTCCTTGACCCTTCCCAAACCCAGGGTGATCCTAGTCTGGGAAAAACGTGGGCTGCTCCAATCCTCTGCCTGTTCATGGAGCACTGGAACAGCTGGGCAAAGCCCCTTGACCACTTCTGCACCTGGGACTCAAGTGAGAGAAGCAAGCAGGGTCTTGCACTGCTTTTGCCATTGCTCAGGAATTGAATGGGCAGAGCAGTGGGACAAAACCTACTTCTCACTTTAGGGCTCCCAGTGCCTGAGGAGCTGACAGTGGGAAGATGGCAGCTGCCCCTTCCCTCCCGTCCCACTCTGAGAGGGGCAGGAGGAGCTGCTCCCCTCACCTTCTCCAGACCAGGGTAACTCCAGTCTCTAGAAGGCATAGCAATCTTTCCCCATGGCTCAGGGACTCCTGGAGACTAGCGAGAGTGAAGCCATGGGAAAGTGTACAAAATTCATTTTCCCAGGAGAAACTCTTCCAGAAGCAACTTCTAACTGGTTGGAGTTGGATTATTTTTCTCTTAGACCTGCCATTTTTGGTCCAGCAGAAACAGCATGAACATTTGTAGATGTCTGGTTTTTACAAACAGAGTGAAAATTCTCCTGGTAGAAATGGGATATTTGTATGTGGCTAAATGTAAATACATAGCCTTGTTTACCTCCTGGTAACTTGTTCATGTGCCCAAGCATATGCTGCTGCAGTTGTAGGATCATGTATGATGTTGTTAGTTTGAATATCGCCAAACTGAGAGCACAAGCTGTAGTCTGTTTAAGATGTTGTGAAACACTTGCATATACTCTCCTTAAAGAGTATTAAATAGTCAAGAAATATTTATATAACTTGGTAATATTCACTATTCAAGGAATATGCAAATAGACTGGCAGAGAGACAATTCCAAACAGCTTTGATGAAGAGGGTGTGGGCAGCCTGGCGGTCCCTTACCGTAGCAAAATGGAAAGAGAAAGTGGCGAAAGCCTGTCAGTCAAGGGCTGAAGATGTCTGTATTCAGCTTTCTCAGGATTATGAAGCTAAAATTACAGAGGTAAGGGGCTTATTTTAAGTTCCTCTTTCTAAATCAGCTTATGCGTTGGTTTTTCACCAGAGTATTGGGAAGTAGCTACCAAGTGTGGAGCTGAGAATTTAAGGTACAAGTTCTACAGCTAAAGCTTTGCCACAGGCTTATATTTTCCGGGCTCCATCTTTTTGCTATATGAGTTGTACAGTAATATAAATGAAGTCTCTACATTTTGGCTGGAGAGGAAAATGTCCAATGTACTGTATGAAATATAGATCACTTCACTTATCTGGTAGCTGTTTTCACCTGTCTACAAATGGTAATCCAATGCCTACTGAATAGTGTAGTTTTAGTAGACCTTAATTCATTAATATTTGTAGAGTGTTTTCAAATAACCTTTTGAAGACACTATAGGATGCAAGATAGTTATTTTGCAGTTTGTCACTGTACAGTAGATTTTGGTATAACTGCTATTCTGTGAAAAGTTGAATTAATTTTTTTCCTGTTTAAGTCCTAGTCTAAAATAGTCATACACATTAACACATATTAATTCAGATGAAATAAAGGTTGCCAGCATATTTCAGTGATCCATGTGAGTATTATTTGTCAAGAGAGTTTTATAGTTTGACAGGAAATTAAAAACCCAGGAATTTTATCATATGTCTTGACAGTACAGTGCAGTACTGTGCAGAAAATACCTGACCTAGGTATTGGAGGAATATAGCCAATAGCTGTGTGTGTGAAGCTCTGCTTACATGAATATACCTTGCTTCTACAGGGCTGATTAGCTTGTGTGGAGCTGCACTGCTTACGCTATCTGGATTAACCTGTTCAGAGCTCTGGCATCTCTGCACAATACTGCAGTGTGCTGGGTAGACATACCCTTGAGAGTTACAGATTTATTTAACCAGCCCCAGTCGCAATGAAATAGCTGTAACTACTGGGATAGGAGTTAGTAGTTATGTAGCCATTTTGTATGTAAGAACTTAAAGACTGCAGCTTATGTGGAGGGATAGTTGATTCAAAAGTATCAAGAGCCTAAGTCCTTTCTGTGTGACAGTCAGTGAGACTTACACTCCTAAATAACTCTCATGTTTTTGAAAATTCCATCTGAAAAATACAGTACTTTTCACTTTGGAAATGTAACAAAAGGAAAAACATCTTAATCTACTGCTTTCTGGATGCATAACTGAGTTTGTCATTTACCAACACAGACAGGCCCTTCCCCTTGTAGATGGCTATAAAAATGATAACTACCTGATACAGTGTGGATGCAGTTAAGGGCCGGGGAGGCGATGTTTGGGGTTTTGTTTGTTTTTTTTTAAAGAAGTGGGCTGTTCATGCCAATAAGAATGCAAACTATATTTATGTTATAATAGCAAAGCTGGCATTAGAAGATAAAATTAAACTGATTTCTTCCTGACCCTAGCTAACAATATTTGCTGCATCTTTCTTGCTCCACCAAAGTATTCTATAGTACAACTAGACTGTATTATAGGCATTCTGGTATGGTTGGAGATAGATTCCCAGACTACAGAGATGATTAGTCTGTTTAGGTATGGCAGTTGCTAGGTTTCTCTCCTTATCAGGTGTGTTCACTAGTTATGGGGACTACATGTTTTATCTTCTTTCTAGCACAACAGACTTTTGCAAGGAAATATTACATTGAGAAAATGAGCTACAATAAACGCTTTGTTATCTGGCACCTATGGGGAATGGGGGGTGCTGGATAACAAAATATGCTGGTTAATTGAGAGGCCTGAACTATTCTTTGCCTGTATGGGCTGCTGCTTCTCCCACCGGGTCCGCAGCATCGCTGATGCTTCCGCAGGCCCTGAGGGACAGGGAGGTGGGCCCTGCACAGCCTGCTATGCCCTGGGCCATGGGGGCTTGGCAGCGCAGGCTGCTTTGCCCTGGGCCATGGGGGCTTGGAAAAACCAAAAGTGCCACAGTGGGCACTTCCAGTTTCACTTTACAAGCCAGCATGCTGGTTAATAGAACGTGCTGGCTTGTAAGGTGCTGATTAATGGAGCTTTTACTGTATTTGGTATTTTGAAAGCTAGTTAAGGATTTTGGGGGTTTCCTTGTGTTCACAGATAAAGTTTTCTTTATCATAGCTAAATACTTCTTTGGAAGAGGCAAAAGCTGAAATCCTGAGACTGCATAGTGAAAGAGAACAATATGAAGACACCATGAAGAAAGCCTTTATGCGTGGGGTGTGCGCTCTGAATTTGGAAGCAATGACCATGTTTCAAGGCAAAGAAAGTAGGCCAGATCACGGTTAGTGCTTCAAGTAGCTGTGGGTAGACTTGTTTGGTCTTTTTTAAAGCAATATTTTCATTTTTAATATGGGGATTTAAATAGCAAGGATTGAAACACCATACTTATTATGGGATCAGTTTATCACTTACTTTCAAAATACAATGATTACATGACTGAGAGTCCCTTGGAGGTGTAAGTAAAGAGAATACCTTAATGGTTGATTCTTCAGCAACATATTGCAGTTTCTAAGAGAATATATAGATGGTTTGGTGGCCATTCTTTTCTCAGCCAGCTATTTTCTTTCTCTCTTCTAATTCCACTTGTTTTAGAGCTTCAAGGGCAATAAACCTCCTTAGGTTATGTCTGCATTAGTGCTGTATACCAATACTGGCAATTTCCTGTTCTTATGGATACAGCTTTACTGGCAGAACTATAGCAAAACCACTTCCTGAAGTGATACTACTAGCATTAGTAAAAGTGCAGCTTTGCCAGTATAGCTATCTACATCAGGGGCTTCTGCTGGCATAGCTGGATTATTTGCATCTCTAAAAACCCCAAACCAGTTTAGCTGTGCTGGCTGAAATTGGTAGAGTAGATCTAGCCTTAGCTATATCATTTCAGTTATTAAACCTAAATTGTTAGTAGGTGTATTTAAGTGTCCAAGAGTATCTGAAGACGGGGTCTATCCCTCAACAGCTTGAAGTTTTAAATATAGATGTAATGCAGTAAATTAAGGAGAGAAAAACAGTGAAGGGGAGGAGGTAGAACACAAGTGTCTGCCTGAGTGACTGCATCACACTATGGGACTGTGCAAAGAATGTGAGTACCCACTATAGCAGGTATTCAGTGTCTTGAGTAGCCAGAGCAGAGCCTGTACTAGGTGGCCAATTTGCATGCTAGGGTATGTGTGGTACCAAATTCGATTTATACCTACTGCTGTTCAGAGTGAGGATATAGATAAGCAGCATATATTTAAATCTTTGGAATCTTCTTAGTCAGGTAGATTTTTAATGGAGTTATTTTTCAATGGTGAAACTTAAATAAAATGGCAAGGATACTGTCAGGTACTTCAGTACTTAGCTCAGTGAAAAGTAACAGTTCTGAACAGTCTCTTGGAAAAATAACACTTCTCTGGCTTCCATTTTGCGGCCTTTCATCTTCTAGAACACAAGCTAATAGTGTATTTCATCCACTGTCTTCTGAAGCTTCAAGTTAACAGAATTCTGGGAATGGGATTTAAACTCAGCTTTTCCTACTCGCCAGGTAGCTGCTTCTGCAGCAACAGAACAAACAGAGTTAAGACAACATTGGGAGCATTCAGGCTCAATTTCTTTACTAGCGAGCGGGATTCAGTTAGGTAAAACAAACTCAAACTCGAGGCATTAAACTAAAGAACATGCTCTATTAAAATCAAATTAAAATTGGGTACGTAAACATTGCACTTCCTGAGCCTTTCCAGTGCACTTTCCAAAAAAAGAACCCAAAATAAAGTGTTTTTTCTATTTTTTAAAAATAGACTGTACGGTGTTTTTAGTGTTTCATGATTATAAGCATTATAAATGAAGAAACTTGGCTCTTGTAGTGCATGGAAATTTACAGATTCTGTAGCTTACCATACATTGCCCCAGTTACTTATTGATAATTAATTGTTTGTGGAAGGAAGATAGATGTAAAGACTTAAAACTTCTAGCAAAATACTAAGGAGAAAGTGCCTGGGAAAGGCCATTAGAACCTGTAAATAAAACTGTGGATGGGGCTCAATGGCATTAAGGATGTTAAATATCTTCAGGTAGACAGGTTTAGATTGGATTAGAAAAGATCTGCTCAGAGACTTTGAGCCAAGCCAGATGTTAGGCGTACATACAATGACAATGGGGACTGCAGGTGCATACTTCTGAGCAGAATTTGGCCTCCTCATTTGATTTTTGGAAAATTATCCATGCATAATGCCCCTACTAGATACATTTAGATATGCTAGGACTAATATAAAATCCTACTGTATGATATTGCAAACAGCACTGTAAATATATACAGAGAAAAGGGTCTTTAAAGAAAAAGACATCAGAGAAAGAGCACATATATGTCATTACTAAAAACTAGGGTTGGCAAACCAGTCAATTGACTGGGCAGTTATTGTCAGTTGATCAGTCAATTGACTGCATATTTTTAGACCAATCAAGGATTAGACCAATTTTACAAAAAGCTACACTTTTTGTAGTTTTCTTGACAGAAATATATTTTTTATATTTTTGACACTTTTTAATGGAAAAAATATGCTTTTTTCTGTGTATTATATGGACCTATTGGCAATTTTTTACAATTTTGACCAGTCAATTGACTGAACTTTATTTGCCTGGTCAAATATCCAACCCTACTGAAAACATTTATAAGTTACATTTATGAGTAGTATGCATTGGGCCTTGGTATGTATTATGCATTGGTTCCTATGTTCAAGCAAAAGCAAAAGAACATTTTGTGTGTGTGTTTTCATTTCTTTCCTGAGACTGGGGACATGTTCTGCTCGCTGCATTACTCCCATTGGTTGGTTAAAAAGCATTTAAGAAGTGGGGACAAAACTAGTAAGTATAGCTTGTCCTAAAACTTTGAGTGACAAAATTACAACTACCACATGGTGTCACTGCAGTCTATGGAATGATGAAAACGTCACTGCCTACTATGAAAGTCCACCCTAGGAATCAGAGGTGAGGGCAAGCAAGTAAATAAGAATGTGCCCCTGGCTGCTCCACAGAGATTGCACAGGTGGAAGGAAAAGGGCAAACCTCTTTAGAAAAGAGAACGGGTGTATTCTCTGGGTTTGAGCTCCGTAATGCAGGAGTTTGGTGCCACTGAGAGTCAACTATGCCTCCTTACACTTGCAGCAGCTCGAGTCTCTTGTTAATTAAGCAGCCTTTTATGCTACTACCATAGATTCCCTAAAGGTGCTTATACTGGTGTGACAGAGCTCCAACATGTCACCTTTCCCCACCATCCCCCCTAAATTATGATAAGAGCAAAGGGACAGTCAGTGTAACAGAAGATTTGGTGTCATGATATTTGCACCCTTCTGAGAATAGAGTAGAAATACAAGACTGTCTGCATAAGAGTAGACTGATCCTTTTAATGAGATTATACACAAATCCCAAAGGAACAGTAAGGTTTTACTATGACTCATCTCTCTCCTTAGGGTTTTATAGGTCCTGTGCTCATTGCTTGAATTTGTGTTTCTAATAATAGATGCAGTAAGCAGAAGAGAAGATACTGGTTCCAGTGTGCCTGGGAGGCTCCCTCCTTCTCAATTTGATCCTCCATCACCACCACCTCCAACAGCAGCCACCATTCAGACAGCGGGAATTGTAAGTATTGTAGCAGAAACAGACTTTATACGTTGTTTTGTGAGGATATAGAATAACTCAGATATTACAAGAATGTTCAGAGTGGGTCTACACAGCACAATACAGCTTCTGCGTCAAGCCATGTACATGTTGCCAAGTGACATAAGGACAGACAGATATTAGATGGTGTTGCACTCGATTTCCTTTTTCTTTTCCAGTAAGCTTTTTCTTTTCCTAAAATTTTCAAAACAGTTAAGCAAGTCACAGCCTGAGCAGAATGTTTCCTAAAGTACCTTTTGAAAAAACAGTTGCTGAGAGTTTTTTGCAAAAATACCTGATTGTAACTTAGTGTGAGAAAATAGAAAGTAATATTAAAGGCTTAAAGGCTAATTATTAGAAGCATAGGCTAGGTACAGATGTTACAAGTATCATACTTTAAGCATGCAGAAACCACTCTAATGCCATAACTGAACAGATGTTCACAGCACTTAGAGCACAATTCACCATTTTTAAAGCATTCTACGTTAACTCTTGATAGATGAAGTGTTAGACTGAAGCACTTTCTGTTACAGCACTTTGTTGAACATTTATGCCAGATCTCATCAAGGGTTAACTTGTAGAGCGAGATTGCACAGGGCTGCTGCTCTAGCCTTGGGTAGAGCTCCTTTGCTCTGCCCAAGAACCAGGCCAGCTCCACCTCCTTGGCTGACCCAAGTCAGTGACAGCCTCTGATCCCAGCCCCACCTCCTTCCTCCGGCCAGCTGTGAGCTAGGGATGTAAATATTGTTTTAAAAATATTTGTTTAAGCTCTTCTAATTATATCAGTTAAATAACTGATAACAGTGGACACAGCTGCTGCTGGAAGCCACTACAGCAGGGGCAGGCAATTTCAGGTGAAGGGCCACTTACTGAGTTTTGGCAAGTCATCGAGGGCCTTATGACAGGCAACCAGAGGCAAATAAATATTAATTTTTAAAATTTTTAGGGGCCCTGTGGGCCAGATAGAATGGCCTGGAGGGCTGCATCCATCCTGTGAGCTGCATTTTGCCCACCTCTGCACTACAGGCTCCCAGAATCCTTTGACTGGGAGGAAAAGAGGAGGAGGCAAGCTCAGCCAGACAACACAACCCACATAAAGCCCTGCCCTGGGAGGGAGGGAGTATCTGTGAATGGGCAGCTAATGGGTCAGTTGTTGAGTCATTAGGCTGCTCACTCTTTTCCTCATAGGCTATAGGTACTAGTCCTCCTAGCCCCTTCCCCCTCCCCTCCTCCTGCCTGTCCTGCCTTCTGATTCCTGCTGGGGCACTGGGGGGTTCCCTTTCCTGCCAGACTGTGGCCACCCTGAGCTAAAGGATAACCAGTAAGCTAACTGGTTATCACTGTACTTATGAGTTAAATGTTTAATCGTTTAACCTTTTACATCCCTTCTCTGAGCCATGGTCTGCTGGGGATTGGGAGAAGGGAAGGAGGGAAGTATCTCTCCCTGAAGCTCTCTGGCCCTGTTGTGCCCCAGCCCAAGTCTGGACTCGTTCGCCCGGTATGCATGAGCCAATACAAATACCAGGAGGTGGAAGTTTGAAAGAAAAAAAGCTTTTATTGCTAGCAATAAAGGTGCAAGGTAGCAAGCACACCAAAAACTATTTCTAAGCATCTTTTATACTAAAATC
>JAGPOW010002514.1:25342037-25360524 GCA_030014935.1 Caiman crocodilus | reverse complement strand
ATCACTGCAGATGGGCATAATTCACAAAACAATCTTCCAGTCTCGCCTTGTATCCTGTCTCGGGAGGATGGCTCGAGGCCATTTATCATGCCTTTAGGACAATGGCTCGAGATTATTCACAACAGCCCCATTTCACACCACAACCTGGTCAGAGGGGCTGCACAGGTAGGGGCTGGGGTCTCTCTCCCCACAGCAGCCCTAACTCAATGGCATGTGGCTGCCAAGCTGGAGAGATATATGGGGAAAGACGTTTGGTCTCTGTGTCCCCGCAGCAGCTCTGGCCCTGCAGCACAGCATTGCCTGGTCAGGACAGCTGCAAGGACACAGTGTAGTCCTCTGGACAGGGCAGGAGGACTGCCCAGCTGTGGGGAAAGGGATTCAGGTTCTCTCTCCTCACAGCAGCCCTGGCTCTGTGGCCTGCTGCTGCCTGGCTGGGGGTGGGAGGGAGGGGTCCAGGGTCTCTCTCTTCCCCCAGCTGCTGATGAAAATGGCCAGCTGGTGGGAGGGCAGGGGCTGGGGAGACGAGCCACTCTGGCAGCCTCCTGGGAGGCATGTGGTAGCACCCCCGTGGCCAGTGCAGATAGGCACTGAGGCCTCCCCACCTTCCTCTCCAAAAGTAAACATCTGTTCAGTTCACTCGTGCTCTAACTTATAGCAGTTTAAGTGTGGCAGAGCGCTTCTGCCAAGGGCTTTTTGAGCATCTGTACTTAGCCGTGATGTTTAAAAATGCTACTAGGAATAGTGTCAATTTAGTAATTAGTCATTTCCAAAACATGAATTAAAAGTCATTTAGGGATGACATCTATTATGAGTCCTGCTGAAAACTAATGGTTTTACAGCCATGCTTTCCACTTTCTTGTGGTTTTTCTTCTGTTACCTATGTAAACTTGAACCAGCAGGGGAAACAGTCAAACTCCCTTTCTCAGCTTGGCTGTTTATTCTTACCTTTCACAGTATTGCCAACCCCACCATGCCAAAACTCTTGAGATGAACTCTTAAAAAAATCAGAAGATTGGCGCACAAGTCATGAAATGCTATTTTTGAAGTGTGTGTAGGGGGGTTATGGGTGAAGAAGTTGAGGGCTGTGAGTGTGTGTGGGGGCTTGGAGCCTGGAGAGTCAGGCTCCCCACATCCTTGGCAGGATGCGGGGTACTGTGGGTCAGGAGTGAGAAGCAGCAGCAGGACTGGGGGGCTGGGGCTTGGGAGTGAGTGGCAGACTGAGACACAGACAGCACCCAGCTGATAAGTGGAGAGAAAGAGAAGGGTGTGTGAGATCCAGGTCCCCATGGTAAGGGTGGGAGAGGGCCAGAAGCAGGGACATGGGTGAATGGGGCCCTGGGGTTGGGGCAGGTCATCCAGGGGTGATGGGTAGCATGGCTCCCCGTAGCAGCGCACCCCTAGGGAGACATGAGGTCGTGTGTCCCCTGGGGAGCAGAGGCAGACTGCTGAGGCTCTGTGCCCTGCTGCCTTGCCCCAGGAGCTCAGCCACATGACAGGAGGCATAAAGGGGTCGCATGGCTGAGCTCCTGGGGCAAAGCAGCAGGGCACAGAGCCCCAGCCCACAGCGGGCAACCTGCCTCTGCACCATGAGGTGCACATGTCTTCACGGGGTATGTGTGCTGTTGTGGGGAGCTGCACTCCCCTCCCTTCCTGTGCCTCTGGATGACCCGCCCCGGCCTTAGGGCCCTGTTCACCCTGCTCCTGCTATTGCCCCACTCCCTCCCTCACCACAGGGTCTCAATCTCCCCCCTGCTTCTTCCCTCTCTCCCTGCCCCTTTCCCTCCACTTTCTATCTGGGAGAATCCAGTGATCTGAGGGTTGGATCTGGAGATCATAAGTCACTGTTGTTTAAACTTTGCAGTCCCAAGCTGGGCTGCCCCTGGCGGGGGGAGAGGGAATCGGGGCAACTGCCTTGAGCCCAGCGCTTTGGGGGGCCCTGTGAAGCTGGGCAGAGTGGCTGCGGTGACTGCACTGCCGCTGACTTCACGTCCGGCCTCTTATCACCACTCCCACCCCCGCTGTTGAATCTGCTACTAGCTTCCTTGCATCCAGGAGCAGGACCCCACACAGGCTGATTTGCCCGGGGCCCTGTACCCTACTCGGGTTGTGTCTGATCCCAAGTCTTGCAATGATTTCACAAAACAGTTGGCATTACTGCTTTCAGTTACAGTAATCTTAGTTATTACTCCAAACTCTGTAGCTGCACAAATAAAAAACAAAACTGAGTATGAAGTTTAAGTTGACTAATTTTTAGTTTTCTAAGTATGAAATCTGTAAAGAAAACTAAATTCAGCAGCATTATTGAAATATTAGAAGAGTAACCAAACTGCATTTTCAATAAAGGATTAAGTATGAACAAAAATACAATACTTTTCTCATTCCTTTACATACCTTTTGATTTATTCACAGTTTTCCTCCCACCTGGGCCACGCAAGTACTTCTCAGACCAGATTAGAATCAGACTCTCCAGTAATAGTCACTAGTACAGCTGTAGGATCCGGCATCATCTCAGCTCAAAAACTGGTAACAAACTAGGATTAAATGGATTCATTTTTCAAGGTTTTTCAGTCACCCTAAAATCTATTTTGGAGGACTTCTGAGTGATATTTTGGGGATATGTTATAGAAATATGAAGAGGAGGAAATCATTTAAGAATTTAGAGGAAGATTTGGGCAAAAGCTAGAAACTGCTCCAGTTCGTCTTATGGGAATTATTTTTTTTCATAGTAAAAGAGTATTAAATAATGTTGAATGCTTTTTGGGAGAGGGAAAAGGAGAGAGGATGAATGTAAAGATAATGTAAAATCATAAACAGAACAACAGATGTAATTCACTTTTTAATTGCTGAGAGAGGTTTTAAAAGAAGTAGCTGTCTTGTTTCCCACTTGCTGCTCATTCCTTCCCCTACACTTCCTACCACTCCACATTTGTTTCTAAGCTGTTCTTTTTGCTTTTCTTCCTCCGCTAGCTGCTATCCTCTCTCCTTTTTTCATCTGATGCAATTTGCTGCTGGTATGTCTCCAGGAAAGGAGGAAGGGTTGGAAAATGGCAGCACTTCATTTTCATGTGTAAGCTTTTTGGTACCTGGCATGTTTACTGATTCCAGGACTCTGCCAGGGTGTTTGTGGGTGCCTAAAGCTGTTACTGGCTTGCAGCCTTAAAGCAAAGCTAGAATTATTAAAGATTGCTAGATTTGTCAAAATATCTGACAAAGAAGCCACTTTCACGCTGATTTTATTCCTTTTCAGCACAATGCTTACTTACCACATCACAGTACTCACACTGCTTGTAATAAATATATATTCCTTTAGGTAAGATGCAGAATGCCATGGTAAACTAATTGCAATTAAGTATCAGATTTTAGCTCTGCTTACTGTATGTAATCTCAGATACACAGTACTAGGACGTTCTATTCATATATGCAGCTAATAAGCCTAAGCAGCTGTATAGGTGCATTGCAAACATTATACTTCTGCCAACTACTGTCTTGTTTGTTTATAGCCCATGGCAAGAGTAGTGACTTCTGCTCAACAGAAAGCAGGAAGAACAATCACTGCTCGAATCACAGGCCGGCCTGATTTGGGGCAAAAGAACAGAATTAGTAGTTTAGCCGTAATGGGAGTCTCGCCACCCATGAGTTCAGTCATTGTAGAAAAGCATCATCCAGTAACTCAGGTAAGTGAAATGGACCTTTACCCTACCTTCTGCCTGCAAGAAGATTAAAAACTCCTGAGAACAGAGGTCATTTGCTGAAGGGCTGTTAGAATAAATAAACAGTACTCTTGATGCTAGGTGAACACTGGAATTAAAACTTGCATCAAAATGAAGGAAAGAAGTAAATACCCCCCACCTTCTGCTCCACCCTAACACCTTCACCTAGTGGACAGCCATGTTCAGAGCTGTGGAAGCAAGTCCTTATTGGTTCCTTATGCCTTCTGCTGTCCCCTTTCTCCATCATTTAGTATATGTAATAACTTTGGGAATGATTTCTGTTAGTCACTTGATAGACAAAACTTGTATACTGACTTAATTTTAATGGTGAGAAGTGTGACCGGGCCAAAGGTATAAAAATAAGATGGAGTGATCGATATGCTTTGCTCATGCATCCCTTGTCCTAGTGACAATCTCCTGAGCTACCATCTTGTTTGCATGACAACAAAACAAAATGGTAATTAAGCCTGCTGTTTGTTGCAGTTGATTCATTCTTTCCTCTTCCTACCATGCAAACTTCTATGCAATATGCTGTGGGACAGTGAATATATTAGTTAAGTTTCAAATAGTTGATGTAGTCTAAGAAAAAGCATTTGTTCTGTGGCCTAATTAGCTGAAAGATATGAGTTGGCCTGTGTCATTTCTTGAGCTGATTAGGCTGGCTACTGTCAGGGTAAGAGCTCTTATTTGCTTTGAGCGGATGAAGGAGATCCAGCTTTTTTGGCTATAAAGTTCTCTGTGATTTTGGCCCAGAAAGATCATTCTTTCGTCCCCTTGATCAGTACTGCCATAAGTCCAATCAGCACCAGTACTTTACTTTCTTGGTCTAAATAGACATGCTTAGGGGCTGAGTGTTTGCAGTGAAGGATCTTCAGCTCTGCATTTCCATCCTCTTCAGTCTTTCTGACATACTTTCAATTGGCTTTTAGGAAATATTCAGGTTCAGAGTAAGTGGGGTTCCGTTTCATCAAGGGGTTGGGAGGGGTCTTGAAGCCTGGTGTGTGAGCTTAATTTATCTTAAGGAAAGTGACTGAATTCAGATGTGACTAGTCACTTAGTTATTGTATCTCTTGTAACTTGAAGATGCCTGCAACTTGGAAAGGGAGCTGGGAGCAGGAAGGGAGAAAAAGGGGAGGTTTGTGAGAAGAGATTTTTTTTTTTTAAGACAATTGTACATTTTGCTCTGTCACAGAACTTGAAACAAGAAGCCATCAGTTCCATTGCAGTTCTCTGGCCCAGGGGCTGTTTTCTAGGCCTCCCTTTCCTGCATTCATTCCTTCCTACTCATGTGTACTTGACAGTAAATGCCTGGTGCAGAGTCAGCTAGCCTGAATTATATTTTTCTGATTGAATGAATTGTTGGCAATGGAGAGAAGCTGTCAGTAATGGTGTTAGTTTGATTAAAAAGGGATTGACTGCTACTTATTGCAGTAGAGAGACCATCTGCCTACAATGAAAATGTAACCACCTCCCTGTCTGAGAGTATTTGCTTGGTATGATTTCTTGGTATGTCTTTAGCGGTGGTTAATTCGCTTTATTTAAAACTGATCTTAACTTCAAAGCAGTGTTGCTATAATTAATTAGAGCTACAGTCAAACTTCCAGAGACCCAGAGGAAAAAAAATAAGCAAGAGGGCTGAATTAGGCAGCCTGAGCTTTTATGAAATCAAACACTGAAATTGTGTTTTTAAGAAAGAATTAAAATATAGATGGTGGTGGATGTCAAGGAGTTAGACACAGATGCCACTTCTTCTTTCTTCTAAATCATTACCAGTTCTAACGGTGCAGATCATTATGTTCCAGCTAATACAATGGGAAACTGTTTCTGTGAGCACTTTTCTTAGTTCTGATGTATCTTTTTTTCCCCCCCAGCAAACCATATCCCAAGCCACTGCTGCTAAATACCCACGAACTCTTCATCATGCCTCTAGCGCCACCACTGTGAGACCTACAGGACAGGGTGGACGAATGCCCCATAGCCAGTCTCATCCTCATGTTCAGTCGATAAAGGTTGTTGATTAAGTTAATGCTTTGAAATGTGTGTATCCTTTCCAACAGGCAGAGGGTTTTGCCAAGTCTCAGTTTAAAACTATTCCCCATTGTTTCTAGGTTGCTGTCACATGGCCAATCATGTTTTTACCTTTTCAAAACTGTACTGCAGATATGCTCACACTGATGTTTTTTCTTCAAAACAGTTAAATTAACTTTTGAAATATATTTCTCAAATTGCAAAGTATGCCTGTTTGAGAGAACCTGTTATAGCTGTATTCTTATTTAAGGAATTTATTATATAGTTTTTAATAAAAGATCCAAAAAGATATTAGTCTGATGGGACTTTTTAGCACCCTCAATTTCTTGGAGGAGATATAAATCAAGTCACCTAATCTGGTTTCGATTTTCTGCTGATCCTACGGAGACTCTTTGTTTGCAGGACATAACTCTTAAGAGAATGGTAGGAAGGCAGTTTTAGCGAGTATCACACAATGCATTACACAAATGTCCTTTAATCATCAGCTTCCAAGCAGTGTCCCTTTTTCAAACCAGCATTGCTTAAGGTCATGTTGTAACCAAGTTGGACCCAAGACTTCAGAAGGACAGAAAAACTAGAGTTCAGTTTACCAACTTTACCCAGGAAACAGTTACGCTCAAGAGACAGGAATTCCTCTCCGTACTCCTCAAGCAGCAAATGGAATGAAAGCTGTTAAATGTTTGGTACTACTTTGATAGAAAAACCAACAGCATATATTTGCTTATTTGGAAATGAATAGTTAGCCAAGTTTGAATGTTTTCTTCTTACAAGACAGAAAAACTACTGTTCCTTTAACAGCTCTTTTCTGTGTAAAAACACAAAAGTTATAGTTTTAATGTTACTATTATAGGGTGCCTCATGATGGGAATAAATTTAGTAATGAATTTGTACCCACCTACAGTGAAGTCAAGGTGCCTCTTGTATTTTGCTGTGCTAGGATTAGCCTTGGTTAAATGTAATTAGTAGTTTATCTAGGCAATCAGGATAGCTTTTATGAAATGTCTGTTGGCCAAACTAGGCTAGTGTTTACTGTGGCTTTGTCCACATTAAGAAAATTAGCATTTTCAATGCTGGACACACACACCAAATAAACATCCACCAAAAACCATACCCTAAGTTTAAACAAGAAAAAAACAGCTTCAGACCGAAAACTATTTATGGATGTGTTTAATATTTATCCATACAATCCTGACTTATTAAACATCATATCCTTAAGCTACAAAATATGCCATTTATTTCTTATCAAGCACAGAGTAGCTTAACTGCATAGTTCCAATGTGGAATTATTGCTGTGATGTAAGTTGGGTAAGAAATTGTAGCATATGTGGTTTTTTCAGAACTGTTAATTTCTAACAACCAACCACTCTCCAAAACCAGTAAATTAATTGCATACTTACAAGTGTCAGACAGTGTGTGGAATTAAACAAAGACATTAATCTGAGAAGTATTTCTGGCAGATAAATTTTGAGAGTTTGAAGAAAAAACTTCATAGACTTAAAGCAGGCAAATTACATTTTTCAAATATAATCTTTCTAGAAACAGTATTTACAAATAGCAAACAATTCCATGGTGTGTGCTCTCTTCTGTTGAAGTCAGGAAATTACACATTTTCTGGAATCCATATCAGTGCTGCTTTCAGCTCTGATCTTTTCTGCAAAAAAAAGGGGGGGGAGGGGAAATGCTGAGACAGGCACTGCTTCTTACCAGGTCTCCAACTGAACCAACAGAGGCCTGACCATGAAAACTGGGATGAAACTGGAGTTTTTGTATGATTAAACTGGGAGGGAGGGATTCTCCTCTTCAAAGACTCAGCTGTCTCTGCCCTTGATCAGCCAAATAGCCACAGACCTGCAGACCTGGTGGGGAGCCATGCTTCTTTTGCAGGCCTGCAGTCATCACCTCTCTTCTAACATAGCTTGGTGCTTCAGCATAGCAGCACTTTTTTCTGAAAGCTACTTCACTCTGCTCTGCATACCAGAAAAATCTTACCAGCTAGATGCGGAAATCCTGCATTCACCAGATCTTCAAATATATGTTTGACTGGATTCTGATGAGCCAGCAACACTCCATGTAACCAGATAAGTAGTATTCGGTGTCCATGTTCCTTATAGCTCTTTTTTCCTAAGCCATACACAAAATACATATCTGTGCAACAGGCTGGAGGCAAAATACCCTGATGTCATGTTTGCTTTACAGATAGGGGTTTTCCTTTAAAAACCACCTTCAGGCATTCAGACATTTTCATTTGCTTTCTAACCTAGAAACCAAGATGTCCAAAGGTAAAATGGTAGTTTTACCCCAAAGCTAGTGGAAAAAAAATCAGGATTTAATTAATCCAAAATTGAATTTGTTCCTTTCATTTTTAACTTGGGGAAAGGTAGCGTAAGGCAAGTAACAAAAGTGAAATACATGGAAATACTGAGCTCTCAAAGCTAACTGCAATCACTCATCCCTAAAGCTGGCAAGAATTCCTGAGGATTATGAAGCAAGTGCAAGTGTGAGATGTTATATTAATCTGAAGTGTGTTTGTACTTCACAATTTTTTAAATCACAAAGAAAATAATGCTGACTTGACTCAAGTGAAATATCACTGTTTGACCAGGGAAAAATACATACTCATGACTTCCCCAGAAGTTAAGTGGCCTAATCAAGACACAAGAAACCAGAACTTGTGGCAGATGTGATATATTTTATTAGACCAACTAGATAGTTGCAAAAAAAAAATCTTTATTTGCAAGCTTTTGGGCACATGCACCTTTCTTTGGGCATAGGAGAGTACAAAGATTGTAAAATTTCTCCTAGGTGGAAATGAAAATTCTGTGCCCAAAAGCTTGCAAATAAAGATTTTTTTTGCAGCTATCTAGTTGGATTAATAAAAGATATCACCTTTGCCATGAGTTTCAATTCGTTTTGCCTCTAAACCAATACGGCTACAACCTGGATACCTAATCAAGACACAATATTTTGACCTAAGCTATTTATGTCCTACTTGTATACATTCAGTGCCTATCTTTACCTGTCCACTGTTCCTCAATAGCTTTAATTTGTTCATCTGTGAACTGCCAGAACAGGGCCAGCTTTTTCCATTCCTGTGGCTTTAACTGATTGTAAGCCAGATTCCAGAGGGAGGAACGGATTTGTTTGGTCTGCATGCTGTGGTCTTGCTTAAAGGACAGATGAAAATCTGACGATTCATCAGTACTTCCAAGATGCTCCTATAAAATAAAAACTAAGTTTCAGATAAACTGTAGTTTTGTAATGACAGATTCCAAAATTATGCTGAGAACATTTATCTTTGGCAACTAAACAGTATTGAGCTGTATGCTTTGCCATACCTTGGCAGCACTAGGTAATTTTCTTATTATTAACATAAGAACATAAGAATTACCCTTGACTGGGTCAGACAGTATCCTCCCTAGTATCCTGTGTCACACACTGGCAGACAGATGATATTGAAAGGGAAGTGAACTGGGTATGACCGTGGCTTTTTCACTGTTCCCGTTACTTGTAGCCTCCAGCATTTAAGGTCTAGAAAGTTCTGATTCAGAGGTTGTATCTCTAACTCCTATGCTCAATGGCTACTGAGGTGTAGGTTGTAGCCGTGTTGGTCTCAGGATGCAGGCAGACAAGGTTCTTTGGGTAAATATGATATCTTTTATTAGACAAACTTAAATAGTTGGGAAAAAAATGTTATAGCAAGCATTCAGGTTTAAAAACCCTTTGTTAGGCTGAGTAAGTCTCTGCAGTCAGGGTGTGCTCTTCCTGGATGGAATGAAAAGTAAAGAAGCCAGAGGCTGGGCTGGTATGCATGCAAGACAGGCAGTCAGTGAAGATGTAAATTGAGGAGTCAGTGAGGGAGAGACAGGCTGGGGGGCAGGGGAAGAGGGGGTTGAATGTAGCAGTTAGATAGTGGAGAGGTACCTGATGCTTTCCAACAAATTCCAAGAATTTATCCAATCCCTTTTTGACAAAGCCACAGTAAGCACTAGCCTGGTATACATACCAGAGACCTCCAAAAAATAAAGTTACCCTTGCTGCCTAGAGAAACTGCAAATTATATTTAACCAAGCTAATGCTGTAGGGTGGACAGGAATAAGGGCACCTAGTAGCTATATACATTACTAAATTATGTTAAAATTTAATGTTGTTTTCTCTAGCAACTGGTTGGGCTTTATTTTAATCAAAAGATCATGTTTAAATATGGTTGTGGTTAAATCACAATCCTTTTTACTGTTTAGAAGCAGGAGAAAACGTGTGCTCCCATAGCAGTTATCTAAAATTTCCCACTGTTGCTACCAGCAGCTCAGATTCACTGGGGAGGGTACTTGTTAGACATAACTACAGTGTGGCATTCACCATCTGAGCTGCCAAATGATGACATTAGAACACAGTATGGTCCCTTTGAGCCCTGACTGCATGGCTAGTCCTACTGGGGAGTGGGACCAGGGCAGCAACAAACCAAAGTTAAAATCCTGACCACATGAAGTCTGAGTCCTGGATCCTTAGATACATAGTAAGGCCCTAGTTCAGTAAAACATCTAAGCATGTGCTTATACCCATGAAGAGTAGAAATGATAAGCAGGTACTTAAATCCATCAAATCATAGCTTATTTTTATTAGTCACACTAGCAAAAATATTTAATGTGATTTAGCCATAACCATATTACTCTATCAGCATATGTGGTGACCTTTGTAATGTAAGGGCCTGTCTGGATGTATTTTCATACCAAATCCTGTAGCTGTGCTTCACCCCTGCTGCAGTGGCATTTGTGGTGAGTTATAACTATGCTGTTTCCTCATGTAGAGGAGTCTTTCCTCCTTTAATATTCATTTTTTATGGTGTTTGTTTACAGAATAGATGTATTTCACTATTCACTATGAAACCAAAACTGAGCTGCTGCAGTGATACAGGATGCATATTTTAAACTACAGAACAGTTGGCCAGGAAGGTAAGTATTAGCATCCCACACTTCAGAAGCAGTAAGCAAAAAGCCTGCATTCAAATAAACCCAGAGACCTGCAAGTGAGGTGCTTACTCCAAAAGCACCTTCCCTAAAAACTATAATGGTTCAATAATGCAACTTCACTAGGCGCCTTATAAAACATTCCTCCAAGGCAGATTTTGTTGCCTACAGTCTGAACTAAGGTTTAGAAACTTACGTAATTCTAATTTACTCAGAAATGTAATTCTGTAATAATGGTTCAAATGTTCCAGAATTCAGACAATTGAAACTACATTTTGTTGACTTCCTAGCAGCTTATGTTCCACAGTGGTAACACTGATGGCGGTCCAAGGACTGTGTCCACCTGTATTGAGATATTTAGCTACAGGTAATGGGGTAAAAGTGCTTGGGTTTCATTTCCCAACATCTCTTAAACTGTTCCAAAACCCCATCAGCTTAAACACCTTTTCTATCCCTCGGGCAGCTAAGTAAAGCATAGCAAAAGGGTAGGAGTATGACCTGCTACTATCAGGGTTGTCATATTTTCTCCAGGAATAAATGGTTTCACCTCCAACTTCCATCTAAGACGAAAGGAACAATAATATATCCAGTGATGCTACCTGAACCATATCAGATGCACACAAGCTGTACAGTTCATGGACATGTTTTTCACTAGAATACAATTTAAAATTCTTATTTACCTTCCTGAGTTTCCTATAAAATTGAACTTTACAGAATGAAAGAAGGCTGAAAGGGCCCTTCATTTAGTCCCTCTCTCTACACCAACAAAATCTCTCCCATGTCTCCTGGTAGATTTTTGGCTAACCCAGGCATGCACTCATATGGGTCACTGTAGTGACCCCAATGGTCCTCACTACTCTTTATTAAATGAAAAAGGATTTGAAAAGCAAATCAGCAGGTCCTATGTCCTCAATACATGGCAGTTCAATTAATTTGCCCATATATCTGCATGTGCAGGCCCCCTGCCAATGTGCTTCAATCGGGTCAAAGCAGATCCCATTGGTGGCAGCTCTCCATTGGAAAGTGTGCCCTGCAAGCAGCCTTCAAAGTGAGTTGTGCACCCCTGTTCTTGAAAGCTGCTAATATCAGGAAGTTGGAAGGAGAGACAAGGTGTTTATTTCTTTAGTAGCTGAACCAGGACAGGCAGAAATAAGACAGTGACATGATTTCAGAGCTGTCCTTAAATAGATCAACTGGAATTCCTTTCTGCATCTGTATTTCCAAGGAACCAGAAAAAAACACAGGGAAGCTTACAAAAGGGTGGATGTCCCTGTGGTATATGATAGGATGTGCATATTGGGAGTGCATCATGACTTGAAGTAGGTTTACTTTAGATACATCACATCTATAAAAGTTTCAGCTCCTCTTGAGTTCTGTGGAGATCCCTACCCACTCTATGTATTGTGGAGGAGCCCCTGCACCTCCACAATATTCCCCATAACTTACCACCTGTGAGCCATTCCTTTGGTCTCTGTGCACTATAGCGTATCCCCTGCTCTTAAAGAGTGGTTTGTAGGTTCAGTCGCTCTGTTTCAGACTTTATATTCCCATGTGCTTCAGTGTAAGCAACTCCTTTGAGCTTCCTACTTTCCCGTATTTACCCCCATAGGGAACTAGCATGGAAAGTCAGCTTCTCAGGAACAAGAAAATTAAAAAATGGCAGAGGAGTCCAGCCTACAAATGGCTGAATTGTTCCCAAACTGTCCCTTTCTCCTCTTCCCTTTCCCATGGTAGGCAAGGGAAAATGCCTCATTGGATAAGAGATGCCAACTGGTAAGAAGGCTTGTCAGTGGAGGATAGCAAGACAAGTGTGTTAACTGACCTGCAGCTCAGTAATACTTGTTATCTTTGGATTGGGATTTTTTTTCAGGGGGAAGCGGACTGGGGACAGGGGGAGAGCACTGATTTTCAGAGCGGCTGGAACAAAACATCTGCTAGAACCAATTCCAGCTCAGGCACCGAGTACCTCAGAAATTCCCTGTTGGCTTAAATAGAGCACCATGCTGCTGAATTCACTGGTACTGCACCTGTTTACCTCACGTGATGCTCAAGTAAAAATCTTCTGCTGGCTGCTTGATTATTACAGAAGTAGAAAATTTGCTCTCTATTGAACAGGAGTCACTAGTATGAGCCTGAGAGTAAACTTCCTTTGTGAATTTCAGATAGTTTGGGGCTTTTTCAAGTGCAATGCACATCCAAAATCTTTACCAAGTTCACTGAGTTTCTCATACTTATATATGACTATGACTTCACCTGGAAAAATCACATGTGGCCATTTGAACATGTTATCAACCTTTTCCAATGAGTGTGTTTCAACAGTGGGTTCTTCATGCCTTCTCCATACCAAGAGAGTCAGTGAGATCCACTTCTACATTACAGATGGATCTGAGTTTCCCAGCAGGTCTCTAGAATGTGCTTCCCTCAAAAACCCATCTCCAAACACCCCTTTTTCAGAAGTGTGGAGACACTGAACCCTAAAGCCAAAGGTTGCTGTCTGGGCCTAGCTCTGTAATGCATATACACAGATACATAGAATAGTTGACTCAGTATTGTAACCAAAAACCTTAGCAGCCATTCTCTTTTTTGGTGCAGGATACAGATATGAGAATTCGTTCCTATTTCATAACTACACAAGGACAGCCACACAAAGCAGCTTATGTTAAAATTTAAATGATAAGTTAGGTGGAAGAAATGTTACAAAATGGAAAGTCATACTGAGCATGCCCTTCAGAGCACTTCTTCCCTCCCTTCCCTTCTCTTTGTTGTGTTCAATTATTAAGGCAAAATTAATGGGAATGGGAACTTTTGCCTGATCCAGCCATGGATGAGAGGATGATCTCAGGCTGATTTCAGCAGAGAAGGGACTCTCACACTCCCTGTATTTAAAACTCTGATTTTGCTGTAGCAAAAGGGCAGAAGGGCCAGTCAGGATCTGACACACAGTCCCATGCAAGGATGAATTACACACCTGGGAGTTCATGGTATAAAGTGAACATTGTTTCCGTCCATTAGCTCCAGGTTTAGTGCCTGGAGTAGTAAAGTGACGTTAATTAATTTGCCTATGGCTTCGCAACACCTCAGTTGGTACTCAGGACTTCCTGATCTCCAACCCTATGCTTGTTTCTCTAAGAACTTGTAACCAGCAAGGAGGAAACGAGCTGAGATAGAAGGGGTTTTAAATCAGGCTAGAATCCAATTTTCAGCTACAGTCCCCCTGGGTGAGGTAGACCTGGTTCTTACCTGTTTTCTAGTGTAAAACCTTTCAGCTTTAATGACCATATCTACAATAAGGGCATGGTTGCTTCTGGATGCCACAGCCAGTGCAGTTTTTCCTTGCTGCAAGAATAGACAGTGAATCTCAGAATGATGGCCAGTCAACAGAAGACAGGTACACCTCTTTGCCCACGGAGTCCTATCATTTACATTTTCAAAAGAACATGTTTCCACTATGATTTGATGGCTTCACAGCTCCTACTGTGTGAGGCCCTCCCTGCCGTGGATGAAATGAATCCGTTCAGTTCGCTGCCACTTGGCAGGTGGGATATTTCAGATTTCAGGGGGTTGATAAGGCAGAGATCAGAATATGTTATTGACCTGATGCAATGCTCACCTCTCCTTCAGTCCTGTCATAAGACACTGGGCTACTTGATAGTGTGGGGCAGATCTGCCACAGACTGAAAGCATGCAAGGATTATAATAGGAGGTAAAAATTAATGTTTACTACAGCTACACAGGAAGATTGGGAAATACAACTTTAATTCTGGCCAGAAAACACTGCTTAATCTATCTGGGTCCATCTCTGCTACTGCAAGTTGAAGGCCAAGATAATGTCTTGATGACTTTACTGATTTATTTTCCCTGTCCTTTTCCGTGGGTGAAGTTGCACCGAGCACAGCTGCCTTAGACACAAATATTCTGGATATTTTCCATATGTTAACATTAGGGGCGGAAAGATATCAACCTCTAATTAGAAGGCTCAGTGATTAAATTACAAGGCACTTTAACTCTCCAGCTATTCTACAGTTACCTAATAGATACCTTTGGCACGCTGGTTCCCAACTCCATTCAAAATCATTATAATTAGCCCATTTTTATAGAGTCACATTGAGAGCCAAGAAATTTACAGCTTGCAAAAGCCTCATCACATGGACAGAACATGCTGCATTAGAGGGGAAGAAAAGGGCCTGTAAGCTTCTTGAAGCCCACATTTGCCAAGTCATTCTCCATTCATAGGAGGATAGTTTTGCCTTCTCTAGTAATGGCATGTTATTAGAGTACCTGTGAGTGTAATCAACAAGTTACCCAATATCCTGACTAAGGGGGCTCTTTCTGGTCTGCTTGAATGCACAATAAATAAAGAAGAATTTCAGAGAGAATGGAAGAGGAAAGGTCAAGTGGAGCATCCCATGCTTCCTACAAAGAAAAAATAGGCACCTAGGAACACTTCCTGTCTTCTTGTCACCTCCTCTTCAGCTCTTTCCAGAGAGAGAAGAAACACTTAAATCTCAGGATATGGTAGGGGACAGTGACAATCCAAGCCAGCTTTATTTGAATGGGGATAGAGCATTGAAACAGTGCTGACACCCCATCCAATCCAGACCCATTGGGTGTGTTTACATGAGATGCTTTAACATGCAATTGGCTAACTGCACAGTAAAGCATCCCTGTCTACGTATGCTGATGCTTATTGCACAGTCATTTAAGTCAACTGCAGGGTAATCTACCTGCAAGTGCAGGTATTAAATTAACTTCAGGGTAGTGACTGCACAGTAGCCTACATGTAGATGGCCAACTGGGAGCAAATATGTTCCTGGTCAGCTCAAGCAGCAGAGAACAATCCCCTCCCCTGGGAGCTGCCAGTTACTGGGGTGGGCTCTGAGCATGGAGCCAAGCCGGGACAATGCCCCCCTGCCCCGGCAGCAAGCAGCTGCAGTCCCAAGCCCTGGCTCCATGATCGGAACTGGGAGCCGATTAGCACAGGGATCAGGTAGGATCATAGGATTGGGGAGCTAAAAGTGGGGCAACTAACAGCGAGCCCCTGGGTGGGCAGGGTATCCCCACAAGGCCAGGGGCAGCTGAGAGCTGTCCCACTGGGGGAGCAGCTAGCAGTGATCGAGGCATAGGGTTCAGAAAGAGCCTCTTCCCAGCCCCCTGCCCTGATCACCTGATCAGGGTACAGGGCTTGGAAACAGCTGCAGGGGAGATGCACAGCCCAGAGCCCTAGACAGGGACAGGTCCTGGTCAGCTATGGGGAAACCCTCCTGGGCACAGAGCTTGTCCCCATGTGCGTGGGGTATGAGAGCTCTGCAGCAGCAGCAGCGCTCCTGCTCTGTGCACATCAGGACCCCTCCTGATGTGTATGGGAACAGGAGACACCTGTCTCCTGGCCCTGTGCTCTCTGCCAGCACCTAAGCTAGCATCCAGAGGGAGCTTGGAACTCCCCCTGGCTGATGCAGGGTGGCAGAGCAGTGTGGGGGCAGCCCTCTCCAGGCTGCTTCCATTGGGAGCAAATCTGCTCTGAAGAGGGAGCACATATAGACATGTTCCCCAGTAGGCTTACTGTGTAGTATTTTTACTGTGCAATAAGCCTACTTCAAATTAATTGCACATGTAGATAGGCCCATTAAGACCTATCAGAACTCCCAGTAATTATGAGACAGCTTTCCCCTTCCACTGGTAGATATGGAGGAACTGCTACCCCAATAACTAAAAGCAGTATTGGCTCTTCCTCTGACTACTTCTCTTGTGGCTTCTGGCTCCTGTTACGTGGCTTGGTGGCTTCTGTTACCTGGCTCTTAAGGTTATAGGGATTTAATGCTGAACCAGGCACTGAAATTTAATTTTTAATGTTTGATTTCTCATCTGTCTTTAACAGAAGCAGGCAAAATATGGCCTACTGGTCAGATCTGACCTGCCAGGCCATTCTAGCTGACCTGCAGGGCTCATAAAAAATTTAGAAAATTAATATTTATCTGCCCCGGTTGCCTGTCAAAGATGACAAGGTGCCAGCAGCAGCAGGACCCAAGAGGAGTCAGTGGCAGGGCCCAGTGGCAGCAGCAGCAAGGCCTGCTTGCCTCCCCCACCCAACCCCAGCCCCCCAGTCTCCAGCCAATAGCTTCTGCCTAGCAGAGGCTTCTGGCCTGGGACCTTGGGACTGTTCTCTGCCTCCCTCCACTGGAGAGTGGAGAGCCAGATAAGAATGGGCGTGAGGAAGCAGGAGCCAGCCTGGCCCACCCAGCACCATGTGGTTCCCATCTGGCTCCTGCTGTGCCATGCAGTCGGTACAGTGCAGGGTGAGGGGAGGGAGCAGTGGCGACAGGCAGGGAAGGAAGGGAAGCAGCAGAGGAAAGGCAGTGGTGGCAAGCCTGGTGGGAGGAAAGTGGCAGCAGGTGGGAGCTCAGGACCCTAGCAGCAGGAGCCAGCTGGGAACCAGGGGGCCAAGTTGGCTCCTGCTGTATTCTGCAGTCTCACTATTGCAATTGGGAATCATGCACTGCTGGTAGGTGCCTGGCTGGCTCTGTCCTGCGTGGCTGCCAGCTGCAATGCTGGGACCACAGAATGCAGCAGGAGCCAACCCAGCCCCTGCAGTTCCCAGCTGGCTCCTGCTGCTGCTTCTATTGCAGGGCCGTGCATCTGCAACTCCCATACTCACACTGGGGGAAGCTCCACACTGGAGCCGGCTGCCTTCCCTGTCCCTAGACTCCACTGGGAGTGGAGGGAACCCCATGTCCCCTGCTTCCCCATGGAGTCCAATGTGGGGCCTCCCCAGGTGCAAGTGTGGGAGCTGCAGGCATGTGGCATAGAGCCCCCATGATAGAGGCAACCAGGCAGTTTGTGATCCTTGCTGCCCCATACGCAGTGCTTGCTGGAGCCACACCCCGCCAGGTGCCAGTGCCTGCACCAGACACAAGTTCCCTGAGTGCCCCCACTTGCTGCTGCTGCTGGCAACAGAAGCTGTATACAACATAGGGGAGTGGGGGGTCCCCATACCCCCCATTATCCCTCACACCCCACAAACCTCACACACCCACACCCTGCCCCCATAACTTCCCCATATATACACACAGTCCAACATACCCTATGCCCCCGCACATAGCCATAACCCCTCACAAACCGCCCCCCCACACCCCCCCTCCTCCATACAATATAAAAGAGAGACTTTATTTTTGAGTTATTATGCAATCCCTTCTATACACAATGCACAAACACAAATCATGAAAAATATTTTTTGTAAAAAAATTAAAATGTTTCAGTAGGTATATGACTTTTACTATATGATTTGTTTTATTTCTGGTTCTAAGATGGCAACCCCCCACTTCCCAAAAGGAGTATTTCTGAGGGGTAAGGGAGAGACTTCACGTGGCAAAAGTCAGGGGCTCGGGGGGCAGGATTTCCTGTCTCAATATGGTGACCAGGGGGCGAGGCAACTGTCAAGGGGCAGGGCTACCCATGCGGCCCTCAACAGCTCATCAAAACTTGTTAAGCAGCCTTCCAACTGAAATAATTGCTTGCCCCTCCTGTATAAGATGGTACTTGGATGACAGAGTAACATCTGTGAGGCTTGGGTATGGCTATAGGGGAGGATGGAGGCCACAAATAGCTCATAAGGCAACTGATGCTCTGAGGCACTAACAGGGCTGACTAACAGCAGAGCTGCACTGGCCTCACTCTGGGGG
Source organism: Caiman crocodilus (assembly GCA_030014935.1). NCBI lineage: Eukaryota > Metazoa > Chordata > Crocodylia > Alligatoridae > Caiman > Caiman crocodilus. The sequence goes on along the minus strand of JAGPOW010002514.1, from coordinate 25,342,146 downwards.
CAGCCCCCCTAAAACCTTATCAGTTACATCAAGGTATGGCAGAAGAGGTAAAAAGGGAGGGTACCTGAGGAGCCAGAATGAGGACAGGAGTTGAATGGACCCCAGAGGG
>JAGPOW010002514.1:25325894-25340740 GCA_030014935.1 Caiman crocodilus | reverse complement strand
CCTGTGACCCTGGCACTCGTTTCCTGCCAAATGGCAGGGGGTCAGACTAGATGGCCTGCTCTAGGCCCCTTCTGACCCTAGGTACTATGATACTATGATTGTCCAAAGCTCTACAGGACATGAAAGACTTATAGTGAAGCTACCCAGAGGAAAAATAATGGAGAGGTTCTGGCAAAGATTAAGCATTACAAGAGATCATTATGATCATCTAGTCTGACCTCCTCAATAACATGGGCTGTAGAACTTTCTCCAATCAACCTTCTCAATCAAGCTCATAACTTCTCACATCTGTAAGAAATCTATCCAGTCTTGATTCGAAGACTTAAAAGTGATGAGGAATCTGTCATCTCCCTTGGTAAGTAACAGCATATTCCATGGAAAGCTTCTGACACAGAAATGTATATCAGGAAAAAGGCAGAGAGAGGGATACAGGATCTAAAAATAAATACATGGATCTGGTATTGTACTTGAAATCATGAACCAAAGCACAAGGACTGTACCCATTACTAGAGGGGTGCCATGGTGTAGTTCCATTTCCTACAGTGCATCATGTGCCTCCAATAAGATCTGTTTTGGTTTTGTTTTTCTACAGAATTTCATTAAATAAATAAGAATTGTGGTGGGTGATATCTTTTATTGGACCAACTACATGGCTGGGTACTGTGATACCCAAAAGCTTGCCTATGTCTATCCCCCACTAAAAATATTTGCCTCCTGCATATTTCTTGGACCATCATGGCAATAACATCACCTCAACACTATCATTACCATATTTACTCCAATCTATGATGACTCTGAATTTAAAATGACCCCCCAGTAATTAGACTCTATATGTGGAAAATGTATAAATTTGTTTTATTCCAGATATAGAATCTAAATATTGGAGATTGTCTGGAATTCATCTCTCCCCACTGTTACAGCAGGGAAAGCAGTGGTTGGAGGGAGTCAGGTGACTATGAGGGTCAGGTGCCCCCCTTGTCCTGTCCCCAACTTCTTCCCCCTGCAACTTTCCTGCCCCATCTACCACCTAAACCCCTCACCCCCAGCTTCCCACATAGCCTCTGCACCTCCCTCTCCCACTCCATCCGGTGCCTGCCCTTCTCCCCCTGACTCCCCAGTCTCTGCCTTTGCCCCCCCAGCCCCTTACTGTCAGATGCTGTTTGGGCTCTATTCCTTCCACAGAGCACACGAAAGCGCAGCCCTTGCTAAACCATGCAGCATTGGCAGTGCTGCTGATTCACTGGGCAAGGGATAGAGTTTTCATTTTGCTCCGTGCTGGGAGGGAACCGAGCCTGAGCTAGAGCTGAGCTGCACCTGACAATAATGGAGAAAAATGGTGGGCAGAAGCTGCAGAAGGCAAGTGTGGCGGGGGGAGGGAAGGTGGCTGCTGTGGGTCTGACTCTGGCTCCAACCTGGGCTTAGGGTCAAAGTCAGAACTGCAGCAGCTGCCTATCCCCTACCACTCCATTCTGTGTGGGAATCTAAGATGAGGGGCTTTTTGCCCCCATGATGTCTGGGGAGGAGGGGGAGGGACTTTGTGTTAGAGTTGAATAAATGTGGTAAGTAAAAAAACCCACATTTATTCAATTATATTCAGTAAATAAACCATAAAAAGCCCACTGGCCTGCTTGTAATTTCATTCTGCACAAGATTTTACTTGATATATAGAGGAATTTAATTCTGGTAATAACTACTCCAGTGAGCAACTGGCACTTCCCAATTCCCTTTTGCCAAGTGTCTGCCTCTTGCTTATGTCTAGTGGCAAGATAACTTATTTGACTTGTTTGACTACTATGAAATATAGGAAAGTATTTCACACCTTTGGAAGCACCACTGCTGAAGATAAGGCATATCACCATTTATAGGAGTCACATATAAGATTCAGCATCTCCAGGACTGAAATATCAGGAAGCACCAGCACAAAGTTTCCACATACAACCTTACCTCTGTTCCATTGTGCAATGCCCTATGACACCATTTGACAGGATAACAACTTACTTTTCCTCAGATAAAATATACATTTTTTTGCAGTCTGATATATAATCATAGTATCTCTTATTGGCATGTATTTCTCCAAGCATGCTAGAAACAACGGGTATGAACAAATGTATGTTTGGACCCAACTTCATCCAAGATCACAGTTGGAGAGATTTAGCTCACTTCTATTACTACAGGATCATGCACATATAATAGCTCCAGCATTTTCAAGCAGCATCTCGCCTTCTTTTGAAGCAGCTCCAAGTGTACATTTGGTCATATGCTATTAAAGTCCCAAGATAAGCCTGAAGAGTTTTCAGAACTGTTTATTTTATGGCATTATTTGAGAAATAGTATGTTATCTTTTAATTAAATTCAATGTTTATTTTATTTATCTGCTTTGATTCAGATTATGCAAAATGATGCCACTCTCAAGATCTTAGGTTCCTATAAAGATATGTAATCTACATAATCCATGACAATATTGGAGGAAGGATAAAGGATAAAGCAGCAGATCTAACAAAACTATGTTCTCTCTCAGAAAACACTATGATTCACAGGAGACAGAGCAATTATAGGTTTGGTGCTTCCTGACTTGTTAATGCTTAATTGTTTTCAGACAATGTTCACTGCTTTTGTTTACAGAAATAATAAATACCAGAATCTGGAACTGTTTGATTAGAACATACAAGAGTCACACTTAAGCAAGAGAAAGTGCTTGTGCCAATTACATTTTTTATACATGACACCAATTTTCAACCTTGAAAATTAACTAGTTTGAAATAGGCAGGGACCCTGAAAGGTGCCTCATTTGATATATACCACAGAAGATCAGTTTTAAATGGGGCATTATTTCTTGTAGGGACAACAATCGCCTCCCATGCTGAAGTGGGTGGGTAGTTCAGTTCAAAAACTTTGATTCACTTTAGCAATATGTTAAATACAGAAGTAGGAAGGAAACAAGCTACATCTTTTCTGAATATTATGTTGCTATCCGTCTCTAAGATAGCAAGACATATGCAAATGAGTATGAGACAAATGCTTCTTCATCCCCTTTTTTGTACTCTGACCTTATAAAGAGCTATTAAAATAAACAGCCACTTATCAAAAGTTTAAAAAATATATTCTCCTCTTTCATACAGAAGTAATTTTGCTTTGCAATTTGCTTACCTGATCCAAACAATTTATGTCATGATTGGCATCCAAAAGAGAATTTACTACAGAAAGATGATTGTTGATGACAGCTATGTGGAGAGGGGAATTTTTCTGCTGTAAATAGAAATGAACTAACTATTAGGCTTGGACACTTACATCAAGCATGGCATTCAAATAATATAGGAGGGTTCCATTAAACCCTGCCACTCAGATTTGAAACAGGGCATAATGCAGTAATAATTTTGCCTAATTATGCTTCCTCATTGTGAAGAAACTTATACTCTCAGCACTAAAAGAAAAAGTCACACCATTCCCTGTTTCTGAACCCATATTTGTGAACAGCTCTTTCAGTCAAAATCCATTACCATGATTGCCAATTGCTTTGCGCAATGTGATATAATGGAGAAAGGTCCCATGCAAAAAGAACTGCTTGAATGATGCCTCAGGATGAAGTATCACTTGCTATAAAAATATATATTTCAATGTTTTCTGAATAAAGATGCTTGTACTCCTGCAAATACATAAAGCTGTGCTGAAGGGTTACGTCTTCATTTTTGTTACAGTACAAAATTATTTTGTTGTTCCCAAGAAAGAAATTGAAGAGCCATTCAATTTAATTTGAATTGTCTGCTGGGCTTAGAGCTAGGTGAATACTTTTTATCAGGTAAATTATTGATATGAGGGGCCCTATCCCCTGTAGATGCACACAGGTGCAGAGGACTGTTCATGGAAACCCAACTGCAAAGCCTTGTCCCTAATCTCTTTGTGTTCATTAATTACCTAAAGCAACTTACAAACAGCAAGTAAAGAAAACTGTAATAATTCACTGCACAATGACACTGAGTAATTCTTTGTCTGGAGACTGCCTACAAGCAGTTCATTGTAAGCACTTCATATTCACAATGTGCTGGCTTGTGTTTTAGTTGAGCATGTATGGTGGCATTTCTGTTTTCCCTGCAGACCTGATCTGGAATTGCAATTGTCCAAACACAGACTGAATGAGCATGACTCCAGATCAGGTTTCTGGGGTGATAGATCAAGTCCGAGAGTTGAAAATCCACTTTCTATGAATATTCTCTAACACTCATTTAAAATATGCAGCTTTGTTGAGAATATCTGCTAGTAAATTATCTTGGTAGACTATTAATGTAAAAGGAACACAGCTGGAATTTAAATTTTACTATGCAAGTGATTTTTAGTGGAAAAAATGAGGTATTTATCCAACAGATTGGTTAGTAATGTTTGCGTGATGAATCTGCAAGTCTTAAATAGATTTTAAAAATAATTTAGCACCACTGCCATATAGGTAGTGCTAACATAAACTACACCCATTTCTTCAGGGTTTTAAAAAAATAAAACTCTCATTCAACTTTTTACTGTGAATATTGCAAAAATAAAAACCTGATATTTAAGGTTTTATATATATATATGTGGCAGGGGGTCAGTCTTTGGGTGCTGGATCCCATACCGTGTTGGTTTGTAAATATGATCCCACACACTGGCCTGATCTGCATGCTGGATGTGGCCATATACCAGTTGCAGTCATGTGGTGATTCAACCCTCCATGCTTGGACCTGGCCACAGGGCACTCCCATATTCCAGTCCAACAATGAGTTGGTGCAACAACACACAGGGCCATGTTATCCAGTCTGCGGGACTCCCCATAGACCCATAAATTTGGTAGCTTAGGAGTGGCAATTAATGCTGCCACTGCTCATCCACTTTCATATTTCCTAACACATAGGAAGCCTGGTGGGCTAAATGGCTCTGCAGGCCAGATCTGGCCTGAAAACTGCAGGTCAAGTAGCATTGCTTCAGTACAATAAAGTCATTTTCAGGATCATGGTAAATCTCAAATATAATAAGAAATCCCATGCCTAAGATGGCACACAATTTGAATGTTATAAAATGTCATAGAACAAAATAAAATCAAGGTAGGATTTTACATAGATTCTGATGGGATTCTTTTTAAGCAGAGTATATGAGGACATTAAGGTGTTTTCCCCATTTAAATAATAAACTTTGCAAAGCAGGAGCTATCTGCAATGTTATAACTACACCTAGCATAAAGGGGTTCTAAAATTGTTAGTTCCCACATACAACATCATTAATGGCATTTACATTAAAATAATTAATGACAGAATAAGTAACCCTATGGCTAGTAGAATTCTACAAAAAGGTAATCAAGAAAGACAAACCATGCTAGACAACCATGGAAGTCACGCTGAAAGAATTACTTTTATATGCTCACCTCAGGTTTAGTGATGAGATCTATATTTTTACCAATAAGAAATGTAACTAAGGATTTATGTCCATTCTGTGTTGCAATATGCAAAGCATTATTGTTGTGCTGAAAGAAACAAACAAAGGGCTTTTTAATCACTGGAACTAATTCAGAGTATTAAGGAAAATTCTTTTTTTAAGATGGCTACCCATACAGATGAAGCTTCAGTTTAAAATTGTGCTATTAATCAAAAAGTGCTTATAGTAAAATGATGAAGTAGATCGTATCACACAACATATCAATATGAATGTTTACTGGACTATGACACTGGTAGCTGGCAAAAGGTTTCTAAGAATTCAACTCCCCTCTGATCTATTCTCAGGAAAAAGAAGATCCAACTTATTCAGTTACCCTGTGCCACTGAAAACGAAGCTTTCCCTGTATCTTCCAATCCTTTAGATTGGTGTGACCTTTAACAAGTAACTACACTCACATTTGCACACTTCTCAAACTTCTGAAAAAAACATTCTGTTAAATAACACTGGCCAAAAGAAGCAAGAATGTTTTTTTTGCCAATGAAACCTAGAAAAATTTATATAGTAGGCAAGAAGTTATCCTGGTGGATGGTGAATTATCAAATGCTGCAGTGACTCTAAGCTAAAACATATCAGAAATCTGTTTAGATTTTAAATGGAGTTAGAGTGATGGTACAATAAATGTATAAAGGTGAGGAATTTTTTGTGGTATCTTTTATTGGATCAACTGTCTAGTTGGGAAACAAGTTAGATAAGCTTTTGGGCCCAAACTCCCCTTCCTCAGTTTTCTCCCCCAATTATATACTTAGTTTAATAAAAGAAATAACTAGAAAACACTCATCTCTTATATTTACTACATGCAGCAGCCACTGTCCCTTCTGCAATCAGAACATGCTTCTATTCTCAATTTTTTAGGGACCAAGAGCTTCACCTCAAATTCCAGTGCTAAGCCAAAACCATTAAACAAATGAAAATTGAACCTGAATCCAGGAATCAGATGTGAACAACATGTTTATCATCAGCTCAGTTGTTGTATACTGCCAAAAATGCAGATTTTTCAATTACCGCTGGTGATTATTTTTCCAAGCCATGTGTTTTATTACTGAATATAAAGTAAATAAAAAAGGCTCAACACAACATAAATATCTAGTGAAATTTTTCCACTTTCTTAAAGACCTTCTATTAAAAATATTGTTTCCCTGTCCTTACAAAACTTTTATTTGCCTTTAGTGCACAGAACATGTCCCTTCACAGAGTCTAGGATGTCTCATTAATCATATCTGCAAAGAAATATTATACACATACTTTATCAGAAATGTTGATATCACTTCCTGCTTCCAGTAACATCTCAACACAGTTTTCATGACCTCCTTCGACAGCCAAGTAAAATGGTGTTTCTCCATTCTAGCCCAACATAATAAAAAGAAAAATGTCTGTTAACATTCAATCTGTGCAATTGTGAAACAGACCTATTTGGTATACAAGCTTAGCCAGAGTGATACAGAATAACAAGAAAATGAGATTTGGTTATGATGGTAATAATATCTGAATCCTTTGTTATTAACCTGTGCATGGTTACAACAAAATTTTCTAATAAATATATCCTTATACTAATCTAGTCCAAATATACATAAGCTCCATTTTCATATTTTTATTGCATTTGTGTGTTTAAAATCCCGCCACACTACTAGACACAACTATGACCACAGATTGCAATGACAGACACACCAGTAAAACAATATTGCTATGGGTGATCCATCCAATACATTATCACAAGTGCCAGAAATTAGTTTTTGTCAGCTGAATTTTGCATATTTCTGATGTGTTCTTGATTTTGGCATCAGCTAAACGGTGCAATAAACCTCCTACATTTTTATTTTTTAGATTGAATAAAAATCAATCCATAGCCCTAGTGAGTCTTTAGAATAAATGAGATACACAGCACAGTTATTTAAAACCCTTGTTTCTCATTTTTACTTAATACTCGTGCATATTTAAAGTCACTTCAGCATTTCAACGTTCACTGTAGCATTAGTAATTTCTAACTTTCTCTCACTTACAACGTGGGGATATTTTGGTTAGTATTTTAGTAAACTGGGCGCTAATGAAAGGAATGAGCCTGACAATCATGGAGTTGAAAGACCTCTGTTTAACCACAGAACAGACCGGGTATGTGCAACACTTGCAGTAGCAGCAACACTATTATCATGTAACTCTGCCAACGGACAAGGTCATTCAGGAAGGACCACACTGAGGTGCAATTTGTGTCCCATTAATCCATGACCTCTCTGCTGAGACAGCAGAACAGAGTGCCAGCCAGAGTGGAGATTTCTGTGATGTGCACATCTGCTCATGATGTATAAGGCACTTCATTACAGAGTCATTAAAGAGTGGGCAACAAATGACAGCAACTTCCATACCCTACTGACCCAAGCTGGATGAAAGCAGAAACACTGACGTAAAAATCTATGGAATCTCTTCATTCTCCTTTGTTGACTTAGCACAAAGGCTTAAAGGAACTTTGATGCATGCATGCTCTGTGCTGACTAGTTTATAGAAACTCTATTTATTTTACAGCTATTTTGGTTTTATTTTTAAATCTTGGCTTTCATGTTTGCCTTGCATACCTGTTACCTTTATTTCCCTCATCATCTTCTGTGTATTCTCACCTCATTGAGTTCATTTATCTCTTCCCATTTATTCAGCAAAATTTCCACCACCTCACTGTGACCATTTTTAGCAGCTAAATGCAGTGCAGTGTTTCCTTCCTTTAAATGTAAACATTCAGAAACATAATGTAAGCCCCAAATTCAGTACAGGGTGTTGCAATTACAAGAAAACTACAGCTTCTGGACATTAGGGAGATATTTAAATACAAGGCGTTGTGGTCTCTTCATCTACTGGACATAGACAATATCAGATCATAGGCCTGCACCTCAAAAAGGGAAGCAGCAGCTCCATGGGATATTCAGATATTTTCCCAACACTGAGAAGTCTGAGTTAGCACAGGGAAAGGAATATATAAGGATGTAATGGCTGTATCAGTCTCTCTGCAACTTCCCTGAAGTTTTTGAAGTATCTACCTATGGAACGGCCTGAAATCTCTGCCTACCCTGCAACCAAGTAAAGAAAACCCAGCCCTCAAGAGGGCAAGACAGGGGGAAAATTGTAAAGTGTTTCCAGTGGAATTTTGTTCCATTCTACAGATTTCTCCATGAAAGGAATCTAGGTCTGGCTAAATGCATCTTAAACAGCAATGACTTATAAAGATTGAGGACCAAAACCTCAGTTGTGTAAAATGGTGTAGTACCAATAAAATAAATGAAGTTATCTTCACTGTTTTCCCCCTGCCTTACACCATGCTCAGATATTTACAAAAAGAAAACAACAAAAATAAAACAAGCACACACACCTGTGGTAAACAGCAGAGGGAGAACTGAGCACCAACAGATGTGCATGCTCCCCCACTCCACCCCAGCTCCCAGCTCTGGGGCTGTCAGGAGGAAGGGAGAGGGGGGAAGTGAGCTGCTGACTGGGGTTTAATCAGCCTGAGCCCGGGAAGGGGAGAGGGGGGGTCACAAGGCAGAAAGGTCCAGCAGCTCAGGCTAGGCAAACCCTAGCTGGCAGCTTGCTCCCCCTCTCCCATCCCTTCCTGCTGACAGCCCCAGGGGCAGGGCTGGGCCACATTAGCGTATCTACTACTATTCCCCCCAGCTTGGTGTCAACTGCAAACTTGCTGATGATGTACTCTATGCTATCTTCCAGGTTGCTTATGAAGCCACTGAACAAAACCAGCCCTAGGACTGACTCCTGGGGCACTCCACTTGATACCGGCTGCCAACTGGACATCAAGCCATTTATTACTGCCCTCCAAGCCTGATGCTCTAGCTAGTTTTCTATCCATCTTATAGTCCATAAGCCCATACTTCCTTAGCTTGACTGCCAGAATATTGTGGGAGACCATATTAAAAGCCTTGCTAAAATCAAGGTATACCACATTCACTAGTCTCCCCACATACACGGAGCCTGTCATCTTGTCATAGAAGGCAATCAGGTTGGTCAGGCATGACTTGCCCTTGGTGAATCCATGCTGACTGTTGCTAATCACCTTCTTCTCCTCCACCTTCTCCAAGTGCTTAGAAACAGATTCCCTGAGGATCTGCTCAATGATTTTTCCAGGGACTGAGGTGAAGGTGACTGGTCTGTAGTTGCCTGGATCCTCCTTTTCTTAAATATTGGCACCATGTTTACCCTTTTCCAATCATCCGAGACCTCACCTGATCATCCTAAGTTTACAAAGATGATGGCCAGTGACTGCAACCTCATCAGCCAACTCTCCCAGCACCCATGGGTGCATCCCATCTGGCACCATGGAATCATATATGTTCAGCTTTTCTAAAGAGTTCCTAACCTGTTCTTTCATTTCTGTTGGCTGCTCACCTCCTCCCCAAACTGTGCTGCCAGGTGCAATAGTCTGGAAACTAACCTTACCTGTGAAGCTTGAGATGAAGAAGGCATTGAGCACGTCAGCCTCTTCTGCATCCTCTGTCACAAGGTTGTCTCCCCCATTCAGTAAAGAACCCACACTTTCCCTGATCCTCCTCTTGCTACCAACATACTTGTAGAAATCCTTCTTGTTACCCTTCAAGTCTCTTGCTAGCTGCAACTCCAATTGTGCTTTGGCCTTCCTGATTTCTTCCCTGGGTGTCCGAGCAATGCTCTTATACTTGCCTCTATTTGTCCAAGTTTCCACTTCTTATAAGCTTCCTTTTTGTGACTTAATTTACTGAAGACTTCCCTGATAAGCCAAATTGGGCTTCTGCCATACTTGCTAGTCTTCCGTCACATTGGGATGGTTTGTTCCTGCACCTTCAGTAAGGCTTCTTTCAAATATAGTCAGCTCCCCTGGACGCTTTTTCTCCTCAGGCTGGTCTCCCGGGGGATCCTGCCCATCAGTTCCCTGAGCAAGTCAAAGTCTGCTTTTTTGAAGTCTAGAGTCCTTACTCTGCTGCTCTTCATCCTTCCTTTCCTCACTGCGGAAGTCACCATAGCCACCTGTGGGTGGGTTCCTGCTCACCGCCGCCACTACCACTGCCGCCTGTGGGCAGTCGCTGTGCCCCCCCCCCCCGCTTCAGGAGGCATGAGTCATTCATGACCCAGAGACTTTCAACGGGCCTATCTCCAGTTTCATACTGGAGTTCTCAACCATCATACAGCTCTTTTATATAAAGTGCAACTCCTACTCTTCTTCCCTGTCTGTCATTCTTGAACAGTTTAGACTCATCCATGACAGTGCCCCAGTCATGCGAGCTATTCCACCAAGTCTGTTATTCTGATCACAGCATAGCTCCATGATTGTACAAGGACTTATAGTTCTTCCTACTTGTTTCCCAGGCTCCGTGCATTTGTGTATAGGCACCTGAGGTAAGTTGCTGATTGCCCTGATTTCTCAAGTATGAAAACACCTCTCCTGTTGCCCACTCCTGCTTGCTCTTCCTCCAGGTCTCCCATTTCCCCACTTTCCTCAGGGCTCAGGCAGTTCAGGAACACCACTAGATGCCTGTCTGCATCTTTATGTGCCACAATAGCTTTGAAAACTAGGCCTGAAGCAGCATGCCCAAAGTCACACAGGAAGTTGACAGCAGACCAGAGAAATGAAACCAAGACTTCCAATTCCTAGGTCAGCAGCTTAACTACTCAACCATATTTTCTATTCTAGTATTAGCTTTGGATTACATCATCCATATTAATAATAGACATCAAAAAGCTTCCAAATAATAAGCACTGAGAGTTCCACGGTTCTTCAAGGGTCACCCAGTATCACTAACCTAATCTCTTGGGCTATTCTTGTAAACCACACTATTGTCTCCATAGGTGTAAGTCTTTCAGTTACACAAGTAACTACACTGGGCTCACTTATAAACTTTAGGTACCATTATATTTTGATTTATATGGAAAAGAAAAGCTTACCTGATCCTTTTCAGAGGTGAACATCTTGAGGGAAATCAAACTGTTTATCATGTCAATATGGCCTTTTTCAGCTGCCAGAAGAAAGGGTTTTCTACCTTTCTAGAACAGCGTCATCAGAAGAAAGACATTAATATTGCAGAACTTTCACTGGCTACTAATATCATGGCATATATATAATAAGGATATGCTATATTGTTGTGGATAAAATGTGCATATGCTGCATATATAGATAAACATACAAAGATCTGGAGCCTAACTTTCTACAGGAAAAGGAAAATTTCCTTAGGATGAGAACTGGATTAATTACCTCAAAGAAGCATTTATAACCTGACCAAAAAGTCTAAAACAGTATTAATGGAAACAGAAACTGCACCAAACTGTTACTTCTTTTTGAGACAAACATATTCAGAGGAAGGATAATTTCATTAAAGCATGAAGTTCTCTATAAAGGACATTATAGATGTCTAAAGACTTATTTTTATTAAGCATTACATATGACCAGAATTTTGAAAAAACCATCAGTTACAGATCTCTGTGGCAGTCATAGAGGCTGAATGCAATGTCCAGTACTAGAAACTTCAAAAGAAGATGCAAGACACTCCATAATGGACAACTATGGAATAAACTGCCTTTGAAGAGAAATATTCTTTCTAATCAGGTCAGTTACCTTATGGCCTGAAGCATTAGATTTGTTTCCCTGATTAAACTTCTATGTTTCTTTTGCTGACTCTAATGCAAGTTGTGTGGCTGAGAACTTGCACAGTCAGATAAATACAGCCAATGGGGTTCAGAGGTGTTCTGCCTCTTGCAGGAGCATAGCATATTTATTTTGGGGGATATGAAACTGCCACTTCACAAGGCAAACTTCTAAAGTGAGATCGTAATGCAGTAGGGTAAGAGGAGATATTTGAGCAAAATGCAGGTCCCTCACACTGCTAAAAATCCAAAGTCCATATATAATAGCCAACTATAAGCTAATACCCTTCATCATTAAAACAGACCTCACAATCTCAAGGTAACAAACCCATAAATCCTTTAAGTAACTGGGCACATGCTGTACCTTATCAGGCTTGTTTAATTCATTCAGGCGAAGATCCTGGATAAAGTAATCCACTATTTTAACATTATTGTTCTGAGCTGCAAAGTGCAGGACGTTCATCCCATCCTAAGGAAAATAAAAGTAAGCTCTTTAAGATTTGATTAGACTTCCTCTCAACATAACAACACGTTTAATGTTAGTTAAAATATGACACTGACAAACCTGATTCTTAGCCATTTGATCAGCACCAGCTTTAACCAACATTCTCATTATGTCTAAGTTTCCAGACCATGCTGCAAGATGAATTGCTGTCAGCCCATGCTGCAAATAAAATAAGAAAGGCAGAAATTGTATTTAAAATACCCGACATGCCACAATTCATAGTTTTGTATGATGACTTTGACAAATGAGACAGAGCTGATTTTATTCTCCAGGTTTTAGGGCTTCCCCACTAATATTGTTACTAGAGATGGGTGGCTAAATGTGGACATATACATGGGGATAACCATGGTGGCTCATTTTATTTTTCTTTGTCCTGTATTTCTTCCCCTACAATGCCTCCAGTAAAATTCTTAGGGCACCCTGTCCACTTTTGTGCCTCTTCTTCCCTCAGACTGATTAATTAAAAGATGTAGAGCTAATTAGCTTAGATGCTGCACTCTGCTATGGTGGCTTTTGGTTCCAGAGCTAACACAAGCACCACTTGTTTGACTATCTCTGCACAGCACTTCCTTCTATGATACAGATGTCCCCTGAAGTCTTCCAGATCTGTATAGATAAAGATTTAAAGGACTCTTTATTTTTCCTCCCAACTTGTTCACTTTGTATACATGTGTTCACTGCAATGCACACCTTCCCCCAAGGTCTAAAACATGATGCAGAGACAGTGTGAGAAGCCTACAGGAAGAATTGGAAAGCCTTGCACGGTCAAGGAACTATGATGTGATTGAAATAACAGAGACTTTGTGGGATAGATTGCATGACTGGAGCACTGTCATGGATGGGTGCAAACTGTTCAGGAAGGACAGGCAGGGGAGAAGAGGGGAGTTGCACTTTATGTAAAAGAGCTGTATGATGGTTGAGAACTCCAGTAACTGGAGATGGACCTGTTGACGGTCTCTGTGTTAAGGTTAGAGAGGAGAGTAACAATGGTGATGTGGCGGGTGTCTGATATAGACCACCAGACCAGGATGTTGAGATAGATAAGACTTCCCTCAGACAAGTGGAAGAAGTTACCAGAATACAGGCCATGGTTCTCATGGGGGATTTCAATCACCCTGGCATCTGCTGGGAGGGCAATACAGCAGTGCACAGGCAATCTAGGAATCTTTTGGAGAGCATTGGCGACAACTTCCTAGTATGAATGTCGGAGAGACCAACTATGGGCCATGCTCTTCTTGAACCTGCTACTTGTCTGTACTGAGCAATTAAAAGTGCCTCAGCACAGCCGTGTTCCAGCACAATGAGAGTATTTGGTTGCAAGGGATTCCCCCGTAAGGCAGGAAAAGATTCTTGGTGCAATGATCAGTGCCCGCCAAAACCAGGAGCTGCACTCTGTGCATGCATGCTTCTAATTTGCCTGTTGTAAATTATGCATACATGGCAGCTAGCAATTGGATCGTTAGCTGTATAAAAGGCTTGGGAGGTTTCCGCCCAAGCTGGAGGAGGAGAGAGCTCGGATGCACATCGGAGACAACTTTTACGTGCCTCTTGGAGCTAAATTGGAGGCCTGATCAACCACCAACAACTCCCCGTTGATGAAATCCCAACGTACCCTGTATGCTCGAACAACATCGATGTGCCACCTGGTTTCTGCTTTTCCTTTTTCTACTTGTTTTATGCAACTCTACGGAGCATGCCTACACTGTATCCGAGTTGTAAGTAAAGTTTTCTTTTTGAATTCAACCATCAAGCTTGTTGTGCTCAATTCCACTCCATTGGTGGCCCCATTCCGGCCAATTTCTCAGCTTCTGCACTGCTCACAAACAAGGAAGTATTGTTGGGGGATGTGGCAGTGGATGACAACTTGGCAGCAGTGACCACGAGATGACTGAGTTCAGGATCCTGAGGAAAGAGAGCATCAGAGTAAAGACTTTGGGCTTCAGAAAAGCAGACTTTGACTCCCTCAGGAAACTGATGGGCAGGATCCCCTGAGAGGCCAGTCTGAGGGGAAGAGGTATCCAGGAGAGCTGGCTGTATTTGAAAGAAGCCTTATTGAGGGTGCAGAAACAAAGCATCCTGATGTGCAGGAAGGATAGCAAGTGTGACAAGCAACCAGCTTTGCTTAGCAGTATCATATCATAGTATCTAGGGTCAGAAGGGGCCTAGAGCAGGCCATCTAGTCTGATCCCTGCCAATGGCAGGAACGAGTGCCAGGGTCACAGGACCCCAGCCAAGTACCTATCTAATCTACTCTTAAAGATGCCCAAGGTAGGAGCAAGAACAA
>JAGPOW010002514.1:25297573-25325794 GCA_030014935.1 Caiman crocodilus | reverse complement strand
GTTCAGGTCCCTCAGACGCTCCTCATAAGGCCTATCCTGCTGCCTGCATATCAATCCAGTGGCCCTCCTCTGGACCCTCTCGAGGCCGTCCACATCCCTCTTGAAGTGCGGAGCCCGGAACTGGACACAGTACTCCATCTGCGGTCTGACCAATGCCGCATAAACGGGGAGAATCACCGCCTTGGACCGGCTCGAAATGCATCATTGGATGCACGCTAGGGTTCGGTTGGCCTTCCCAACCACCATCTAACATTGGCGGCTCATGTTCATCTTGGCATCAACAATGACGCCAAGTCCCCGCCAGTGAACTCTCTGGTGAGCTTAACCACAAAAAGGAAGCTTACAAGAAGTGGAAGCTTGGACAAACAATTTGGGAAAAGCATAAGAATATTGCTCGGGCATACAGGGGTGAAGTCAGGAAGGCCAAAGTGCAACTGGAATTGCAGCTAGCAAGAAACATGAAGGGTAACAAGAAGGGTTTCTTCAAGTATGTTAGCAACAAGAGGAAAGTCAGGGAAAGTGTGGGTCCTTTACTGAACAGGGGAGGCAACCTACTGACAGATGAGGAGGAAATGGCTGAAATACTCAATGCCTTCTTCAGACGCAAGCCTCTCAGACTGCAGCACCAGGCAGCACAGTTTGGGGAGAAGGTGAGCAGCCAACAGTGTTGGAAAAACAGATTGGAGACTATTTTGAAAAGTTGGGCATGTACAAGTCGCTGGCTATTACTTTTGAAAACTCATGGCAATCAGGGAAAGCCCCAGATAACTGGAATAGGGCAAATATAATGTCCATCTTTAAGAAAGAGAAGAAGGAAGATCCAGGGAACTACAAACCAGCCAGCCTCACCTCAGTCCCTGGAAAAATCATGGAGCAGGTCCTCAAAGAATCCACTTCTAAACACTTGGAGGAGAAGAAGGCAATTAGGAATAGTCAGCATGGACTGACCAAGGGCAAGTCATGCCTGACCAACCTGATTGCCTTCTATGATGAGACAACTAGCTCTGTGGATGTGGAGAAAGCAGTGGATGAAATATACTGACATTAGCAAGGCTTTTGGTACCGTCTCCCACAACATTCTTGCAAGCAAACTCAGGAAGTCTGGGTTGGACGAATGGATTGTAAGGTGAATAAAAAGCTGGCTGGATTGTCAGGCTCAATGGGTAGTCATTAATGGTTCAATGTCTAGTTGTCAGCCATTATCAAATGGATTGCCCCTGGGGTCTGTCCTGGGGTCAGTATTGTTCAGTATCTTCATTAATAATCTGGAAGATAAGATGGCTTGCACCCTCAGCAAGTTTGCAAATGACACCAAGCTCTGGGGTGTAGTAGATATGCTGGAAAGTAGGGCTAGGGTTCAGAGTGACCAGGAGAAGGATTGGGCCAAAAGAAATCTCGTGAAGTTCAAAAAGGACAAGTGCAAAGTAAGTCCTGCACTTAGGACAGAACAATCCCATGCACCACTACAGGCTGGGGACTGGCTAGCTAAGCAGCAGCTCTACAGAAAAGGACCTGGGGGTTACAGTAGACAGTAAAATGGATATGAGTCAGCACTGTGCTCTTATTGCCAAGAAAGCTAACAGCATACTGGGCCGCATTAGTGGGGAGTTGCCAGCAGATCAAGGGAAGTAATTATTCTGCACTGGTGAGGCCATATCTGGAGTCCTGTGTTCAGTTTTGGGCCCACCACTATAGAAAGGATGTAGACAAGTTGGAGAGAGTCCAGTGGGGAGCAACAAAAATGTTTTGGGATTTGGGGCATATGACTTCTGAGGAAAGGTTGAAGGAATTGGGTTTATTTTATCTACTGAAAAGAGACTGAGAGGCTGCATCCGGACAAGCATGGCCGTGTGGTATGTAGCAGATTCAAGTGTTCTTTGTGCTGCAAGGAAGCAGCACGGGGTAGGAAGGTTGATCCTGGGAGATCCCAGTGTAAAAAAAAACTTGTGAAAAAAAAAAGCAGGACGGTGCACACAGGGGGCAGCGCATGCCACCCAAAACTGGAACCTGGCCAGCCAGAGCTATGCTCCGGCTGCTGGCCACACTCCAAGTGGCAGGATTTCCATGGCTGCAGCTTTCCCAGCTGCCAGAAACCCAGGTAAGGGTGCTGGGGCCAGCACAGTTGCTGGTCCCAGCCTTCCCTACCCCATCCAAGGAACCTGTTGCATGCAGGGGTTGTGTGGCACAAGCATTCCCCAGGCACAAGGTGTGCTGCTGCTTCTTGTCCCTTGGGGAAACAAATGTCCACACTCTTGTTGACATGACCAGAGAGTATTTGATACCAGCCTTTAACTGCCTGAAGGGTGGTTTGAAAGAGGATGGAGCTAGACTGTTCTCAGTGGTGGCAGGTAACAGAACAAGGAGCAATGGTCTCAAGTTGCAGCAGGGGAGGTGTAGGTTGAATATTAGGATAAACCTTCTCACTGGGAGAGTGGTGAAGCACTGGAAAAGACTACCTAGAAAGGTGGAAGAATTTCCATCTTTGGAGGTTTTTAACGCCCAGCTTGACAAAGCTCTGGCTGCAACAATCTAGTTGGCGATGGTCCTACTTTGAGCAGGGGGTTGGACTAGATGACCTCCTGACAACTCTTCCAGCCCTAATGTTCTATGATTCTATGATCTTCATGAGTTTATCCAGGAGTCAGCATAACAGGACTTTAATTGTGACTGCAGATTCAGAGTAGTCCTGCAATATAAATATTAAACAGCAGCACAGCAACAAGTATATGTGGAACAGATATCACTCAGTGTATAGATTTAAAGAAAGAGGATAGGCAGCTGATTTTGAACTTGTTTGAGTTTGTGGCTCCTAAGTGTGCATCAAAGACCTTTTTAAACACATGGGGAAAAAAGAAAACTTGATTAAAAAAAAGTCATTTGTAATAACTTACAGTTTTGCTCCACACTAACGCAAGTGCAATTAGACATAGACTTTAATAAAAAATATTATTATTGTTTGCAAGAGACATCATTTTAAATTCTCTGTGTAAATTCCTCACGATGGAAAAAGTGTTTGAGCATATTTTCAGGTAAAAGAAAATTACATGATTAACAACATTTACTAATTAAAAGCTAATCATTGAAAACCTAATATAATTAGAGCAAGATGTTCAGAGACATGTTTTATAAGACCAACAATGCACACCTTTGGAAATCCACTCTTAAAATGATCCTAATAGGTGGTTGTAGGGGTGCACCGATAAAGATTTTCTTGGCCAATACTGATAGCTGATTATTAACTAAACTTATCAGCTGATATCAATCTGATAACCAATTTACTTTGAAATGCATGGCATTTTAAAGTACTGACATAAATCAACTTTTTTTTGGTGCACATTAGCAGCTGCCTACATCACATGTATCAGTGTCCCGGTGCTTAAAAATGGAAGCAAGTGCACTTGAACTAAAGCTTGTTGAATGAGCTTTAGTTCAAGTGCCACTGCCACCGTTTTTAAGTGTAGGGATGCTTTTAAATGGAGCATAGCCACACAGGGCGAGGGGAGAAGCAGGCTGCTTGCAGAGGCTCAGGACTCTCCACTCTGCTGCCTTTGCCCCAGGAGCCCCGCACTGGCTGCACAGCCCCTGCCCACCTGGCAGCGGTGAACACAACTTGCTGCCCCCACTGCTGCCAGGCAGGAAGGGAGTACGTGGCCAGCGCAGGGCTTCTGAGGAAAAGGCAGCAGAGCAGAGAACCATGCTGCCCGTCTGCATTCCTGGCTATATGCATGCATGCAGCCACACACATTCATGCAGTGCCCCCTGGGTCTCACTCCCAGGAGCCTCAAGCAGGGGGTCCCTTGCAGGCTAGAATGCCACCCACCTGCAAGGGGAAATCTGCCATTTTCAAAGGGAGTCCAGGCATGCAGGGGCCCCAGCCCTGCAGGAGAGAGGGAACCCAGGTGTCCAGGGCCTTGGCCAGAAGGCATGATTATCAGTAAGCATTATAAGCTATAATAGCCAAAAAGCCAATAGCCAATAATGTCATTTTCCCTTTTATTGGTGCCAATCCCAAATGCAACTGATATATTGGTGCACCTCTAGATGGTTCCATGAAATTTGTCCTCAATTTCTTTACTACTCAAAATGTATTTAAAAAGCTAGAAAGCAGCAACTAAAAATAATTTATCACAGAGGATATTTTAATGTTGCTCAGAAACAAATTACCCAAACACAGATGATACAGACTTGGAATTCATACAGATTAAAATTAGACAATGCTTGACTCAACAGCAAACTTCCTAAACGCCCTTTCTGAGTCACTTTTACAGAGGATTATTGTTCAAAGACAATTGTCCACTGCTTATAAAATCATTCTGTAAGCATTATATAATACAGTTATTCATTTTAGACTATTCCATATTAACCATGCAGATGGTTTGCAGCTTGTCAGACAAAAGCACATAATAATATAGCTAAATAAGTGTAAACGTTTTGCTTACAACATTACAAAATTTACTTAAATATTGACATTATTGGAGAGGACAATAAAGTTTTGAAAATACAACTCTATTGTTCCTTGCTTCTATATAAAAGTATTTTACCCCAAGGCAAATTTAGAGCTGCAATACAACCTGACATGCACAAGATATAAAAAAGTTGATTCAGTTGCAAACCCTGGCTGTGGTAAACAGGCTTGATCCTATGATTTTATATCTACCTTTCAGAAAGACCTCCACAGTTGGTGTAGGATAACTACTCAGCCATGCTAAAGGCTTGTCAAGATCCTGTTCCATCTCACTTCACCTATAGGGTATATGAATCAATTACGGAAAGGGGAGAGTTTGTGATATGCAGACAGACATCAGCATGCAAATGACACAATGTTCTTCCTTTTGAACATTGAATATGTTCCCAAATGACATATTACATGCATTTTTCCAGTAGCTGGCCCATTCAAATAGCACCGAAGAGCAAGCCATACAAGGAAAGGCTGACAGATATGGGACTGTTCAGCCTAGAAAAGATAGGACTTTTGGGGGGGGATTTAGTGGCAGCTTACAAATATATCAAGGGTAAGCATCATGGGCTAAGCAAACAACTATTCACCCAAGTGCCCCAGAGGAAAACCAGGAGCAACAGTCATAAACTCCTAGAAGAAGGTTTCAGACTAGATATAAGAAAAAACTTTTTCACAGTTCATGTGACCAGACTCTGGAATAGACTCCCAGTGGGAGTGGTGAAGGCAACTACACTGGAGATCTTCAAAAAGAGACTGAACGCACACCTTTCTGGGGTTACTTGACCCCAGAAGTCTTTCCTGCCCAGAGCAGGGGTGCTAGACCTGATGATCTCATGAGGTCCCTTCCAGCCCTAAACTTTTGTGAATCTGTAAATGAAAACACACACTGGCCCAAACTCAGTCGAAACAGAATAGAAACAGTACTGGCAGATTAGGAGAAGTCACCTAGTGAGTATGGTAGCCATGGTGATTGCCTCCTTGACTGAGTGGGATTTACCTAAGCTTTTGTGAAAATACTTATTTACTTATTCAATTTATATGCCTCCCTATCAGACAAAGCAGTATGCAGTTTAGGGGTACACCTCTGCATCTTCTCTTACCCTGGTGTGCCAAGGAACTTGAGTTGTTTGAATGCCTCTGTCATCTCACATACAGCATCTATCTTGGTTGTGGACTTTACAGCAATTCTTCATGCCATTTTTACTTGAATACTAGAATATTGTAAAACACTGCATGTGAAACTATCCTTAAAGACCTCTCAGAAGTCACAACTGGTTTACAGTGGGATAACCTGCTGCTTGCTTAAGCAGAAAAGAATTACCCTAGTACTTCAACGACTATACTGGTCTTACATTCACCTCAGGTTGCTGTTTTTAAAACACAGCTTTACTTATAATGTAGCTACTTCAACTGCCTCTATTGGCTAAGGTTAATTGAGATAAATTCACTTTTCAGACTACACATACTCATTTAATCTAGTACTGTCAGGGCATTTCTACACATCACTGTGCTTTAGTATTTTCTTTTGGAAGTATTAAAGCACAGCACAGTAACCATCTGTACTGCATGCAACATGTGTACAGTAAGTGCATGGTTAAATTTTGCCACTACTTCACTATAGCGGCGCGCTAAAATGGGAGAGCATGCCGCTATGGTGACATAGCCGCCAATCGTATGTAGACTCGTGTGATTGCTATGTCGCTATGGCACACCATACAGCAATGTAGGACACTGCTATGGCAATGTAGGGTGATTTGTAGATGCACCCCAAATGCCCAGGTCTGTATCTATTGACGGCCAATGGAACAGAATATTCTACAGAATAAAGAGTAGTTTTATTGCAAATGCTTGCCAGAAAACATATGCAACTGTAATAAAATACCCAGGTGGAAGAAACGTGGCTATAAAAGTTAAGACTAGCGTCTTGGCACATTTTCCTGATCAAACCAGTCACCTCATTTTTCCTTTTGCTGCTTCAATTTGGATTTCCATTTGCAACAGACAGCCAATATTTGCATGATTTAATGTATAAGCCTACTCACAAGGCAACTTCCATTCCCTCTTTGGGACTCAACACTGACTTCATAGTCAAGTGCTCTGCATTACCTTACATTTAGAACACACCTTGCTTTGGCATTTTAGAAACCTATGGATACCACATGTAGGAGAAATGGATCACACAATGAAGTAATCTTAAATTTTACAGATAATTATTTGTCCTCCCCAGCTCACAACAAAAAACATAGTCAGAATTTCTCAACGTAAGTTTTTTTTTGTGAAAGAACAAAAGCATGAGAAGTTTTCCATGGCAAATAAATATTTAGAAAGGATATAATTATTCCTAGGTACTTTACAAAATATCTCAAACTGAAGGTTTTGAGAAAGCTAAACCCCTCTTCTCTCTTAAGGTCCTCAGAATAATAAATTCCAATGCAGGGAGGAAAGAAAAACAATGTCATTAATGTAGGTTGTGTTAAAAAAAATACAAAACCTAATTATTCATACTTTTTTTTTCAGAAGCCATCTTACCACACAGAGTTATCTGATGCAGACACAACCGTAGCAGGGTGAGGGGCCCAGGACAAATCAGCCTGTGTAGGGCCTGGACATGGCAACGGTACGGGAGGGGGAGGAGCTGGATGCGAAGCTGGTCCGGCTCCACAGGGCCCCATAGCGTGGGGCAATCATCCCAATTCAGCTCCCCCTCTTCCCCAGGGAAAGCCCTAATTTAATGTACAAGGTCTGTTAAAAAAAGTATTGAGACTAAACATGTATTTGTAGTACAAAGTATTAGGTAGAAGGCATAGCTTTGCTGGACATGATCTGGGAATGTTGGGACTCCTTTAGACAGGTTTGCAGTTCATGGTGTTTCCACAGTTTTCTGTGGCCAGCAGTTGAAGTAAGATTGTTTGTGTCATGCGTCCCCTTTTGTTATGTCAGAGCATCCAGAACAACGTGTGTGCATTAAATTTTGCATGGAAATTGGTAAAACAGCAAATGAAACATTTGAAATAATTAAAATAGCATTTGGTGATGACACTATGAGCCATGGAAGTTTTTGAATGGTATCATCTGTTTAAGGAAGGACGAACATCGGTCGAAACTGATGAGTGTTCCAGACACCTTTCAACATTATGAAATGATGAAAATGTGGCAGCAGTTCACAGTTTGATTTGAAATGATAAGTGATTGACTGTGCAAGAGATAGCAGAAAATGTTGGAATTTTTGTTGGTTCATGTCATTCAATTCTAACCAGTGATTTGGGAATAAAATAACCAGAAAAACCACCAGAAAAGTGGGTGTCCGACTCTTGGATGCTTCACCACAAAAACATACCTGCCCACTCAGCACAGCTTGTGAAGCAATTTTAGCCAAATTTTAGCCAAACACTGTATCCCACAAGTGCTGCAGCCTCCATATTCACATGATATGGCCCCATGCAACATTTTTGTCTTCTCTCAACTAAAGAAAACCTTGAAAGGAAGAAGATTTTGTGATGAGGAAACCATGAAACAAAATTAGGCTGAGCAGCTTTTAGCTATTCCACAAGTTGCTTACCAAAGGGGCTTCCAACAATGGTAGAAACATTGAGAGAAGTGTGTGGCTGCAGAAAGAGCATACTTTAAAGGAGATTAAGCTGAAACCCCTGTAAAAAAAATATTTTGTTTCCTTATAGCATCAGTCTCAATACATTTTGAACAGCCCTCATATACTTTCTCCTATATCTTTTACAGTATACCTCAAGTTGATTAGAAGATTTTCAACTAAATATTTTTTTCACTTTCCATAGAAAATATCAGTTTGTTGAAGGTTTCACAGATCCAAGGTGAATGTTTTGGCTAAAGCAACAGGCAGCAGACCGGCCACCTGGTTATGACATTCATATGGAACATACAGAAGGCAGGACAAGGTAACATCTTGGGGCACCTATACATGTGCTGGATGTCTGCTCCAATGCTTGCTAATTACCACTTCAGAACAGACTTAATTAATTGATTCTGCTAGAATGTGATCATTATCATGCACCGGCAGCTTCCACATCACATGTATTCAGTGTCCCTGTGCTTCAAAATGGGGGTGGGGGCACCTTAACTAAAGCTCGTTGAGCAACTTTGGTTAAAGCACCGCTACTGCCATTTTGAAGCGCAGGACGCCGAATATACCTTTACATTGCGGGCACTGTAATTAGAGTGGTTCTAGGAGCCGCTTTAATTAAAGCACCCCCTTCCACCCTAGAGTACATATAAAGACGCTCATTGAAACTCACAGGTTCAGAGAGACAAACTTTCCTAGCCAAAAGCTTGCTTCGTGTAGTTGCTCTAATATAGAGCACTTGAAGGCTGTTTCTATTCATATAGGATGGCAGATTCATTCACAGCTCCCCAGGATTGTGGGGGGATGGCAGCTGAAAGTCACCATTAGACATAGATGAACACATGCGCACCAACAGCAGCAATGTTGCAATTATGGGCATCCTCAGACATACTGTATTGCCTTGCCTGGGCTGCTTCCTAAACTGGAAGCAGTGCAGCTAATTAGCACTGGTGAGTAATATTACCATCTTGCCCTGCTCAGTGTCACATGTATGCAACTACCCTGCTTCAAGGTCAGGGAGTAATAGGTTTGAAGGGCACTACTGCCTGGCCTAGTAAATTTGCCTTATATTGACCTGGCTTAAGACTGCAGCCAACTGTCCACCTTTTTAATTTGACTTTGCCTGTCTAAAATGAGGCAGAGGAAAGGCAGGTTCTTACAAATTAAATGACAGTTAATACCTTGTAAAGTAGAGGGAAGAAGGAAGATCCATTTTCTCCACATCTGCCAGTACTTTTCCAACAGGCCATTCTTAAATGGTATACTGTACATTAACTAACATAGACCTGTTTTGTGAAAAACAAGTTTGTTTACCTTATCTGCTATATCAACTCTGGCTTTGTGATGGAGAAGAAAATCCACGGTGGAAAGATGACTTCCTGCAACAGCAAAGTGGAGTGCTGTGCGTTTCATCTGAAATAAGCATAAAATGAGTTGGTGAGTATGAAATATAGTTCTTTTCATTAGACAGACAGTCAGAGCTTCTGAAGACTCTGATCACAGCTCACTATTATGTAATCAATCCTCTGTAAGTCTCTCCTTGTCAATAGCCAAAATTTGCAATTTTATGCATTTGTTTTCTCCTGCTTAACTTAAAAAACACCACTGAATGATGTGGTGAAACCAGAACTGTTTAGGTATTTACATGCCAATGATAAGCCTTTCATTAAAATCAGCTGAGGAGGCAAACAGAAATTAAATAATCACACATTTCTTAGAGGAGGCAATAATACAACAAACATTCATTGCCACAATTTCCATTTTATGGCTTGATTTAAAAAAGCAAGGACTCAACTTCTGGGATTAGATTCATTTCTTGACAATGTCCTGATTGCTGAACGTTTGCTTTTGATTGTATCTATGCAACGCATGACTGGAATTATCTTTCTCAGGATTAGTCACCTCTTCAAAATAATACATTATCCATGCAAAACAAGGCATCCACCCAAAAAAGTAAAAAGTGAGCAATTTTACACATGTAAACAGTCTCGGTGTACGCCTAGGTATAGGTCCTAGATAAAAGTTAATCCAAATTAGCAAACAATGCAAATTTCAAGTGGACTGATTAAACTGCATTTTAACCCAGTATTGAAAATTTCATAGATGGCCTTAATTTGTTTTAATGTGATGAGCTTGTATTGAGCTAAACCACATTAAAGACATTTTAGTTCTGAATAAGAGTCTCTACACCAGAATTTAATTCAGTTCAAGACTACCTAGTCTATTAAAAAAATTAATTTAAATTAATCTTCCTGACTTTCTCTTGTGTAGACAAGTGCTTAGTGAGTTCAATGGGTCTACTCCCAGAAGTAAGGCCAGGTCAGCCAGGTATATAATGAGACAGAACATGTGACAGCTGGGCCAGAAAAAGTTACTTGTACAGATTAAGTTACAGAAGCAAAGTTGCCTTCCTTCCAATGCAGTTCATTTTGCCTGGAGAAGGAAGTACAGAAAGGCTTGAATAAACTCTGCCAGTTGTGCCAATTTAAGGCAAGTACACATTGCCTATACATTACATGTACCGAGCTATGCATGTACCGAGCATGGCACACAAGGCCATTTTCCTTGGCACACATTGGTGCCAGGGAGGCAGTAGCTGTTTGCAGCCTCCCGAGTGTAGCTGGCCCCAGCTCTGGGTAGCTGCTCCCAGCAGGCAGCTGGGATGCTGCCAGCCCTGCTGAGCTCCATTGCTATCAGCAGTTACCCAGAGCCAGGGCCAAGGCCAGCTGTAGCCTGGAGACTACAAACTCCCTGTCTCCAGCCCCAACGGGCACAGTGCCGGCACCTGCTGACTTCCCAGAGCCTGGGGCTGGGTGACAGTTGGGGCCAGGCTAGGAGGGCAGCAGCTGTTTGTAGCCTCCCTGCTGCAACCAGCCCCAGCTCTAGGGAGATGCTAATAGCCACGGAGCCCGGGCTGCTCCCATGGAAGCCCTGCTGCAAGCAGTCTGGGCTCTGTGGCTATCAGCAGCTACCCAGAACCTGGGCCAGCTGCAAATATCTGCTGCCTCTCCACCCTGGCCCCGGCCCCAGCTGCCTCCTGGCCCCAGGCTCTGGGGAGGCAGCACATACCAGCTATGCTCCCTGCTGTGCTGCCCTCGCTGCTTCTGCAAAGCAGCATTGCACAATGGAGGGTGCAGAAAGCTGCCTGTTCCCAGCTCCCTGCTGCTCTGTGGCAGGGTGCAAGGGGCAGCAGGGCTGGGGGCAAGGGCTTTGGGTGGGAGGCAAGGGTCATGAGCAGGGCTGGGGGGCAGGGGCTTTGGGTGAGGGGCAAGGGGCAGCAGGGATGTCGGTGAAGGAACCGGCTGCGGAGCCGGTGGAAAAGCCGGTGAAAGAACCGGCTGGGATGCCGGTGAAGGAACCAGTGGGAGAGCCGGCTGGGACGCTGGTGCAAGAGCTGGCAGGGAAGCTGGTAAAGGAACCGGTGAGAGAGCTGGCAAGGAAGCTGGGGAGGAAGCTTGCAGGGGCAACAGGACCTCGGGTCTCGCAGTCCGCGGACTGGAGTCCAGCTTAAGACATCGAGTCAAGCTGGTCGGGGACGAGGGAAGAGACCAGGAGCGGTCAGTTAGAAGAGACTGAGAGACCCAAGATCGAAGGTGGCGTTGGCCGGGGTGTAGGGGAGGTTGGAGCCCCATGAGTGATTGCCGAAGGCGTGACCGCACTGGAGGCCTCAGCGAAGGGGAACCCCACCACTGAAGGTCCAGACAAGGCCGTGGCTGGCGAGTTTCGGGGGTCTGTCACCGTCACCGGGGCACCCTCTGGGAGCCGCCCACAGGACTGGGGCAGACCTGGTCAGCCACCCGAGCCAAAGCAGCCTGAGAATGCCTTTTGGAACAGCAGCGGGCACAAAGTGGTGGCAGCGGTGGGATCATGGCGGGCCCTGACCTTGCAACCTACACTAGCATGCAGGCCGTGGCTATAGGCCCCACCGATGTCCTCGGACAGAACCTACAGACTGACTCAGATTCTGAACTCTCAGCAACAAATGCTAACCGGCAACAAGACTGGCTCCAACACAGTTTGGCATCCTTCAAAATGCCTAAAATGACTAAGGATGACGACCCGGAGGCATGTATCGAGGCATTCGAATGGCATGCCCTCATAACCAGACTCGACAAGAGATACTGGGCCAGTCAGCGTGGAGCCTTACTAGTTGGCAAGGCTCAAGCTGCCCATCAGGCCCTCTCAAGAGACGACGCCCAGGACTACAAGCAGGTGAAGGAAGCCATCCTATACAAATTGGAATTAACCCTGAGCACTACCGCCGCCAGTTCCAGGCCAAGAAAGGATCTGAGGAGAAATGACCGAGAATGCTGCTGCAGCTTCTGCAGGATCTGCTGTCCAGTGGGGCAGGATAGAGAGGCACTAGCAGACCAGACTGTTCTCAAACAGTTTCAGAATGATTTAGAAGAGCAGACACAACGCTGGGTCCGACAACATACCCCGTGGACCTGCAAAGAAGCTCTAAAATTGGCATAGGCTTTTACTGCCTCCGAGGCCAACTACCCCAGGGAGAGAAGGAACCTGGGACCCTCCATGGCAGCCCCAAGAGAGCCGGAGCACTGACGTCCACCTTACCGGAGGGGCCATCAAAGATACCGTGCATTTCTGGTGCGGGCAGAACGGCTACTTTTCTAGGGAATGCCCAAGCCAGGCTGCGGAATGCTGGATCCTGGACGACAGATCAAGGGCCCCAATGGAGAGGCGGAGAGGCCCAGAGCTCGGCGAGCCGATGGACTACAGATATGTGGTCAGCAGGGAGAACATGGCCTGGAATCGTCCCATTATCAAGGCTTGGGTAGAAGGTCACCCCGTGCAAGCTACTCTGGACTCAGGGTGTGCTCAATCCCTTGTCAGGGCAGTTTTCGTGCAGTTGCAAGGCCGGCGGAAGGCTCGCCCCGTGAGGGTAGCCTGCCTCCATGGGGACGCCAAGCAAATTGAGTGCCAATGGGTCCGCCTACGGGTAATGGAACACCAGGGAGAACTCCTGGTGGGGTTCGTGCCTCAGTTAGCATGCAAGATGCTTCTGGGACGAGACTGGACACTGGTATACGATGTCCTGGATAGGGTGAAGTGGCCCGTACAAAGATTCAGAACCGGGAAGGCTGGTTGGGCAAGATGGAACAAAACAAGGGGTCGGCAGATGAGACGGATGAATCAGACCTTAATGACTTTACCAGTAGCCTCCAGTTCCAAGAGGCACAAGAGGAGGATCAGGAAATCAGGGCGCTTCAAGAACAGGCCCGAAGTACCAGAGGGAGCTCTGTGTTATTGCCTGAAGGGCATCCCCGCTTCGAGGTAAGGAATCGCCTCCTTTACCGCCTACAAGGGGACAGGGGGGAGGAGGCCAAGGGCTCACAGCTAGTAGTGCTCACCTGATTCCACCAGACCATTTGGCGAATGGCTCAGGCAAGTCCCACAGGGGGACATCTGGGCCGGGACAAGACCCTCACGAGGGTGAGCAAGTTTTTTTTGGCCCAGGATGGGGGAGGAAGCAGCCCGCCAATGTGCAGCCTGCCCCAACTGCCAAAAGACGAGAACCGAGCGTCTTCCACGGGCACCCCTCCAGCCCATGCCCATTATAGACACCCCGTTTTCAAGGATAGCCTTAGATGTCATGGGCCCGCTTCCGCAGCAGCTCGGGCCACAAATACATCTTGGTTATAGTGGATTACGCTACCTGGTACCCAGAGGCAATCCCCCTGAGCACCATAACCGCCCCACGTATTGCAGAAGAGCTAATAAGATGGATAGCCCCAATGGGGATATCGCAAGAGATACTAACGGATCAAGGAAAGAATTTGATGTCCGGGGTTTTGAGGGTGGTTATGGCGACCCTCCAAATAAAACAGCCCCGCGCCTTGGTTTACCATCCCCAAACCAATGGGTTGGTGGAACGCCTCAACGGGACGATAAAATGGGTATTGCGCCGAAGTGTACAAGGAGACCCCCAGAAGTGGGATCTCCTCCTTCCTCTAGTACTATTTACTCTCAGGGACACCCCTCAAGACTCCACAAAGTTCTCTCCGTTTGAGCTAGTGTTGGGACATCGCCTGCGAGGTCTCTTACAGGTCTTGAGAGAAGAGTGGGAGCAGAAGGGAGGACCCTCCCAAGAGCCAAAGACGTATCAACAGGCATTCCAACAGAGAATCAGGTTGGCCCGGGACCTAGCTCAGGAAAACATAAGAGAAGCCCCAACCTGTCAAAAGGAAAAGTATGACTGCCGGGCCAAATAGCAAGAATTGGAGCTGGGACAGAGAGTCCTGGTGCTGCTCCCCACGTCCATGAGCAAGCTCCTAACTCAATGGCAGCAGCCATTTGAGATTCTCTGACGGGAGGGACCAGTGGATTACGAGGTGCACAGGCCCAGACACCTTCAAGAAAAGCAAATCTACCACATGAGCCTCCTACAGGAGTGGCGGGAGTCTGAAGGATGGGCGGCCTTTTCCAAGGCCGATAACGAGGATCTAGGACCTCAAGGGTTAGGAAGAGGAACTGAGCCCTCTTTGGAGGGAACCCCAGTTAGGATAGGAGAGGAATTATTCTCTGTTCAGCAGAGAGAGGCCCGAAGCTTGATAACTAAGTTCTGGGAGATATTCCGTGAGGAACCCAGCTGGGTTTGGGGCTCATTCCATGCTATAAAAATGCTGCCCGGAGCAATAGTGAGGGAGAGGTGGCAACCCATTCCACACCACCTCCTGGAAGCCATCTGAAGAGAAACTGACTCAATGTTAAAGCTAGGAGTCATTCGGCCTTCAAGAAGCCCCTGGAGGAGCCCGCTGGTGCCAGTGCATAAGCCTGACAAGTCTCTAAGGCTTTGTGTGGATTATAGACGACTGAACACCATGGCAGTTTTTGATGCATTCCCCATGCCCCACGTGGCGGAGTTGGTAGAAAGGATAGAGGATGCTCAGTGTATATCAACCCTTGACCTGGCAAAGGGATATTGGCAGATTCCAGTGGCCAAGGAAGACCAGCGAAAGACAGCGTTCAGCACCCCATGGGGACTGTACAAGTTCGTCAGAATGCCCTTCGGATTACATGCACCACCACAACATTTCAACGCCTGATGGACCAGGTCTTGGCACCCCATGACAAATATGCGGCGGCATACATAGATGACACAGTCATATACTCCCGGACCTGGGATCAACACAAGAAGGCACTTCGAGCCATCCTTACAGAACTAAGGCATGCTGGCCTAACTGCAAACCCCTGAAAATGTGCCCTGGCTCAGAAAGAAACAAAATATTTAGGGTTCTTGGTTGGCAGAGGCACAATTAAACCTCTAGCCAACAAGGTAGAAACCATCCGCAATTTTACAGCCCCTCAAAACTGCCTCCAGCTACAATCATTTTTAGGGTTAACCAATTATTACAGGCGATTTGTACCACACTTCGCAGAGCTGGCAACACCCTTATTGGAGGCGCTCAAAGGGCGGAAAACAGGGGCAGTAAAGAGGACATGAGAGATGGCACAAAGTTTTGAAAGACTGAAAAGGGCATCGTCACGACAGGCTCCACCACGGAGGGCCATGATCTCCCTGAGGTCCCTCTCATCATGTCAAGGCTGGCCCAAGGGCACCCTCTTATTCTCGCCTGCCACGTCTTTGATGTTCAATGTGTTTGGGAGGCTGCCTTACACCTCCTTGGGCACGGCAACTTGGGACCTCTGTCCCTGTGGTTCCCCGGACTCTCCGGGGTCTCCTGTATAATAAGTGCTTCCCAGGCACCCTAGCCTTATGGGCTACGCATGGCTCCTACCAACCCCTAATACCATGCCCCAAGCCTCGCAGATGTACTGGACATTGGTCTGTCAAAATACATGCCTGCTCTCCCGGGCCTCCTCTGTAATCCAGCCTGCTTTCGGGCCTTCTTTGTGCTTTTCTATACTAGTGCCCCTCCTGGGCTCTCTCTGTGTACTGCCCCTCCCTTGGGGCTCTCAACACCCACTCTGGGCCTTCTCTAAAACGTCACCCTCCCTGGGGCCCTTGCCCACTCTGGGACTTCCTATTGAGCTACCGGTCTTTTAGGTCCACCGCCCTGCAACCCTCTTTCTTCCAGGCACACCGTGCTGCTATCCCCTTTTGTCGGGGTCCACCGCAGCACCCTGCCCCTGTCTGAGGTCTATCACTGTGCTAGCCTACCACCGAGCTCACTATGCCCATCTTGGGCTTCTCAATAGTTCCGCCCCCCTTCTCAGGGACTTTCTGTGCCCACACTGGGCTTCCTAATGCTAGCCCTCTCCTGAGACTCACCGCACCCCCACTGGGACTCCTTAAGTGTTGCCCCTCCCCAGGGTTCACTGTGCCCATGCTAGGGCTCCTCAATAATACTGTCCCTTCTCTGGGGCTTGCTATACCCACTCTTGGGCTTCTCAAAATGCTGCCCCCTTCTAGGGCTCACTGCACCCGTGTTTGGGCTCCTTAAAATGCTGCCCCACTTGGGCTTCTCAAAGTTGCCCCCTCTCTGGGGCCAGGGTCTATGCACCCCATGCGACTGCGCCCTCTCTGCCGCTAGGACTCCACACCCTGTGGGCCCCTATGAGTATGCTGTGCCCTCACTGGCACTGGGGTCCCCACACTGCTGGGGGTTCCCCCTGAGAATACTGCACCCTCACTGGCGCTAGGGCCCCATACCCTGTGGGCCCCTGTGAGGCCTCCTCCAACCCCTGATAGCCTCACCCAAACCACCGGTGTACAAACACTAGCAAAGCAAACACAAGCCTCCTGGCTATAACTGAAACATAAGGCACATGGCCATAACAACATAAACTGCCTGGCTGTAACTTTGCATCATTGCTCCATGACTCGGAGCCGCCATCCTTCAGTCTGCTTGAGCGGTACTTGCCTCTTTGCTCCAGGAGCTCCTGCCTCTCTGGCTGCTTGCAGGGAACTACCAGCCTGGCCTTGGCTCTGAGCTTTGTAAGAGGCAGGCCCTCCCCCTTAGTTGCAGCTGACTCTCATTAGTTGCCCTGGCAACTTGAAGCTGTACTTATTACCCTCGTTAAGGCTTTCCTACAGCAGTTTCCCTTCTCTAGGAGTGGGGCAGTGACGTGCTCCGCGACAGGCATTGTGCGAAGATGTTATAATTCACACCCCTGACTCCCGAAAACCCTTTATTTTACAGACGGACACCTCGGAGATGGTGGTGGGTGCTATCCTCACCCAGGAGGAAGTGGAAAACGAGAGACCCATGGCATACGCCAGTTGCAAATTGCTACCACTGGAGAAGAGGTACGCAACTATAGAACGTGAGTGCAGTAGACCACTTTAGGTACTACCTGATGGGCAGAGAGTTTAAACTGGTAACAGACCATGCTCCGCTGAGGTGGCTGAACACAGCCAAGACCGATAACGCCCGAATTATCCGGTGGGCCTTGGCACTCCAACCATATAAGTTCCACATAATACACCAACATGGAAAAACTAATACAGTGGCGGACTTCTTGTCCAGGTGCGGAGGCAAAGACCAGACCGGGGACCAAGCAGATCAAGTGAAGGGATGGACCGACCCCACAGGTACGGCCCAAAATGGGAACAAAGAAGCACCCCACGGCATCTTAAGGGGGGGTTATGTCCCAGGGACACCGGGGCTACAGGGGAACCCCGGCCCAAAACCAATGAAAAAGGAAACATGTACTTACCTCTTGCAGGAGCCGAGGACTGTAGAGGAGCGCACGCCAGGAAATCACACGTGCGTTGTTAGCCGCGCTCACATCCAGCTGAGAGCGGGTGATGTCAGCGAGAGACGCCACCCAGCGGGAATAAAGTGCAGCCCCGGGAGCAGCGCTGTGAGGCTGCAGGAGACAGCGGAGCGGGTGGAAGATTTGGCTGGAACGCCGGGGCAGGAGCCGGTGGAAAAGCCGTCAGGGACGTCAGTGAAGGAACCAGCTGCGGAGCCAGTGGAAGAGCTGGTGGAAGAGCTGGCTGGGACGCTGGTGAAGGAACCGGCTGCGGAGACGGTGGAAGAGCCGGCTGGGATGCCGGTGCAAGAGCCGTTAAGGAAGCCGGTGAAGAAACCGGTGAGAGAGCCAGCAGGGAAGCTGGGGAGGAAGCCCGCAGGGGCAACAGGACCTCGGGTCTCGCGGTCCTCGGACCAGAGTCCAGCTTAAGACATCAAGTCAAGCTGGTTGGGGACGAGGGAAGAGACCAGGAGGGGTCGGTTAGAAGAGACTGAGAGACCCACGATCGAAGGTGGCGTTGGCCGGGGTATAGGGGAGGTTGGAGCCCCGTAAGTGACTGCCGAAGGCGTGACCACACTGGAGGCCACAGCAAAGGGGAACCCCACCACTGAGAGTCCAGACAAGGCCGTGGATGGCGAGTTTCGAGGGTCTGCCACCATCGCCCGGGGCACCCTCTGGGGGCTGCCCGCAGGACTGGGGCAGACTCGGTCAGCCACCCAAGCCAAAGCAGCCCGAGAACACCTTTTGGAACAGCGGTGGGCACAGGTTGTCAAAGGGAAATGAAGTGCAGTAGACCAGCCACTGGAAAGGGACAAAGGCCCACACATTGTTAAAAGGAGATGTCCTGGGCTAGTATTCATCTTTAAACTCTACAATGCATTGCATAAAATATCCTAGATCAAATTTAGACCAATGGACAAATTTAGACCAATGGTCTAAAGGACATCAATGGAATTCCATTTACATTCACCAGACCTGAATTCTGACTTCACTCATCAGTCAAAAGTTTCCAGTAAAGTACAGTTGTGTCTCAGTGTACATTGAATAGTGCATTACTTGCAATTTTAATCCATAAAGGATGGTACCTGTATTAATTAACTCTAAAAAATGTGAGGTTACATATTATACAGAGGGAAAAATTGGGACTTGTCACAACCCAAATCAAGTGAGTGTCCCTGACACAATAGATCACCCCTGTATGATTGGCATTGTTCTAAATTTGGTATGTTCTGACTAATTAAGTATTCCTACTTGGCAAATTTTCGTTGGCTACTCTAAAGGTATAAAAGTGTGCAGTTTCCACCCAAATTGGAGCGGAGCGAACTGGACCATGTTGCAGGAAAGACCTCGCAGAGCTCTGAGCACACCACGAAGAGCTCTGAACACTTGGCAGGGTGACTTTGGCGGACTAATCACCGTTGCTCCCCACCAGCGACCTCCCGATGTACCCCTTTCCTGCACGCTTTCGTCTGTATACTCGATTTGGTAACCCAAATTGTAACTATGTAAGTGAGCATACAGCCTGTGTCGCGGCCACCAGCGACGTAAGTAAAATCTATTTTAAACCCAATACGCTGTTCCACCTCTCCATCCACCAGCCTGCCTGACGTCCACTTAATTAACCACTGTACCCCTCGGCCAGCTGTGACCGGTTGACCGGCCAAGACAGGACTGAGAAATTAAGATAATTGCACAAGGCCACAACATCAGTATCAGGACAGAGAATGTAATTCAGCAGCTTTGAGATCCCAGCAGTGTTCGAAATGAGGAAGGCTCCCCATAAGAGATAAGAGCCCCCTGACAGGAGACAAGAGTCTCCCATAAGCTTCATCACAAGAGATGAGATCCCCCAGAAAGGCACAGGGCAGGCTAAGCAGCTCAGGCAGTGGCAGCAATGACTCTTCCTGGCTACCACTATTGCCAATCACTCCCTCCCCTCCCCTCTTCCCACCCACAAGAGTCAGCGTAGTTCAAACCCTAGTTCCCAGTCCTAAGCATAGACTTTTAACACTACAAATTCAAAGGCCTAGACCTAGAGTTATTAAGCTCCTTGCACTCGCTGAGTTGAAGGTGCTCTATCTGACAGCTTATTCAAATACCTTTCTAGAAGGTAATGCTTAGGTTTATCATGCTAAAAGCACATACACTAGTGTTTTTGAGATTTCACTTAACCACCAAACACAAGCTGTATTTTTTATCATCAGTCTGTCAAACAGTACTTTGTACTCACAATATTTACAGCATTAATATTAACCTTCTTCTTAACTAACTTCTCCATGATTTCCAAATTGTTCATTTTAGCAGCATACTGAAACTCCTTCTCATCTGGTAATACTGTAGAAAATATAACAGTTCAGGTTAGTAAAGAAATATCCATAAGAAGCTTAAATGACAACTATGCTCCCCTTATTTCCTGTTATTTTGGAGATGTACATCTTGTTTCAATATTTTATGTTAATTACTTGCTTTTCCTCAGAATTGCTGTTCCAAGATTACACTTTCCCCTAGACATCGGGTTGAGCTTCCTAGGTTTGATTACGGCAAACAGAAATAGAATGTTCACAGCACAGAAATACCATTAGTTGCACTGCCCAAAATAGTATCAGTTCACTGATAATGTTTCTGCCCCCAAAAACCACAAAACATTTTACAAATGTAAGCATCCTAGCACAAACCTCAAAAATTCTCTCACTTACCATTTAAATATGGCCACCTCCTTTTTGAAACCTAGAAACTGTTGGAGTGAACACACCAACATTTTACATTACAATTTAGGGAAGGAACTGTATTATGTCATCCAACTAAAACTGCAGATGGTTTATCAGTAGAAAAAAAAGCGATGATTACCTATACAAGAATTGTGTTAAGACACAGAATATTGTGATTCTTGTGGGCAAAGGTACCCTGGAATTTATTAATGGGTCAGAACCTTTGTTTTATGTCTCATCCAAAAAGACAGTACCACTAGCAACTTGGTACTCGACTGTGTGCTGAAGACTGAAAAGGCATTTACCTACCTGGACAGCAGTAGCAAAATACTTTGTGGGCAATAGACCAAAAAAAGAGAATATAAAGAATTAAAGCTAGACATCAGTTTGCCTAACTTGCAAGTTAGCACACTTCTGTCTCAATATCTAATTAGACAATGATACCAGCAGGACATTAGTTGGAAAGATGTGTAAAATATACACAAATAATTAACTGTTTAGTTTGTAGGCTAAAATATTGTAGAAACAGAGGGACTTCGGTTCAGTACTATGAGAGAACAAAACACTATGTCCTAATTATCACTATGAAATGGACTTATCGTGCAACAGCTATTGGTTCCTGAGTGATATATGAAAAATTCTTTAATTTTTTTTTAATTTAGAAATTTCAATTTTTAGAAAATTCTTTAGATTTTTTGCAAAAATCTAGTTGGTCTAATAAAAGACATCACCTCTACCACAAGTCCTGATTGCTCTTTATTACAGTGATTTCAAAGATTGGTGAACCAGAGTCACTGTTAAATGTTCAATTAAAGGCACAATGGGATCTGATCTGTGATTCCAAAAAGTGTGCATCTTGCTATGCCACAAATGGGTGGCAGGAGGTGTGATTCTGGAATGGGGGATCAGATCTGAATTATGCACTACTGCTAGTGCGGGGATCAGATCATGATCCTGGGGTCCCCCTGCATTAGCAAGTAGCAAGCCAGATGCCCAGAGTGTCCCTGTAGCTGAGAGCATATCAGAGCCCTTGCCAGTGTGCCCCTGCAGCCAGAAGCACTCCTCAGCTGACCAGACCTTCCAGCCTCTGGTGTACTCCCAAGTTGCGAGTGCTGGTCAGCTGATTGGTGCTAGCCACACTTTCAATTTAAGGCATGATAGGAACCATCCACAAAGTCATTATATTAGGTGTTGTGTAATGACTTTGTGGCTTATTCCATTTTATCATAACTTCCCATAAATTGATCGAATCTATGGCTGGATAATTACTTAAGATGTGATTAAATAGTTAACCATATCTTAAGTATAATGTTGGACAGGGTCCCAAGAGTCACAGAGGTTAAGTGGCTTGTGTAGAGTCACACAGCAAGTTTGTGGCTACACAACAGGCCATGCTCATTCCCATTGCAGGAAGGCAGCATTGCTGACAGCAGCTGAATAATTGTTCATCATTTATGTGGAGGGACCAGAAATGAAGGCCCTGAGTTAGCAATACTATGTAGGGAGAAGTCCAAAAATTTAACTTGCTTACTGTGCCTTCAAGTAACAAGGAAAAGCAATTAGCACCCTGAGGGGATTTCTTTAATACAACGCTCTTGAAAACAACAGATTTGTTAGCTCCTAGAAAGAATTCATAAATTTCTCTTTTACTCCTACTCAGAAGTAAAGAACTGGCTATATACAGGAAGTTTTTTTTGCTCAGAGCTTGATATATCTTGATATGAAATTCAGAAAGCAAAAACAACCGCGTTCCAGTTGCACCACAAATTTAGCTTTCTGTATGACCTTTTGTTATTTTTACCAAATTATTTTTTTCATGTATGAAGTTACAAAATCATAGAAATGTCAAACCAGAAATTTACTGAAGGCTTCTCTCCAAGCTGTGGTTTCCACAGCCCTACATTTCTCCACAGTAATATCAACCTATTTTCAGGTAGCAGTAAATCTCGCTAATGCCAAGACAAAATCTCCTTAAGACTGTCAAA
Source organism: Caiman crocodilus (assembly GCA_030014935.1). Taxonomy (NCBI): domain Eukaryota; kingdom Metazoa; phylum Chordata; order Crocodylia; family Alligatoridae; genus Caiman; species Caiman crocodilus. The sequence continues at coordinate 25,303,366 of JAGPOW010002514.1, read as the reverse complement.
GAAAGAAGATCTAATTGGCTTCATTTAAACTTTTTGGCCAAGTGTTCTCCAGGTTTCATCATAATGGTGTTTTTTCCTCATATTTTCACAAAAAACAGATTAAAAACATGTATGCTAACAATAGATTCTCTTGTGATGAATAGTACATGATACAAACATAAGAGCATAGTACCATTTTAATGTAATACACATTTTTGTCTCTTGGAAAGAAAATAAGAGGACACGGGGAAAAAAAGCAAAAGAAATTGCCACACTGTTTTAGAAACCTGGGGAAAAAAAACACTGTGGAAGGGCAAGCCTTTAAGATTTGACCCATTCTTCATTCCTGCATTTAACTTTTATTTCAATACTAATAGCTTGATTTTCCTTTCATTTACATTACCACAAACAAAAACTAATTCCATTGAACTCAAGATGAAGCAAATGACTTACTGCTTCAGTATTCTTAGTTGGAACTGTTCAATTTGAATAATAAATCTTTCTTTGCTTTTTGTCATTGTTTACCTTTCATAGTATCCATAAAGATAAAAATCTGTCATTGCCATACAGGAAGTAGAATATATTTTTTGGGCTAAGCAACAATTTAAGCTGGTTCGAACACATGGAAGAAAGGAAGATTGGGGGAAATAAGCCATCTAGGTAGATTCATAGATGTTTGGGTCGGAAGGGACCTTAGCAGATCACAGAGTCCAACCCCCTGCCCCCGGCAGGAAAAAGTGCTGGGATCAGATGACGCCAATCAAGTGCATGTCTAGCCTACTCTTAAAGACCCCCAAGGTAGGGGAGAGCACTACCTTCTTTGGAAGCCCATTCCAGATTTTGGCAACCCTTACCATAAATAAGTTCTTTCTGATGTCTAACCTAAATTTGCTCTCCAAACCTAAACCTGCTTTCCAGGTAGTTTTCATGCTACATATTTTGGATAGATGTGATTTTCCATATATTCATTTTTTTATTAAAAAGATTCTTTTTTTCAGATTTTTGCCTTTTCCTTCAAAACCCTCACCCTTTTTTCTTATTTATCACTAGAAGTGTGGCAGAAGCGAAGAAGAAAATGAAAGAAAAAAACATTTTGGTTTAAACTGCAGAAATTCCCTTCTCCTAAATAGTCAATTTTTCTCCTTAAAGAGACATTCCTACCAGTTCTAACAGTGACATTTCTTATGTATTTTACTTTAGTAAATACATTTGGTATTTATTCCACATTATTCAATAGGATGCTTTCCCAGCTGAGCTTGTAAGGGCTCTCTGTAGGTTCTGAGCTCTCCCACATTCTGAGAAGAGCCAAAACAAGCTCAGAGCACTTGTATACATATCTTTCGGTCTCATAACATGCCAGAGATCTACCACTTCAGAGCACACTCAATTAATCAAGTCTGCTGTGCACACAAGCTGATGCAAAGTGCACTGCGCCATGTGCAATTGTATAATTGGCTAAATGTCAGCATGGCATGAAGAAAACGGCAGTGGCGCGCTTTTGGATTAAAACATCTTCTAGGTATTTTAGTTTAAAACAGCTCCGCTGCCATTTTCAGAGTGCTGGCATGCATTTTGCCATTTATACAACTGCAAGTGACACAGCACCTGGTGCTTTTCAAAGCACCTGGTGCTGCAGTGCTTACATGTGTAAAAATTCCCTCAGTGACCATAGAATCATAGGGAAGTAGGGTTGGAAGGGGCCTCACAATGTCATCTACTCCAGCCCCATGCTCCAGGCAGGATTATCCCTGACTAAACCATCCCAGCCAAGAATTCATCCAATCATCCAACTTCTTTCAAACCTTGAAAACTTTCACAACTTGCCTAGGCAGCCTGTTCCAGTGCTTGGCCACCCTCATATTCAGAAAGTGCCTCCTAAATTTTAACCTAAACTCTCCCTGCTGAAGCTTGAGGCTCTTAGTCCTGTCCCCTACACTCACAGAGAAAAATGCACATAGCTGACTCTATAATACAACCTCCCTTTAATTTCTGTTTCACCCAAAGTTTAAAACTAACTGCTCGGAAGTAGCAGCAATATTTCTAGTTAGGCAGCGCTGAGGGAGACAACTGACTTCATGGTTCATAATCTGATACCATCTAAACCCTTCTTTCCAGAGGTGTTAATGACCCCCTCTTCTTTTTAATGGCCTCGATGTTCCACCAGTCAAGCTAGCCTTTCCTCTGCAGTTCTGTTGTTTTTAATTCATTTCAATTTGTTTTTGCTTCTATCTTAAGCTGAATAATGCAGCCCTGGGTTTATTAGTAAAGCTTTTAGTTGATTCTTAATCAGAGAAAAATATGTGTTGTCCTTATAGGTGATGAAGCATCTCACCATCTGCACCTCCTTTTCAAAATTCTAGGTCCAATTATTCATACAGCTTTATATCTACTGTGAGGCACAGACATATCTACTGGAAATATCTTTTTAATGAAATATTTTTTTATCCACCCCATTTTGTATGTTACTGGTTATGGGACCAAGGGAAAATAAAAAAGCCTGAAGCCAGTTTCATAGATTTCATAGACATTCAGGCTGGAAGGGATCCCGGAGGATCATCGAGTCCAGCCCCCTGCCACAGGGGCAGAAAGTCAGCAGGGATCATAGGATCCCAGCAAAATAAGCTTCCAAATGTGTCTTGAAGGCATTCAAAGTAGGTGCATGAACTGCCTTCAGCGGCAGTATATTCCAAACCTTGGGGGTTCGGACAGTAAAGAAATTTTTCGTTATGTCCAGCCTGAATTGGTCATGGCAGAGTTTGTGACTGTTCAATCTCGTCATCCTTTGGGGTGCTCTGGTAAACAATCGTTCCCCCAAATACTGGTGAACACCTCTAATAAACTTATATGTGGCCACCAGATCACCCCTGAGCCTGCATTTTTCCAGGCTGAAGAGTCACATGGCTCTCAGCCTCTCATCTTAAGGTCTGTTTTCCTGACCTCTGATTATGCGTGTGGCTCTCCTCTGCACCCTCTCAAGCTTCTCCACATCCTTTTTGAACTGTGGAGCCCAAAACTGGTCGCAGTACTCCAGCTGCGGCCTTACCAAGCCAAGTACAGTGGGAGAATGACGGAGTAGAGTGGGAGAACGATGTCCTGGGATTTGTTTGAGAAGCATCTATGGATGCAAGCCAGCATTTTCCTCACTTTACTAGCCACACCATCACATTGAAGGCTCATGTTCATTTTATGGTCAATCTCGTGCTTTGCCTGGCTGTTGTTCCCAGCAGTTTGTGCCTGATACTGGTCTCAGTAGGATGTAAATCCTTGTGGGGGGAGATCCTGTCTTTTAGTTCATCAGATTGAGGGAAGTGATTATTTCCCTCAATTCAGTGCAGGTAAGGCAACATCTGGAGTAGAGACCAGTTCTGGACCCCTCCCTCTGCCACGGATGTGGACATATTGGAGATCAAGAAGAGAGCAATGACAGTGGTTCAGGGGCTGGGGCACATGGCTACTGAGGAGAGGCTGAAGAAACTGGGTTTATTTAGTCTGGGGAAGAGAAGACTGAGGGGATTTAATAGCAGCCTTCAACTACGTAAAGTGGGGCTTGAAAGAGGATGGAGCTAAACTGTTCTCAGTGCTGGCAGATAACAAAACAAGGAGCAATGGTCTCAAGAGAAGTTTAGGTTAAAAATTAGGAGAAAATGTCTCACTAAGAGATTAGTAAAGTATTGGACCAGGCTACCCAGAGGGGTGGCAGAATCCCCTCCGCTCGAGTGTTTTCAAGACAGGGCTAGACAAAGGCTTGGCTGGGATGATCTAGTTAGCCATGGTCCTGCTTTGAGCAGGGAGCTGGACTAGATGCGACCTCCTGAGGTCCCATCCAACCCTGAGTCTCTATGATTCTGGCCTGGGTTGATTACTGCCGTGGCAGTGGCCCCTCATCCCCCCACAAATTGGCTGAGCTGAGGGGCAGCCAGGGTTACATCCAGACCTCACAAGTGCCTGCAAGGAGGCAACCCCCGTCGTCAGGTCTCAGCACCCTGAGCTGAGGCGGGGCACACAGAAGCCCCCCGCCCCCGTCCCTCCTCCTGCCATTGACCAGGAGCCCTTCAAGCCAGGCGGGGGGGTACAGCTTGGGGGACTCCATCCCGCGCCCACTCACGCCTGTCGTGGGTGGCCGCCGCCGCCGCCGCCGCCGCCGCGTCCTCGCTCAGGCTCAGGCCGGCCAGGAAATCGCTCAGCCCCTTCATGGCGCGGGCGCTGCTCGTCGCGGCGCTGGCAGTGCTGGGGCTCCGCCAGGCAGCACGAGCCCTGCCCGGGGGTGGAGGAGGGCGGGAAGGGGCTAAAAGCAAAAGGCTTGTTGACAGAAACGCAGCAGGAAAGCCCCAGGCGCCGCCGCCCCGCTCTTAGCTCGCAGCCGGGCGGGGCTCTGCCTGCAGGCGCTGGGACACGCTGCCGGAACAGCGGCGGTCCCTGGTCTTTCTCGTTTTACTCGAGGCAGCCCTCGGGAGACGCCGGATCTCGCCCGCCACTTGCTTGGCTGGAGAAGAACAGCAGAGCAAGTCTGGTGCTGCAAAGCCCCCGGCCGAGGTTGATGCCTACGGGAAACCTCCGGGCTTCTCGTGCCTGCACAGCCGGCGGTGCCTGCCCCCAGTCCCGCACGGCTGTCAGGGACCCCGGGGTGAGCAGCACTGCCGGGCAGGCTGGGGGAAGGGCGCGAGCTTCACCTCGGGCACACCCCAGGCAGCTTTAAACTAGCTGTGCTAGAGGGCGGCGCAGCCGAGGACAGCCTGGCTCTAAATGCAGGATGGAAATACTTCCCCAGCTTCCCCGACAGGTTTTGCAGGCTGTGCTGGACTCCGTGCTGCTGTCTCCGTGCTGCTCATGAGGTTAAAAGCTAGCAGCGGCTGCAGTAGAGAGATGGTGGGGCCACGTCCAGGCCAGCGTGGCCATCCGGTATGTGGCGCCGCAGGCCTGTTTGCAGCGCCACGCGAGTTGCTGTTACCCTGGAGGGCCCAGGTTACTTTGTAAATCAAAATAACTTGAGCAGAAAAAATGCAGACCAGTGCACCTGGCTGCAGGGCATGGCACCCAAAACCAGAGCTTGGGCTCCAGCTGCCAGCCAGGTTCCCAGCTGAACGAGCGACCTCCATGGACCCCCAGAAACCCACAGTTGCTGGCCCCAGCCTCTCCTACACTACCTGGGGTAACCTGCCACCCACCAGAGTGCATAAGCAGTGGCCCAAGATGTGCCCCAGGGAACTGGACTGAAAACCTGCAATCTCTGATTGAGTTCCATCAGAAATTCAACAATCACCATCCCTCCACCCAACTTGCTCTAGAATACTCCAGCACCAGCATCTCCTTTTTAGACATGATGATCAGTATCCAGAATAAAATATAGACCATGTTATACAAGAAACCCACAGACCAACATACATATCTGCACAGAACCAGCAATCACCCTAAACACAGCAAAAAAGCTGTGCTATACAGCCAAGCCCTCAAACACCACCACATTTGTACTGAAGAGAATACCCGGGATTGCCACCTCACCAATCTTAAAAAGGCTTTCACCCAGCAAGGACGCTCCTCCAGAGAGATAGATCGCACGTTTGAAAGAGCCACTCGGAAAGCACGTGAAGATCTGCTGCAGCACAGAAGAAAACCCCCCGCAAATCGCACACCACTGGTTATGACATATCACCTCTCCCTTGAACCTGTACAGAAAATACTCAAACAATTGCAACCCATACTAGACAGAGACCCTAGTCTTAAAAAGATCTTCCCAGAGCCACCCATCCTAGCCTTCAGACAAGCACCGAACCTCGCTAACCTCATCACCAGAAGCAAACTTCCTCAAGCCCAGAA
>JAGPOW010002514.1:25235878-25295412 GCA_030014935.1 Caiman crocodilus | reverse complement strand
GCCCTGCCCTGGCTGGGCAGCCCTTGCAACAGTCCCACTTTTCCCCCATCAGTGGAGCCTCGATCTGCCCCCCCTCCCATGCACCTTCCTTTGCAACAGACTTACCAGCCAGACCTGACTGCTCTCCATGCTGCCGGGCTGTGCTCCTGGCCACTTGCATGTATGGGGCATTTATCAGCCACACCCGTTCTGCATACCCCATACGACTTTTTTAAGTACTGCTTGGGGTACACGTACCCCTGGTTGACAACCACTGCCTTGAGAGAATGACTTCAATGTTGAAGACTTAGGCCCCCTGCTACACACATTACATATATTATGCCATTAACTGTTTAATTGCACAATAAATTTAGACTGGCCACATGCACAAAAAAATTATTACATGATAAAAATGACTATCCAGCTATAAAAAGAGCCAATCAGCTATAAGGTTAGTGCTTGAAAATATGTAACAATTCTGCAGCTGGTTTCTATCCAGCTTTGAATATGCAGCAGGGTCTTTAGAATCTTATTGTTAAATTTTGATTCGGATTTCCTGAAGTTATTTCCTTTTAAAAAAAAGCCAAATGTATATCATTTGAGAAAAGTAATGACTGGTGTACTATCTTCAATATATTGTTCTGCAGTAGCAGAGCACAGAACAGATAGTTGAAGAACCCTTCTGCTAAGAGGCAATTTATAGTGTTTTTCTATCTGTGGTTTTTAATGTGGTGCAAATTTCCATGTGTTATACACAGACACAATGAAATGTGAGCAGCCGATTTATATCATTTAAAGTCTAGATGTACCATAACCCCTGTATCACAAAAAAGGCAGATGGGAGAGTACTAAAGGTAGAATGATCTCTTGAGTTAGCTTCACTTCCTGGTAATTTTCTTTCACCTCCTGTCTGTCTGGTATGGATACAGCTGATAGATGAACGTGGAACAGCAGGAGAAGCTTGTCCTTGGGTGAAGTTCATACCATTCCTGACAGTAAGTGGAGCAACAACATAATCATATAGGGAAACAAAGATGTGTTCCTAGTTAGTCACCTATTCTTAAATCCTTCACTTCACAAAGAGAAAGCCTACACCTTTTCTGCAATTATGAGAAATGAATAAAATAAACACATCAGACTTTGCCTGTGTCATAACCAAATCAGTTGAGTGTCCATGTCACAATACACCGCATGGAACCATTACCCCAAATTTGGTCATGTTTTGCCTTATTAGTTGTTCTTACCTAGCAATCTGTTATTGGCCACTCCAGACATATAAAAGTTCATGCAGCTTCTGCCCAAGTCGGAGACCTCCGAGCACGCGGCAGAATAATTACGGAGACGAGACCGAGGAAACTTGGTAGACTGATCACCCACCAATATCTCCGCATCACCGGGTCCTCTTAATGTACCCTTGTTATCCTGCAGGTTCCTTTTCGTTCATACTCTCGTTAACTAGTAACTCGTTTGCTTATCCGTCTCAACACAAGCAAGCTACCTCGAGGCCTGTCATAACCAAATCAGTTGAGCGTCCATGTCACAATAGACCGCATGGAGCCATTACCCCAAATTTGGTCACGTTCTGCCTCATTAGTTATTCCTACCTAGCAAGCAGTCCATTATTGGCCACTCTGGACATATAAATGTTCATACAGCTTTTGCCCAAGTCAGAGACCTCTGAGCACGTGGCAGAGTAACTACGGAGAACTCTGTAGCGAGACCGAGGAAACTTGGTGGACTGATCACCCACCAATATCTCCCCGCCACCGGGTCCTCTTGACGTACCTTTGTTATCCTGCAGGTTCCTTTTCATTCAAAACTTGTTAACTTGTAACTCGTTTGCTTATCTGTGACAATGCAAGCAAGCTACCTTGAGGCCTGCGCTGCCATTCCACGCGGCGTAAGTAAAATAATCTTTTAAAATCAATAAGCTGTCTCACCTCTCCATCACCCACCCGCCTGACGTCCCATTAAATTAGCGATCATCTGGTCACCTCCAGCCACCCAAGACAGCCTCAACTCTCTTGACATGTTATTTTGTGCAATGACTGCCTGTCACAGAATATTGAAATAATTTTCTTTTATGGTGACCAGTTACTTGTTTAAATTTTAAACTGAAACACCACAATCTAATATTAACCTAATATTAACCTAAAGTTAGAAAAAAATTTAGCCACTTAGCACTTTCTATCCTGTGCAGATTTTTTTAAATTGACAGTAATGATGATAATGATAATCATCACCTTAGGAACAATATGAAAAAACTAGATCTAAACATTTCATAAGTAGCACCAGAATCAATTATACACCCCATAGATAAACATTATGAAGAAAAAAATTCAGTTTGAAAGTAAACACTGAACAGTCAGACTGCATGACTCACCATGTCAGGGCTCAGTCAGATTTTGTTTTCAGTTGCATTAAAGTTTTATGAATCAGGTGTTCTGGGACAGATTCTTTAGAGCACAAGATTTTTCTGCTCTAAAATCACTCTTTGATTAGTGGGCATTTAATACAGATCCTAGTGTTTCTTTCCCGTAATACAACTGAAAGTCAGGTAACTATTTATATTACGATGTTTACCTTGGAAGTTGGCACCACATAAGAGAGATCTGCAACTTCATATAGACGCAAGCATACAGCTGAGTGTTGATTCAGCCAGTACTGGCTACTACTCCCAGGCTCTAATCACCATCATAATAGTACCATTTTGTGTTTTCTTCGTGTCATCAGTATTGATCTTTCCAATACAGCCATTTTAAAAGTGCACACACTTTGAAAATAAAACTTGGAAGTTACTGGGATAGCAACTATTTCAAAAGAATCTACCCTTCCAGAAAGGGCAGATTTGGTAGTTATCACTAGCATCAGAAAGCAGTGCAGGAAGCTGTCTGATTTCCCAATAGCAACCCCTCCCCACCTAAAAAAAGAGGGGGAGGGACAAAGCATGTCAAAGTATAATGTGCTGAGACAAACATGGAGACAGAGGAGCAGGCAGGGCTGCCTATTTCTGTCTCCATGCTGTGAAGCCTCCACACTGATGCACTCTGCACCCCAGCCAGCCACTCCCCTGGGCTGGCTGCTCTCGTCTTCGCGTGCTTCAGTGCAGCAGCTCCTCTGCGAAGCCCCCACACTGATGTGCATGGAGCTCCTGTGTCTCAAGGTACATGGCACCCCAGCCAGCTGGGGAGCAGCTGGCAAGCACACAGGGTGCCTCGCTGCAGGGACGCCGCACGGCAGAAATGGGAGTAGGCAGGCCTGGGCTGCTTGCTCCCCGTCTCCATGTGCTGCTCCCCAGGGTGCCTCAGCTTAGGGGCTGCCTGCCTGCTAGCCTCAAACTGAGACACCTTGTGCCCCAGCCAGCCCACCCTGCAGCAAACCACACTGCAGCACAAATTTCCTGTTTGTGCTGCCACAAATGCATGCCTCTGCTCATGCAGACATGGAGCCCGTGGAGTCCAGGCCTGTAATTTCAGCAGCCTTTCCTCACCCAAAAGCACCAGGGTACATAGGAACTGAAGACCTTATCAGAGGCATAACAAAGCAGTTAGTTGCCTAGGTCACAACCACATGAATGTGGCAGCAGCCATTTTTTCCCTTCTCTCTTCAAGTTGGTGTCTGGGGTGGCTGCCCTGGTTACATGGTTGGACCCTATTTTTTTTTATTTTATTAAAGAAAGAAAGATGGCCAAAGTAGTGATGTGAGGCAAAAAGGTAGATAGATGGTTGTAGTTTCTTTAAAAGGGAAGAAACTGATGTAAAAATAATTTGCATAAAAATTAGGTAAATCGACCGTCATTTTTAATGGATTTTGGAGAAGGAAGAAAAACTTGTGAAAGCACAGATTACTGGGGTTGGACACAAGAATTTTAAAAAATTATGTATAATTGATACAGAGTCAACGTGTGCATGCACCATGTACCCATGGAATGGTAGGGTCTTTTACTGCTATCCTTATCCCACCTTTCTCCCCCTTGTCTTCTAAATAAGTTCGTTACCCTTACTTGTTGTGTCTTGTCTTATAGAATAAGCTCCTCACAGCATGGGAATCCTGAAGTAGGTGTTTAAACAGTGCCTTGTAACATAGCAGCCTGGTCCCAGCTGATGCTGTTGTCATATAAATAACAATGAGAAGTGAAGAGAAGGCTTGGGGATCCCACAAAACATTAGCATGCATGATAACATTTGTTCCCAACCTCAAGACATTAAGCATGGGTGCTGAGCCTTTTCCAAGACTCCTCCCAAGTCTCCCAACCTAGCAGCATTGACTCTTCACAACTGCTCAAAGTGTCTTTCCACATCTTTATCCTTAAAGAGTGTAAGTCGATAACTGTTGATAAATAACAGTGACACAGTCTGCTGTAATTGTCCTGGAGTGCAACTGCTGCCCAGACTTGCCCTCTACTATCCATAGGTGCAGAACTACAGATGCTTAAATTGGATTCTGGGAGTGGGCAACAGAAAAACAGCAGATGGAAAAAACACCCAGTATTGGAAAACTTTCCAAATCTCGAGCCTTACCAGATATGTAGGTAGGAGGATACATGAGAAAGAAAGCAACAAACTTAACCTAATGCATTCTAGGAAGACAACTAATGGACTCTGAGCAATCAAAAAAAACTACAGTATACAAAATTAGTCACAAAGTCATTAAATGAAAGAAATAGTCTATAGGCAATATCAGATTTCAGAACTTAGAAGCAGAAAGTAAATGACAGAATTACTGTAGATGGACAAGTATTAAATTGATGCAAGATAAAAATATTATGAGGCTGGACAGTTTTTTGGTTCTGTTAACTCTCCTGGTAACTGCAACATGCTTTATTATCAAGAGAAGCTGACCTCCATTGACTTCTGTGATTGCCTTACTAAGGATATGCTTTCCAAAACAAGCACCTTGCAAGCTTCACTGTCACTTACTGCTATAAGTAAAGGAATTTCAAAGTTAAAAATTGGGCACTGACAGAAATGGGGGTGGGGCAGGGGAAGATGGACAGACATGGTCTACCAGAAGCAGCATCATGTTAGTTCAACCTAGCTGTGCAGCGTCTGTAAAGATTTGGAGCTTTGTTGAGGCTTTTTAGCACTTTTAGCTAAAGCGGATTCAATCAGCTATTGAAATGCCAAACAGGCCCCACCGAAGTGCCTGATCTCTACAGACACTGGGAAAGCTGGGTGCAATTAATGCTCTGCCTCTTCTGGGAACATAATGAGCTTAAAATAAAACACCGGGTTTTTTTCCACATCTGCAAATAGCCATATTTGTATAATTTAAAATTAACAAGAAAAAACTCAGACAGCCCCAAACACTTGATTTGTAGCAAAAAAGGTGTGATAAAGTGAAACATGATTTAACAGGTACTCTATAAAAATATTGATTTTGGATTGATATATTTTTACATAGAGTAAGGCCACAAAACTGAGAATGGGGAATCTCTGTTTCTGGACCTCCCGTTTATCCAGACACCTCCCTTACCTGAGTCTTTCCTTTTACTTGGATTTTTTTTTGGCAGGGGTAGAGGGGGAAATGTATGGGAACAGCTTCTATTATCAACTACACTAATAAGGCTTAAAAAGAGATTTCTGGATGTTAAAGCCAGATTTTATGCCGAGATCTATTCTCATTACCTAACAGAAATATTTTGTTTGAAGCAAAGAAGTTTGACACTGAGCTATATAGTAATCTTTGTTATTATCAGACAAAAAGAAAACATGGAAGGTTATAGATCCTACTGCTTTGAGATGACACTAAATTTTTCAGAAGGATGGAAATACTGTGGGATGCTACAGCCTTCGAAACTCCTTTTATGCTTAGGCAGGTTTGGAGGTGTGGCCAGATGCCGGCCCCCCTAAGGCAAAGTGGCCAGGGAAGAGATTTATTTCACCACCTCCCTCCCCTGCCCTACCAGCATGATCTGCCAGGTATTTCTCCACTCACTGGCTCAGCAGCAGGGACATGGCCACCCTGGCAGTAGCTTCAAGTGAATTGGCCAGGGAGGGGTTTAACCCCCCCCCCCTCCATCCCACTAGCGTGATCCAGAGTCAGGGTTTACCTGGTCCTCCCCACTCAATGCTGCAGCAGCAGGGGCAGAGCACGTGGCCAGACACTGGCCAGCATGGCCCCCTGAGGCAAAGGGGACAGGAAGAGGATTTATTCCCCTTTCCACGCCCTCTGCCCCTGGGGGACCGCAGCTAGGGTCTGCCAGCCCCGATTGCTGCTTCCATTGATTGCCCCCTGCAGTGCTAGGGGAGACTTAGGGGGGCATGGCACCTCTCTGGGCCCCAGCACTACTGCTCACCTGTGCAGTCTGTGGCAGCTCTGCCTGCCTTGTTCCTGGCCCTGCCTACAGTGCAGGCCCCCTGCTAGGAAGAGGCTTACACTCCCAGAAAACCATGACAGGGGCTGCTGCCCATCCAGCGGCAGAGGCATGGCCAGGGGCCAGCCAGAATGGCTCCCTTAGATGACAGGGGCAGAGAGGGGGGTTATTTCTTCCCACTTTCCAGTGTCTGGTGAAGGGGGCAGGAGGGATCTTATTCCACCACTTGCCCCATGCAGGGATCAATTGGCGAAGGCAGTCGTCGTGGCTGGCAGACTCTGGCTGTGTTCTCCCAGGGGCAGCAGGGAGGAGGGGGAATAAACCCTCTTCCTTCCCCCTTTACTTCAGGGGACCATGCCAGCCAGTGTCTGATCATGCCCCCGCCACTGGCGCTGCAGCAGCAAGGGGGAAGCACCTGGTGATGGTGGGACAAGGAGCGGGGAATTAAACCCCCTCTCTGGCCAGTTCACTTGAGGCTACTGCCAGGGCTGGTCACACCCCCAGTGCACAACTTTCCTGCAGCGGAGGGCTGCTCTAGCACCCCCTGGCACCTGACCTGAGCCACTGCAGGCATGTGCCTGCATATCCTGAATCAAGAGGGAATATCTAGGTTCAATCTAGGTAGGTTACTCTAAACTGAAAAGATTGAATCAATTCAGGCTCCGGCTCTTTGAATGTCTGTCCCTAGTCCAGGACATCCAACTCCCTGCTCAAAGCAGGACCGGCCCCAACAATCATCTCAGCCAAGGATTTGTCTAGCCTGCTTTTAAAAACCTCCAAGGATGGAGAGTCCACAAGCTCTCTAAGTAACTTGTTCCAGTGCTTTACTACTCTGCAAGTAAGAAAGTTTTGCCGTTTTTTTTTTCAAAGCAGCTAAGTTTTCCATTGGTACGAGAAGATAACCCACAGGTCTCCAAGTCTGTAGGAAAAGCTAACTTTTCCTTCTGTCATGAGGAGTACACTTTATTTCTATGCTGAAAATAATCACATTTTTATTCAGTTTATAAAATAAGTGTCAGGACCAAAAGAATTAATTTCATTTGTTCAACAGCTGTGTTGTTTCCTTCTCTCTTAATTATGTGCTACAATTGATACATCTTTTTCTATAAATCACAGGAAAAAAGCCCCAAGAATACAATCAGGTTCTATACTTTTTTAATAGAACTAGGTCTCAGATTAACACACAAAATTTAGTAATCCACCAATTTAGATAGAGGGTTAATACATCTTGTTTAGACAGATGTAAACTGAAGCACAGCCACATCCATAAAACAAATCCTGTAGAACATGGTTTTTTTGTAAACCAAATTAGTCCCCACATAGCTAATATGGGCAAATGCATTTGTAGTTGACGTTTTCTTTTGTGATTAGGCTGATTTTGAATGATCATTTTTAGGTCGTGAGTTTTTTAAAAAAATATCCAAGAATTGCAACACTTTTATAAAATGGTATGCTTGAAAAAATATTACATTATAGGCACATTTTATTATAAACACTAAATATTTAAATATGCTGAAATATGAGGAAATAATGTAAATACAACATTTTCAATAAATAATTTTGCTTCATATCTTTCTGCATCACAAATTGCCATAGAAATGTGGTTTATACAGAATTACACATACATTTTTCATAAAGAAAGAAAAAATGTAATCAATAGGAAGGTAATTTCCTTTCTTAATTTATCAGGAGCAATTATTTTAGCATGCATATTAGCATGATTCATATTAATATTGCACTATATTTGCTTATATTTTTATTAAAATGAAATTAGTACTTTTCAAAAGTGCAGTCATTAATGACTGCACAGGAAACTGAAGCTCTCTATATCTCCAGTAGAAGTGAAGTGCAGACAGTGCAACTCAGCCTATTCTGGAAGTATCCCACTTTTCATGCTTAGTAAACCATCATTATGGCAAGGCTTTTGAAGTCATTGGAAATTAAGACCACTCGACATATCATACAAGCCCTAAGCAACATTTAGGATTGACCTCTTCAAGCCTGGCCCAGCAGCTCATGCTAGAGACACTGTCTTTAATAGAAGATGGATTCGGACTTAAATTTTCCCCCTCTTTCTTGAGATTATTAATCAATGTACAAATGTGTGCCTGTGCTTTGAGCTGTTATCATCTCCCTACCATAAACTGAACTAAGCCCAACTCATTTTTCATTGATTATCCATAACTCACGTACCATCACTATCAGTCACTATCAATCAAAGATAGATTACTCTTGACTCCAAAATCCTGCATCTCTACATTTTCAAGATAAACAAAACAAAGCCTACTGCCATCACACACTCCCCCAACACAATTTAGTTAATAAATAATAATTTGAGTGATCTCTCTGCTCGTTCCTCTATCTTAAGGATTGTTTTCATCTTATGGGGTTTGTAATGCTTCTAAAATTAAAGAAATCAGAGTCCAAACCCACTACCTATACCAAACTAATTTGTAATCATACAATATTATACAAGTCTTCATATAAAATAATTTGCCATGTATTCATTTAAAAAATGTTTCAATGTTGTGACTGGAATTACATGCTTTGACTTTCTTTGATGCTGACTCTGGAGGCATTAATCCAGACCTGAAATAAGAAGTAAACACATTAGGAAAGGAAAAAAAAAACCCTGAAATTCACCAGACAATAACTTTGTTATGCAATTTTTGTAGCACTGAGCTGTTTGTTAGCTTTGGTTTCAAATTAAGGTTTGTGAGCACAGACTCCTATTGAGAGTTCTCTCTTACCTTTTTGTTCCTGTTGTGGGATTCATACTCTGAGGTGCTTTACCCAGGCTTCCTAAAGAACAAGACAGATTATTGATTAAAATGCAGAACGAATGCAATAGGGTCTCCATTCCTAACAGAATGTGTTAGAAAAAAATGCATTTATTTAAGTAACATTTCCAGGTGAAGTATTTCCCTCCCATTTTTTCCTGCAGCTTCTGGACTCAATTCTCTTCACAAGCAAACAACATTGCACAATTACCTCCAGATTTAGTACTGTCATTTATATGCGATATAGATGAATGGCTAAAACAATACCTTTATAATAAAATTACAATTTAAAGGGTGAATTTCAACAGATTATAGTGTTCTGTATTATATAAATACAATTCCATAGGATTTCAACATGCTCTACTGACATTCATGTTTTTTAAAACTAATTATCCTTTACATAAAAAATATTTTTAAGGCCCTAAAAGCAGCATTTTTTCCTATACTAAACTTTATCTGCATACCTAGGAAACCTGCATTATTTGAGAAATTTCCTTGTAAAAACCATCAACTTTTAGTTCTTAGGACATTGTCTTAGGACATTCCAGCATTGTCGCTGCATACAAGAAGCTTGGAAGTTCTTGTGATGGATTAGTGTGGAAGTACTTTGAACTGCATCTTTAATTGTAGTGTTTGGTCTCTAATCTTGTCTTTCTTCTTATCAAGCCAATTACAAAAATTAATTTTCCACAACCAGCCACAGTACTAGAACAAGCAGGTAGTATATCAAACCAATTCACAAATCCAGTTTATGAGTTTAACAGGTTGGTTAAATCATTAGCCTTTAATTTGGAAGAAAACAAGGTTAAATATGCTATTTTTACTGGTTAATTTTGGAAAGAGATACATTCTTGACCAAAATACTCACCAATTTTTTTTGAATTTTCTGTAATATTATTCTTAATGGGACAAACTATCTCCTCTGTCAACTCCTGAATAATGCCTTTATTTAAGCAAACATCCACATGCCTATTGAACACTGCAAGATCTGTTGTTTTTTGTTCTAAGTTACAAACTGGACAAACTAGAATGTCATCTTGAATGGCTGTAGAGGAATAAGACTTAGTTTCTTGCACACATTCAGAGTTTTCACAATGTTCTGCATTTTCCAATGAAATTTTGGAAGAAACATTCTGGTCTAAGTACAAATAGCTGGAAGTATCACTACTCAGGCTATGCTCTTTTTCTGCTCTGGATTTACTAGGTACTATAGCAAATGCTTCTGTACAATTGCTGATAGAATTTTTAGAAACATATGATGGGTGCCCTACATCCACTAATATATTCATTTTATTTTTTGTATGTGTATCACTGGTTTTATGTTTAATGTATGGAGACAAATTGTGTGTATTCTCCCTTGAATTTGCACTCTTTGATGTTGCTATCTTCTCTTTTACCAGGGTCCTGTTGAGGCACTCATCAATATGTCTGTTAAGTGCTTCCAAACTGCTGCTCCTTTGTTCCTCAAAACAAACAGGGCAGGTTAGGCTCTTCACTTCATTAGAATTTTTTGAGCGTATAGTTGGACCTGTTTCTTCCATGGGATTTACTGATGACTTCATATCATGCAAGTTCTGCTTGTCCACTGCTTCATTTATAAAAGGCTCCTGGATGTTTTTTTGCCTTGCCTCTCGCTTTTTATCAAAAAAGCTCTCTCTGGGAGATATTTCTGGAGGTTTTGTAAAATGGTCCTCATTGGATTTCTCTGGTTGAAGCCTAAGAACAGTAATTTCTTTGCCTTGTTTTAAGAAATTAGTAATGCTCCTTTGTTGGTATTTCTTGTCTTCTTCATTTAGGAAACCTGAGACACGCACACCTGGAATGAGACAAACAAGACACCTAATCTAAATCTGTAACCAACATCAAAGGGTATAAGAACCTTTTAACACACCCATCCTATTTTAGTTGTTCTCTGTTATAACAACAAAAACAATGCTGTGAATGTGTGTTACCAACTGCTTAAGTTTAGACCCAGTCCTAAAGGTTTGCAAGCCATTTCCATCACTGTACTAGTCATTTCAATGCCCATGAATTCATCACATGAATTCATCAGCATCATGAAATCCCGTAAACTTCACACAGTTATGTGGAAAGAATCAGATTCCAAAAGAGTCAATCCTAGATGGAATACTTTCTCCTTCAGCTATATTTTTAACTGGAAAATTGCTTGTGTTTTATAATAGACCCTGGAATGGTTCAAGAAAAAAAAAGATAGAAAAGCACTTAAGGTCACAAAATCAAAGCACACTTCATTTCCACAAGAAATTGTGGCGCTTAAGTCATAATACAGCTAAAACAAAGTCAAAATACAAACAGAATACTTATTTAAGCACTGCTTTCTTAAAAAGATGACAGGGACAGATACTCAACTACTATTTGCTATTGTAGAGAGAGGCTTAAAGCTTCCTTTAAGGCCACAGAGCTAAAGATTCCTATGGTCGTAAGAGGTCAGCTATCCTCACACTAACATAAGGGCAGGTTGGGTAGGTGTTAGTAAAGCAGCTTCTTCAGAGCCAGCATTCAGTACTGCATAGCACTGCAATCTGGAACTACTCTGACTTGAAGTCCTCATGGTTGCTGTTGAAAGGCAAGTACCACATTACTCTGAATAAGACATGCACCTTGTTTTTAGAAGCTGGAATGAAGGGAGAGGGAATCTTTCCTAGAAAATACCAGTACATAATTTTGTTGGGGAAGTACAGGCAGATGTAATAAATGTGGGGGGAGCAAAACTGTGGCTGCTGTCAATATCCAAACTGCAGAATGTGGCAAGTGCTGCCGGCTGGCCACCTGGCTCAAGAAGAGATGGCTTTAGAAGTATTGAACCTCAGCTGACTCAGCAGATGCTGTTGGCTGAGCCAAACTGTCTGGGCCCTCTTCTTGAAGCAGATGGGCAGCTAGCAGTGCCTGCTAGGTAGCTGATGTCTCAAACCTGTTGAAGCCAAATTGGCCAGCCCCTCTTCTTAAATGAGGTGTACCCTCAGCTGAGTTGGCAGGCTCTGCCAGCTGCCCATCCAGCTCAAGAAGGAGGATCAGCCAGCTGGGCACCTGCATAATTAGGTCCTCTACTCTTCACATTTCCAGTAGCTAATTTTCAGGGTGAAAGGTGCACGTGTATTCAGGAAAATGCAGTACTTTTGGGTCATCCCTAGGTGCACAGTTTGCTGCTATGTTACACTTGAGTACCTAGCTTTAAAAAGAAAAACAAAGAGTTTGAAACATTTTACCCATAAGCCTTAGTCGCAAAGGGTGAGGGGCAACACTATCAATCTCTGTCCTTAACAACTCTTTAGCAACAGCAAAAATTTCTTCTTCAGTAGAAACTGAAGACAATACGGTGAAAGCTCTTGTTTTCACTTCAAAATTCACATTTTTCAACTTCAAAGTAACAGTTTTACCCTAGAAAACAAACAAAAAAGCAAATAGTAGAGAAGAATTCTTAGAACAAAGTATTTTCTAACACAGCTGAACTTCACTTTAGGGTCTACATAGGGGGCAATAATAGATGCGCCAGATTGCTGCACCATCAGTACGCTACAGCCATGCACTGACAGAAGTGCATGGCTATGGAGCGCTTTAAAAATGCCTGATCAGGCAATAATCTGAACACTCATTATACCGAGGTTGGGGTCTCCAAACCACCCATCCCACCCCAGAACAAGTTCCCTCTGCTCCCTTCCCTCTCCCATTCCAAAGACAGTGCCAGCCTCGGAGGGGGGAGGGGCGGGGCTAGGGGGAGAGCAGTTGCAAAGACATAGCCGCTCTAAACTGTAATCATCTCCCAATCCCTAGGAGCCAACAGTGAATGTCAGCTGCATGTCTGTCAATGCCCAAAGGCATTAAAGAAGGAAGCCAGATTCTTGTTGCATCCGACTTATGCTAGGCAGGGGTGGGAGGAGGAAGGGCTGTCAAAGAGCCTACAGTAGGATTCTGTGCATGGCTGTAACATGCTGCCAGGGCAGAATAGTTGGAGACTGCTCTGAACTGTGCCAGCTGGCTATAGTCCCCAAAAGACCATCTGCCAGTTGCATACTGCCAATGTGCTTTACACTCTAGGCATGTCAACTTCCACTGTTCTTATTAACTCCAACAATACCTGAACTAGGAACTGCAGAGCAGTGATAGCTATGCCTACTCATGGTTAGGGGATGCCCAATAAAGGATCTGAAATGAATGTCTGTTCCCCTTGCATCACCTGCAGACATGTCCACATCATTTCTGTATGACCCCCAAGAAACCCCAGAAGTGGTGATGTGGGGCACCCCCAGAGTAGTTTCTCCTCATTTCTGGGCTTGACATATGGAAATTGAAAGAGTTGGTGGAGCATATGCAGCAATGGCACTCCCCAAGCTAACTAGAGCCAAAGATACCTTGAGTAGTGCAAGTGGAGCAAAATGGGGCACAAATATATGCATGCAATTCAGTAACTTCTCAGCAAATACTTTCTACTTGAGAGTGCTGCAATAGTAAAACTTAAAAGCACTTATTAATCTCTTTCTTCACTCACATTCAATGAGTTTGGATAACACAGTCAAACCACCAAATTGACTTAGAATCCTACATCCAAATGGGTCAAATCAATGTAGTGCTTTAAAAATTCTGCCCTTTGCCTATCTTAATGGGAGGATTTTATAATATGCAGTTTCCTTATGTTACAACTTTCCGTGGCTGAGAAGGACTGATTGGGACTGATGTAAGACTCTTGGTTTACTACGCTTTGCTTTAGGACAGTGGTGTTAAAAGTTTTGGCCCCATGGGCCAAATGAATGGCATGGAACCTGCCTGCAGGTTGGATGGGGCTGTCTATGGCTCAGATTGTGGCTGAGGCCCAGCACTGATCGCTCCCTGTCCTATGAACTGAGATCCCACCTTGGGCACCTGGCAGTGCCCTATCCTACCCGTGTGCCACAACTGCGTCCCATGGGAACTGGTACTGCTCCATCCCATCCCCAATATGATACAGTTGGGTCCTTGGGGGGCCAGTACTGCCACATCCCATGCCCCATGTGCCAGGATTGGGTCCCAAGGGACCAGCACTGACCCTTCCCTGCCATCTGTGGGCTGGGAATGGGTGGCAAGGGGTGGGCACTGCCCCCCCCAAACTCCCCCAACACCAGGATTGGGTCCCATGGGAACAGCCCCATCCCTTCGCACCTCCACATTTCCAAACCCCTGGGGAATCCTGCAGGCCAGATGCCAGCACAGTAGGCTGGAGGTTGAGCACCTCTGCTTTAGCATGAAGGTTCCCATGGAACAAAGTGAAGCTTTCTTTCCCCAAAATAAGTAGAAATTAAGTGTATATGGTCCGTTATGTTCCATAAACCAACAACATTTGTTATGGGCTGCACCCACTAAGAATAAGTCAAGGAAGAATATACCATTTAAATGCTTTATAATTGCATACTTGGCTGCAGCAAGGTCCTGGACAAATCCGTTTTATGCAGCTGTATTGCCCATTCGGTTAAGAAACAGTTGTTTAGCAGAACATGTGCTACATGTTAAAATAACTTGAAGAGCTAGTTTCATTTCTTACGGGCTCTCACAAGATAGCTTTCCGAGCTAAATGAAAATCCTGCCTATATCATCCCAACTGTCAGTGAACAAAAGGCCAGGAGGCAGGTCATAATCATGCAAACAAGATTAAAGACAACCATGTAGAACTGGGAACTCAGAATGATGAGAAAGTAATTTTTTTAAATAGGAACAGAATGATTTTAAATACCTTAAGTCCTTCTTTCTGAAGATCCTGAGCAAGATCTTTGCACAGTTCTTGACACAGATCATACTGATCTTCAGCTGTGTTCATTTCACCAAATGTCCTAAGTGAACATAGAAATCAAATCTTTTTTTCAGTAGGCATCCTGGAATTCCTCAGGGATGATATGCCATACAAAACCTTTTTTTTCATGAACAGAGTAATAAAGCTGCATCAGAGGAAGCCTCTATATGTATGTTTTTAAAGTGAGAATGAATATTTATAATAAACAGAAACATTTATGCACATTCAATTGCAGTACCAAACAAAAGTGTTTGCAACCTTCTCCAAATAAACAGTTAGTGGTCCAAATTTTCATAAAATGTTTTTAAAATATTAGATTCAGGATGCTCAAATATTTACAAGAGAAAATGCGAATACAAACTGCATTGATGAGCCCAGCCAAAACATTTGTATATAATCTTCTTGGCATATTGTTGTGTGACATCAAAGGAAAGAGGATTAGGAAGTCAACCTGAAAGCTAAGTACTGGAAACAAACAACAGAAGGTGATAAGAAAAAGATTTGAAGGTAACTATAAGCTAGTGTCAGAAGAGGGAAAACGAGTTTTTTGCAAAAAACTGTAGTTAACTCTGCCAAAGTGCTGTGGTAATACCTTTTCTGGTTTATGTCTAGATTGGAGGAGGAACTAGCCTTCATCTCCAAGACAGAGAATGTGAGCAATGTAGACCGGGTAGACTGGAATACCACTCTATCGCACCTTACTCTTGGACAGCACATCACCAAAGCAACTCATTCCACACTCTAGGCATCATGTAAGACAGGAAGTTTTACTCTTCCAAGGGCTGACTGGGCTTCCCACAACTACTCAGATCCAACACACAGCTGCCAGCAACCCTCAGGGATAACAACCTTACCTTGGGGATAACAACCTTCTCCTGCTGCTTTCCCTCTTGTAGTTTAGGCCAGCATTTCTCAACCAGTGGGTTGCAACCCAAAAGTGGGTAACAAGAATATACAGTAAAAGCACTGTTAAATGGCATCCCCCAGGAATCAGGGATGCCGAATAATAAAATATGTTGGTTAATTGAGCAGCCCTGGCTGCCATTTCTCCCGCTGCATCTGGGGTGCCCTCTGCCCCTTCCACAGCATCACCACCACTCCCATCGCATTGCCGCCCCTCTCACGGGCTCACACAGCCCCACGCAGCCTGTTATGCCCCCAGGCAGTGGGGGCTCAGCAGCGCAGGCCGTGGGGGCTCAGAGAAAATGGAAGTGCCGTGGTGGGCACTTATGGTTTCACTTTTCCTTACAAGCCGACATGCGAGTTAAGAGAGCATGCTGGCTTGTAAAGTGCCGATTACCAGAGAGTTTACTGTATATTGAAAGTGTCCTGAACAAACTTTAAAAATGGATTCTACTTTAAAGGATAAAAACATAGGAATCTGTGCCTTTTCTCTTGCAGGCTGTCAGCATTCCAGCCTGCAAGGGGCTGCATGGGATCCCCCCACAACCTCCACACCCTGTCCCACAAACTCACCCCCTGCCCAACACACTGACGGGCTGGGGGGCAGTGGGTCAGAAGTAAAGGGTACTGGGCTGGGAATGGCCATTGATGTTTACAGATGGCTCCTGGTATAAAAAAAGGTTGTAAACCACTGGTTTAGGCTATGCTGATGGCTCAAAATTCAAATCCTGCTGATAAGTTAAAACAGACAATAAGAGAGCGCTCATTACTCTTTGGTTTGAACTATGTTGGTTCCAAAAGCTAATACTAAAACATGACATTAAAAAAAATCTGTGCTAAAATAACATCAGACTGGTTACAAAGTTAAGCACTTGAAATATTTTCCAGCAGTCTACTAGATGGCATATTCTATTAACCAGCACCACACCACTGCAGCCATCATCCACCATTCCATGCCACCACCGCCACATATAACCTCCCATGCACTGCCACCGCACCACCATCCACCACCCCGCTCTGCTGCCACATGCAAGTTGTATGCAACCCCCCTCCGCTGCCACCACCACCATCCACTACCCTGCACTGCTGCTGCTGTTGCGTGCAAGCTCCCCCCACACAACTTGGTCTATTATTTTAAGATAACCAGCATTTTTACATTACCAGCACCTGGCATTCCCCACTCGTGCCCGATAACAGAGATTTTACTCTATAACCTAAATCTTGACTCTCTGCATGCATGTGTTGCAATACACTTAATTATGTGATTACAAGCTATTTTTTCAGGCCCCTTGCTTCATTCAGTAAGCAGGACAGATACACAAGGGGTACAGGTACAAAAATGAAGGAAGACAAAGTGAGATAAGGAATTAGAAAATGGAAGAGAGTTGACAAGAAAGCTTGGTGATGAAAAGAAAGAGAATGGAAGGGAATCAGACAATTATTTTGGATGTTATCAATTTTTTCTTTGAAAAAATTATTGAGATCCCAAGGCAGAATCACAAAGGTGTTAGAGGTTGTGCACATACATAGGATTATATCACGGTGGAAAAAACAAGTTGTTTCACTTGAAAAATGGCAGAACTTAAGCAAGAAAGGATGATGGAAAAAAAAAAAAGACACTGGCCTGGTACTTGGGGATATCCTGGGTAAGTTGTAGTACTGCAAATTACAATTAGTGCATCTACAGTAGCATAAAATACCTCCGCGAATCTGAGGCCTAGCAACAGCTTCAGAGTTTTAGTCACTGTATATTATGCACTTTGTGGACCACTTCTGGAAAAGGCACATCATCACCATCAGAAACAAATACAACATTTTTCTCCTGATGGTGCACCTTTTGAGATGCAGAAGAAAAATAGTCCTTCAGAGTGCAGAACAAGTTTGACAAAAAGAAAAGAATTTAGTAGCTGCACCGAAGCAGATGACCAGTCCTTTTGTATAATATGCTAATACACAAACTCTAAATTTGGCTCTTACACTGCTGTTTATATAACTCTTCTCCTGGTCTCCTGTGCCCCCCCTCCCATATTTCCTAAGCTTGGCAATAAGTCTTACACTCCCACCTTAGGTCAGGGTGGCCCATTTCCAGCATGCATGTCAAGGGCAGCCTGGCATACATAGCAGACATACATAGCAGATCCAGAAGACAGCAGTGAGCACAGCTGCCAATAGGGATGGGGAGCAGAATACAGAGCAGCAGGGGAAGGGGACTGGAATGTCACGGGAGGAGGGAGGAGGAGGAGGAAGGTGCAGGCCTTAATATGTGGCACACCTGCCAGAAAGGTTGGCCCCTACTGTCTTAGATGATGGAATAATAAGAAAATCTTGATATGTTTTTATTTCAAGGTGTCAGGTGGAGTGAAAGATGATAGAAAAAAGAGAGTGGATAAGTGGGTAGAAGCAAAATTATGCAGAACCCTTAAGGCAAGAGACAAGGATTATTGAATCTGATGAGTGAAGCTGCTGCATATAAACCACCTGTGTCAATATATGTGAAATATCAACCAATAACTATGGGATATACTGTACTATATACTGTCTCAGCCTCTAGCATTTAATCAAATAAATGTGATGAATACCCAAACTGGTTTTGGTTAAACTAGTTTGTGTTTTAAAATGCTTACCTTTCAGTGCTCATACTTTTCCTTTCTCCATCCCTAAAAAAACAACCGTATTTTAAAACATCAGTCATGTTCAGAGAAAATCATTATTTTTTCATAACTCCATTATAATCAACCAGGCTGGTGTAGTGATCTTTTCTATGGGATCTGAATGTTAACATTTCTGAGAATCTTCCATATTAACATTTCAAGTCAATAGAAAACAGCATGAAAACTGCCTTGTGAAACTGAGGCTATTGAAGCTGAAGCAATAAACAGTAATGGCTTGTAATACAATTAACCACTTGCAGTGTGAGTCAACTCTATCCATTATGACCATAGAGGCTTTGCTGATTTAAAAACAAGCTAATACTTTATGTTTTCTTCAAATACCTGTCTACCTATGTCCACGATGTGCAATGTGTCCACGAAAATCACAAATATAATAGTGATTGTTTTTAAAGAGGAAAATTACTTAGTTATGACGTAATGGATGCATCTACATGTGCTAATTTAAGGTGCTTTAAGGGCACACATCTACACATGCGTGCTCTTAATGTGTCTTTAAAATGTCAATTTTAGGTTATTCATGCCTAAATTTGATACCTGCAAAAGCAAGTGTAGAGGCATTAAGGTGCATTAATGCTGTGTAAGGACTGATTTCAGACTAACTTTAGTCCCATGTCAATCCACACACATGGTGTTAAAGTGCTTTAATGGGTGCATGTATAAGACACAAGCCTAAATTACCTTAATGCTCATTAAGTGAATGCACATTAAATTTAGGTGCACCTAAATACACATGTAGACATGCCCCAAGAGTAACATCCTTTTAAAGGGTTACCTATGACGGATACATTTCTTTTTTGAAACACTACCTTATGGACCCTTTGTCACTTCTTTCTATTATATAAAGAATGCACACTCGGGACTTTCCTAAAAATTATTTTTAACCTGTTATTTGCCTATAAAGATCAGAAATATATGTGTTTTTTTCTGTTTTTTTCTAAACAACATCTAGCAAGTTTCAGTTCAAACTTCTGTGGAAGAAGCAAGGTTTTAAAAATGTAATAGGTTTTCCTTCAACAAGTGCTAGCCATTTAAATAGGTGTTAATAAAATAATAGTAATAAAAAGTCTTAAGACAGTATGGCTCAATCTTTTCCCCTTCTGAGGACTAATATTCATATTCCTATATCCTGTAATGTTCCTATTGCTTTATTTATCCCACTTATTATTACAACAAAGTCACCCAGACTATCCACCCTCATTTTCAAAGGAGGGGAAAAAAAGCCCCAAACTACAGATGCTTATTTAATCAATCATCAGTCAATCAATCACTCAATCAATCAAAAAATAGTTCTTTATCCACCATACAGAAACAAAAAAAATGGCAAAGGATGATTTTATCCTTTTACAAATCACCTCCAGCCATTCAGTGGTGTTTACCTTGTATTTTGGAGACAGACAAAGATTTATGGTGGCACATACGAAGTTGAGATTTTCAATTTTTGTTAAAGAAAAAAAGAAGAAACATACTACAACAATGGCTTATGCTTGTATAATGTTTTCTGATTCCAAAGGTCCCAAAACTATTTTACAACATTTGTGTTTTTAAAAATCTATTTCAACTATCTGACATTATTTTGCAATGCTAAAGAGTTCTCGTTTTGCTAATCACTGGCTCAAACTTTTTTTGGTTCACATTCATGAAATACCCCCCTCCTCACACTCTTCCACCTCTCTCTCATCCCCATCTTTTGTATTCAAATCACTTTATCTGAGGGCCAGTGCTGTGCATGTCTTTCCATAGCATCTTATGAAGTGAGCTCTTGCTCACAAAAACTTATACATCTCTGATTGAGTTAATCTATACAAGTGCATCTCTACCCTGCTTTCTCTGTCTTTTTAAGAACCATTCCACAAATTACATTTATTATGCAATTTACCAGTTAATCATGCAATAAATTTACACTGGCCACATATGCAAAGTAATTATCATACCATAAAAATGTCCATCCAACTATAAATAGAGCCAGTGCTTAAAAATGTGCAAAAACTTTATAACTGGTTTCTATCCAGCTGTAACCTAAACATGTGGCAGGGCTCTAAATATGTAATACTGATGTGTATCTCTATGATTCTGTATTATGGATAATACTAAAGTAACATTTTATGTCACTACAGCCATGCTGTAAACTTTCTAACAGCCTGAGAGATATTAAAAAGTTGTTCTTCATTTTCTTCTTCTTCTGCCTTCTCTATTTATTCCCCTTTCCCTTCCTCTTCTTTTCCCATTCTTCCTCTTTAGTACCCACCTGAAAGTTTACTTGCCCCCATTAGGCATGCACATCTCAGTTTGAGAAACACCATTCTAGATGGTAGAGAAGTAATAGTGAATAAGGAATAACATTTTCAGAAATGTCAGAGACATGTGGAAGCCAAAGTCTCACTGATTTTCAACAAAATTTGAGGTAAGTGCAAAATTGTTTTTTCTAAACGGTATTTCAATACTTTTGAAAATGGTATCTATACGCAACAGCATGCCAAATTAAGAAAAAAGATTTCAGGATCTTGAACTAGGCTCCCGGTAACTCAAACGAACATCATGATATGACATCATAGATTAGATTAGACATAAAGGAGGAGACACAGACTGTGAGCACTACTCCAATTAATGAAAGAGTCAGTACTAGTACTAATTTAATGAGACGTAAAATATCAAAACACAGTAAGCACTACTAGAACTGAAGCAGATCCTCAGCTTGGATGGAATGGAGCTATGGCAGTTTACATGACTTGAGGCAATGATGTTCTTTTTATCTTAAGATCATGTAATAATTCACTGAAAGTGTTTTAGTTACAAGGAACAAACACTTCTGAATGTCTTTGTTTAGATAACTATCAGATTCTAAAAGTTATCTAACAACAGGCACACACTATATATTTATCTCAAATGATGCCCTGTAAATTTTGTTGTGTAGATTTATGGATTTTTGGCAAACTTTTCCTATTTTAGAAACTAGACACAGTTTTGGTAAATTCTATTGATAATATGCTCAGAACAGCTATATAACAACAAGGATATATTAAATATATATGCAAATATGTTAAAAAGCAATTGTTTTAAAAGTTAACATTTGGTACAGCATTAAAGCATTTGTTACTTGATATAATAATACTAAATTACAATGATATTTTATGCAATAAGATACAAAATACATGTGAAATACATACCTGATATCTATTATTAAAGTAAAACTCAGCAAATATGTATTAACACATTAATAGCATATAACCCCTCTTGGAAAACATTTAGCAAAATGTAAAGTAAATATGATAAAACAAATGTCAAATCATACTTTTCCAAATGGGTTGACCCCAAACCAAGTGAGATATCCATGAAGTTACGCCATGATGTTTCTGAAAAAAGGAGAGAAATCGGTGCCCTCTGCTGGTAAAGTTCCGAGCAAGTCAAAATTCCAAGAGCTTTTAACAACTTCTCTGTTACTTTTCCTATACCAGGCACCTGAAGAAGAAGAATTAATGAAGTGTGAATGAAGTTGGAAACTGAATTCTTCAGATGAAAGCCTCAGATGCAATATGCAACACAATTCAAGCCAAACACAACATTGAAATTAAGCAAATTACTGAAAAATATAACTATTTTGAAGCAAATAATCCATTTTTAGAACAGCAGTACTCCTGCACCAACTGTCTAGTGATTGTGGCAACACAACTCACCTTCCTAATGGGCAAATCTTTGATGAAGTCCATCACAGCTTGTCTAACAGGAGGAATTCTGAATTGTCCATTAGGCTTATTCTGATCACTGCACATTTTTGCTAACATAGTGTTTGGAGCAATTCCTTAAAAAAAAGAAATGTTATTTTAGCCACAAGTCTTATTCCTATAAGATTCCACAGTGTGAGGTTATCCAATGTCAGACTTTCCTACATCTGTATGGAAAAGTTGATGTTTTATGCTAATGTTCTATAGCAATGGTTCCCAATCTTTTTTTTTTTTTTTTTTTAACCACGGACCAGCAGCAGAGCCAGGCAGGAGTGAGGGGCCATGGGGCTAGGCCAGGGTGGGAGGGGGGATGTCGCAACATGAGCCTGAGAAGCCGAGCCAAGTGAGCGATGGGGGGTGGCACGTGCCTGAAGAGCCAAGCCAAGCAAGCAAGGGCCATGGCCTGGTGGTTGAGAACCTGTGTTATACAGCACATTTTTTACAAGTATAGGCTCATGAGAACTGTTGCATTACATTTTATCATGTCAGTTGTGGATTTTCTATATAAGTTATACATCAGACTGAATTTGCAAAGTATCTTGAGATTTTCAGGATAAAAAGCAGTGTATACAAGTGCAACATTTCAATAAGTGCTGAGGAATTAATTCCTTTAACAATCCCTTTAAATTTATTCCTTCACACTTTTCTGTAACTTCAATTAGAAGAGTAAGTTTTCTGCTGAAAAGGAAATAAATATTTGGGTCCAGATATGAATGAGGGTTCTTTTAAGCACAGTTCAGATATTAGATTAAAATAGTTTGAACAAATTTAACAAGCTAAAATACTAGACCTTCACCAATACACAGCACTTGAAAATTAAGGCTGATTTAATACTTTATTCTTTTTCTATTTTTTGCTTTTTGTGGTGAACAGATTTCAATTCACAGATGAACCTTAGAGGAGACTAACAGAAAACTAATATATTAAGTCTTCTCTCTGACCTTAATAAGTTAAAGGCTAATTACTGGAGATGCTAGGAATCATATTCTATATATCATAACTAGTGTTTCCCAATTAACCTCCTAACTTACCAGACTTAAAAACAATAATAGTATTTCCTGCAGAACCTTCTTCCTGCCTATTCCCCCTCTTCTTACCTATGCCAAACTTCTGGCAACTCTCTGACATGGCTTAGGAAGCTATTAAAGCAGCTTTTGAAATAAGTCCCTAGGGGCACCTATACATGAGTGCGGAGGCAAATGCCACACTCCACCAGCCTTCTGTGTCTCGTGTACCACCGTCCCCATGCTTAAAAATAGTGACGGGGTACTTGAGCTATAGGTTGTCAAACAAGCTTTAATTCAAATGCCTCCTGCTGCCATTTTGAAGCCCAGGAATGCTGATATAGGAGATGTGGCAGCACTTTAATTATAGCAACTCTCGGAGCTGCTCTACTTAAAGCACTGCCCCCTCCCACCACCTCCAGAACACGTGTAAAAGTACTAAGAAACGTAATCTCTGACAAGGCCAAACGGGTAAAATTCAGAAAGGGTAGTACAGATTGAGCTGTGGCAAGGGCAAGTTGCAGAAATCTAAAACTGCCACCGTCTTGAAAGACAGATACTATGATGTCCAGTTAATAGTTTGTTTCCCTTTTAACCTGTGAATATGCCTGATGCTCAAGGAAGTGAAAAATTAAAAAAACTAGCTTGAACAAGGCATAGCATGGACAAGGGTTCAGCATACATATCCACATAGCTCTGCTAACAAGTCTCTATCTTAACCAGCATGCAATTATAGCATCCATTATTAGACCTGATTAGAAGCTTACAAAAGCAATGCTCTCTACATCTGGATTTAAATAAAAATGATGTGCACCACAGCAAGACTAGCATCTGAGTCCACTGGGTTGCTTTTCCACACTGTTAAAAAACTGGAAAGGGAAGTAGGACACAAACAGATGACATGATTACTGTCATTTACAAGTAGATTCAGTACCAAATGACAGGCAACAGATAAAAAGAAAGATTTTCTTGCAGTTAAAAGGCCCAAGTGTGGTTTCTACTCTTGACTCTGAAACAGATTCTTTGTGTGACCTCATGCAAGGCACAATCTCTGTGCCTGAGTTTACACATCCATACATATGCTCACATTGCTGGAGTGTTGCAGGGCTATCTTTTCACACTTGTAATTCACTTTGAGAGCAGGGGTGGAAGGCATCATTGCAGTACAGAGTATTTTTATTTATGTACATTTGTGTACCTGCACTAGCAGTCAGTCTGGTTTTTTGCTCAATCCTGAAGCGTATTTCTTTCACAACTTCCTCGGCAGAAGTTCCAAAGACAACTGAATTTAACAACTGCTGATCTCTCTGTTCTTCAGTGTGCAGGTGAGTAGTAGTGGTAGGTTGTTCCTCTGCTAGAGAAGTGTTATCTTCAAATAATATTGGTGAAGAGGAGAGTGCATCTTCATTCAATTTCAGTTCATCAGGTGCATTTAGATCTTGTTTACCTGCAATACAGAAAAACACAGATGTAGAACTCATCCTTCTTAGTAAACGGTTTATACTTTAGAAACTGATTCCCTTACACACCTTCTGACAAAAGCCAAACTGGCTATTTCAGTTTCTTCTGTGCAGAAAGTTCATGTAATTATTTAGCGGAAAAAAAACCCTTACTTAAAAAAAAATAAAAGAAGTAATGATGTTACCACTTTGATCTTGGTGTGATCTTCAGGTTACAACTGGCTGGACAACTGAACTTCACTTCCCCCCAAAATTCAAAATACTGAATTACTTTTGTCCCAAATTCCCAAATCAGAATGAGGTTTTTTTTCTGGAAGTGAAATTCTGTTGCAAAAATGTTCTGATTGTTCCAAAATAGAAACATTTTCAGGCTCTTTGGGAACCCTGAAAGACCCAGAAGTCCTGCCTCTACAATTGCTCTAAACCCAGAAAACCTGGGAGCCTTAGCGTAGAATAAACTTATTACAAATGGCTCCAATTCTGCAAGTGACTTTGGCTCAATGGATCTCTATGTCTGGAAGAAGCCCTGTTGACTTTAAAGAGTTTGCTCATGAGTGCAAATGTACCCCCGCATAGATCACTCCCAGTATCAATGTTATTAATATACAGATCAACAAAATACAAAACTATCATTCATTTCAGTGGAAGTTCCCTGTACTGAGGATTTGTCTGTGGTATAAAACAATATGTTTTTCCATTTAAGACTGAATTCTTTTGAAGAAAGACATGTCCAAGTACACAAATGTCAGCTCCCCATAATTTGTAAGAAAATTGCCTATTTTGTTTCTTCTGAATTTATCTAAAAAAAGGTCTAAAATTTTTCAACCGAATTAAAAGACATCCTTGTTTATCTCCTTAATGATTTTCCAACAGTTTTGAAAAGCTGGGAGATAACAATCTTGCTTTTAACTTTGTGCATAAATAAACAAGTTGCACAAATGTCTGCCCAATGCCCCTGGTGGCAGATCCAACTGTAGATGGAGTTTCCACCTCAAGTTTCAACATGCAGATCCCAATGTAGTCTTTTTAATCATTAACGTATTCTTAAAGACTTCACTTCTTACATGTTTCTATACCTGTTATACATTTAAATAGAGATCAGGTGAGTTGCTTTTGTAATAAGATTTATTATTCTCTGAAGGCACATCTGCATACTAAAGTATACACCAATTCCAAATGTGTTATGTCAAACTGTAAAAGCAAGAAACATTTATAATATTTATTTTGGTTTATGAACACACTAATTTGCTTACCATTTTCTGTAACGTCTGTTTTGTAGAAGTACTTTCTTTTATCTTCAGGCCAGTTCCGTCTTTCCTCCAAGTATTCTGTTATGTTCAGGTAGGCTTCATCAAGGCCCACAGGCATAAAATTTGGATCATACTGAGCCAGGATTTTTCTAACCTTAATAAATAAATGGAAATAATTTAAAATTATGTTGCTGTGGCAAAACTTTTTGATGTATATTGCAATTAAGCTGATAGTTATATAATAACACTGACCATAATCAACTTAACATGCATGAATCCATCAATACTATAATTATAAGAATTTATAGAATAAACTAACATGGCAAAACATATTCATCTATTGTTTTTCCACCAGTCAGGTCAGGTTTACCTGCTACTGTAATTTACAACAGACGGTACTACCTTTGACTATTAATGGCAAGTGCTGGGTGGTGGTGAATTAATCTGACAACCTTTCTCTCTCTTCAATCTCTCAGTCCTGATCCTCAAAAGAAACTTACAAAACACATCCCAGAGACGAGCCTATGAACTCCACTTCATCAACCTCCTGGATACTAAAAATCATAGACTAAATATAGACATTGGATTTATGACACATTGTAATCTGCCTGACACCTGACTCCCCAGGTATCTCTCTACTTTCATCCCCCTTCTTCCCCCCCACCCCCCGGGTCTCCAGCCTGTCTCTCACCCATTGACTTCTCAATCTACATTTTCACAGACTACCTGTCTTGTATGCATACCAGCCCAGCCTCTGGCTTCTTTACTTTTCATTCCCTCCAGGAAGAGCGCACACCAACTGCTGAAACTTCCTTAGCCTAACAAAGGGTTTTCGAATCCAAAAGCTTGCTTAATAATTGTTCTCCAAGTATGTAAGTTATATAATAAAAGATAATAAAAGATATCAGATTCACCCAAAGAACCTTGAGACCAAGGCCTCTGACAACCTTTAGCATGCTAATGGCTTTGGGCAAAAGAGCAGTTCAGAGGGAGGTACTAGTCTTACTATTGGCAGAGGAAATGCCACTAAAAGGTTATGGAACTGAAATCTACTTCATAATAGGGTAGACTGGGCTCTGAAACTTCAGCAGCCAATCTAGAAGTAGAGCCCCAACAGACAGACAAATGGATGATGTTTGCTCCACAGCTCCTGTCCTGCAACCAAACTGTTTCCAAACGTACTGGCACCTGCCTTGCCTTTGGAGTAAACCAGCAAGGGCGAGAGGGGGACACTAATATGTGGGCAATCTAATGCCTCCATATATATACTGGCCAGGCTTTTGCACCCTGGAGAGGTTACCCCAGCTTCATATTTCGTATTTAACAAGCTGATGCCTCTCGGCACTAATATATTGTCTTTCAAGACAGAAGGATACCTACATACTGTGGATGTGTCTACATATTTATTGATGTTCAGTGCCTACTGCACATTAAATTTAGTACTTACAAAAGGAAGTACTAAATAAATGTGCAGTAGGTTGTCCTACTACGCTTTAGCGTGATCATACACTTTTTTCATGATGGTTGATGTGCAATAGACTAATAGTACTAAGCGTTAGCTTAATAGCATGGTTTTTGCTGTGACAATGTAATACACAGTCAATCAGTCTACAGCGCATTAAGCATCTCACGCAGATGTGCCCTGTTTCTCCATTAATAACAGCAGATAATCAGTAATACATGTCAGAACCACAGACATTCTCTGGACAATGCATATTTTACTCAAGAGGCTGTTGCAGTATCCGTACAAAAGGACTATACATTCTTATGTCATAAATTTCACAAGATATTAAACAAAGCACAAAAGGTCCAAGAGGTGAACGGAATTCTAGGGCAAGATATAATCTAACTCATAATTGTTTTGTGCTGTTCTGTATTTTAGATACCTGAACGATGTCATGTTTAATTCAACATGAGGAAAACTGCCTGACAGAAGTCTTTAATTATACATAAAACAAAAATGTACTTGACAGCTTAAGGATACTTGTTAAGGATGGCGGGCAGCTTATTAGAAACAGTCCTTAATGCTAGCTGCTGTTCTACTAGTCATCACAAAATTCACTGCAGAGCATGAGCACACTGCAATTTTATTGATCAAACATATAGAAGTTGGGGGGTTTCTTATACTTGAACATAATTTGTTGTTATAACCACATCATGCAAGATTTTGCTAACATCAGTGCTGTGTAATAGTAAAACTTTTTTCAGTTTCAGAGAGATTTCACTTCATTAAAAAAAATGACACTGCATTTATTTAATGTTTGTGTCTCTAAACCTGTTTCAACCACCTAACAGATCTTTACTTCTCAACACCAATCATGGCAGTCACCTTTTATTTAAACATCCTTTTGAATAAGTGCAAATGGCAGCATCTTAGACTAAATGCTCAAAAGAAAATTGGCACCTATTTTTGAAATGACAAATGATTAATTTTCTTGTTAAAATGCTTATTTAATAGTTTGAGTAAAATTTATTAATTTAAAACTTCAAGGACAATTATGTGTCCTTCTTGTTTTCGAAACTGACTAAAGGCAGGGCCTGTTGCACAAGTTCTGATTGCAAATGCAAAATCAGTTTTAATTATTTTCAATCTAGGTCCCAGTGGACAAGGTACATATAAGAAAAACAATCATCACAAACACAATCTTCAGTGTTTTTTCTTATCCAACAAACAAACTATATACAAGTCTTGGTAGCCCAATTACATAATCAGCAAATCCAGCACATTCCCAACATGTTTTGGTATTTATACAATAAGTATTTTATAAGATAAAACTGAAGCTGAAACCTAAACAAACTCAGTAGGGCTGTGTGAAACTTCAGTCCCTGATTCAATTCAATGGAGATTTGATCTGATTTGGTGACCGAATCTACAAATCCAAATCAAATCAGGAGACCCTTTAATCTCTCTGAATCAAATTGGAACCCTCCAAATTGCTTTGGAGCAATTTGGAAAGATTTGATGATTTGGATATAGACCCAGTTTTAAATGTTTTTTCTACATACCTCAGGGTACCAGGTGGCTTGTGAATGCTGTGATGCTG
Organism: Caiman crocodilus; assembly: GCA_030014935.1. Lineage (NCBI taxonomy): Eukaryota > Metazoa > Chordata > Crocodylia > Alligatoridae > Caiman > Caiman crocodilus. The sequence continues at coordinate 25,266,506 of JAGPOW010002514.1, read as the reverse complement.
GGGCAGATGTAGCGTCCCAAAGGAGTTGGGGGGGAGAAGGTCCCTAGTGCACTCGGCAGCATATCTGGAAGTGGACCAGAAGCACTTCCAGTCCATTTCCAAGTCTGCTGGGGAGTGTGCGAGGGGGGGGTCCCACCAGCTTAACGACTGGTGTCTCCTGGGTCTGGGGGGCATGCGGGGTCCCCCTGCAGCTGATCGCCAAGCTAGAGGGACGCAGGGAGGGCCCCCAGCACATTCCCCAGTAGACCTAGAAGTGGACTAGAAGTACTTCTGGTCCACTTCCCGGTTCACCACTGAGCACCCAGGGGGAGGTGGGGGGGCCTGCGCACCTGTGTGACGCTCCATCTGCCTCAGTATTGCAGCATTCACAAGCCATGCCTGGTACCTCAAGGTATGTAGAAAAAACATTTAAAGTTGTGTCTATGGCCAAATCACTGATCCTTCAGATTCGGCTGAATCATATCAGGGACAGTGATCCAAATCAACGATTTTTTTTTTTGGATCAAGGGCCCCAAAACTATATCTTGCAGGGGGCTCCAAAAAATTGTAGGCTGGCCCTGCCCAGAAGGGGGGCAGGGTGCCGAGTGGCCAGACTTGAAGCCGGAGGTAGCGCGGAATGGCCACACTGCTTCACCTGGCTCTGTGAGGCCCTCCAAAGCACAGGGCCCAAGGCAGTCACCCCAATTTGCCCCCCCTAGGGATGGCCCTAGCCAGATCTGGGGCCAAAATAATCCCTGACAGATCAATTGAAGTTAATGGACTTAAAATCTACAAGATATACATTTGTCATTCTTGGTATATGATATATATAGATATAGATATATACATACAACATATAGTATATAATTTTTTCCCCTAAATATTACTACTGATGTTAAAGTTGAGCTTTTGTAACTTACCCATATGGAAATTATATCCCAAATCATTTTATTTACATAATAGGAAAGCACAAAATATTTAACTATATACAACTATTCATCATAATGTATTTATTATATACAGTGTGCCTTCCATCTTAATAAAAGGGAGTGTACTCTTCTAAGGACAAATAATCACCTTTCTTCTCCTGTCTTCTTTTTGCACCCCAGTCCCTTATTTGGGAGCATATTTAACTGAAGTCATTAATGCTCTTTGCTTCTTCCTCTTATATAATTAGCACTCCATGTGGTCATTGTATGAGAATTCCCTCTCAGCTTAGAATTAACTCCTAGTTTCCTCATTATTAGATTATTGCCATAAATTTGAATTTACTGATATAATAATATTTTTTGGCATCACTGGTTCACTACATAATTTTGAAAACTTATATTAGTCTGACTATTTACTTCTTTAGAATTGAAAAGGATAATGAATTTGGCCCCTTATGTCCTCATAGTCATAAAATATCCACTTAAACATTATATTTAATTTAAATTCAGAACCTTATTGTGAAAGACTTTAACCTTTAAATACGCATTTTAATAATAGTTGCTGCTGCCTTAAAATTCCAAAACAGCAAAGTGCTATTGGTTAGAAAGATGCTCTCTCACAAAACTTACCTCTTTGCTCACTTGTCCATATTTTTCAAAATTTAATGGGACTATGGTAAGATGTGGGCACAATTTCTTAGCAATAAATCCCGGCATAGCTGCACGTACTCCAAATCTCCTAGCATGGTAATTTGAAGTGGACTTAGTAGAGAAAAAATAGGTTTAGAGTTAAATTATCAAACTCTATAGAGTATTGCTGAATTTTAAATATGCAGAGATTTGAAAGATTAAAGAAAATAAAGCTATATACACTCCTGCCACAGACAATCTATAAACTCACGATAACTGAAACTGTGACTTCAGTATAGTATGTATATACTATAGCTTGTAATTTATCTACATCATGATAAGTGCATGATTCTGGGGTCTGGAACTTGACAGTTTTTGTCACTGGTTTACTGGATTAAATTAAGTTAGTTTCTTAACTGATAAACTTAGAAAGGCACCAACAACTAGCATGTTAAACACAACAGCATAGGACAGAATAGGTACTGGCATTGCACCCTAATGACCATAAAAGCTGGTCTTTCCTGGTATAATGGCTTGACATCATGTCATATTTCTGTGGCTGATGATGCCATGCCTGTTCTATGAAAAAGGACTACTGATCCAACATCTTTAAGATATGCTCTTTAAGCTATGCCAACTCTTTGTTGATTTAGGAGGTTTAGACCCTTGGCACACACATTAATTTAATGGCATGATGAGATTTGATATCTGATTTCAACAATCATGCCTCCTACTATGCCACACGTGCATGACAGAAGTGCAATTGTGGAATCAGAGATCAGATCCTAAACATGCCATTACTACTTACTCTTCAGGGGGATCCTGGGATCATAATTCTGGGCTCCCCCTACACCAGGAATTTGAAAGAAGAGTGCCTGCAGATCTAGCCGAGCTGATAATCAACTGATTGTCAACTGGATGATGGGAAGCTAGCAGGGCCGTGAACCAGCTCTAATGTGCTCTGCGGCCTTGCTGACAAATAGCTGACTATTGGTTCCAGCTGGGATCAGGACTGAGATTGGGGCTGTCCTGGCTGTGCTGACAATCAGGTGACTGTCAAACCTTGTGCATGGCAGCTCTGGCTGGGCTGATGGATATGGGACATGAGAGGCTCTCAGCAGGAGGGAAAGGGGAAAAGGACTTGGGAACTTCAAATCCTGCTCGGGACTTCAAATCCTGCTAAGAGCCTCTGATCCCCTATGCCAAGCATCCCAGCAAGAACTGCCTGGAAGGGGATTTAAGGTCCCCAGTAGGGAAGCTACTTAAGTGGCACTCTTGAAAACTCCCCATGCACCGAGATCCACAGTATAACTGGTGAGCTGGGAGCTCCTAACTCCCTATATGCCACAACATGAAGTGGTGTCTGCAGCTGGGGAGCAAGGGGCTCTCAGCTCCCTAGCTGCTGTTTCCACAGGCACCCTGGGAATTCAAGAAAGCAGGCGTACAACCTGGGTTCCCACATGCAAATGCACTTTTTAGAAGTCCACAGTGCAGTAAGCCCGCAATCAGAGATGCTCCCTGATGTCGACTCAGAGTGCTTCTAGGGATCAGACAAAGATGCCAGGTCCAGGACCTGATGCTGTCCCCAGCCTAATCTACTGATCTGGTAGGGGATGGCTATGTCCCACACTTTGGGGTGCTCCATGCCAGGTCCCTATACTCAGCTGAGAATGGGGATGTCATAAGTCAGACCTGACATACTACATATTCAATTTAAGACATGATACAAATGAGCCACAAAGATGTTACTCATATGCAGAATATCTTTGTGGTTCATTTGCTATATTATCATGCCATAAATTGGTTTTAATATGTGGCCACATTACTATTTATGGAGTGATTAAAATCTTAATCGTGCCTTAAATGTAATGTACCATGCATGCAAGGCCCTTCCTCTCATATTAATAACAACATTTTCTAATTGAATCTTTGAATCTTTGAACTGACTGACCAGGATCAAAGTTAATATCAAAGACAAAATTTCCTTTTCTGCAACCTCTTTTTAATTCCTAAGTTTTGCAAACTACTTAGGTCTTTGAAAAATAAAACCCAAATTTACATGGCAAAAAAACACATACTTTCCATCTGTGCTTATTCTTTCTGTACACATTTTTAGAAGTCCCATGTCAGTAATATTTTCTTTCACTGAATATTCTCATAATTTGATTTCTGTGTCAGTCTGGTATTAAATCTTACCAACATACTCATTGATCCCACTGCTATAGGTTTTTCTTTCAGCTCTGGATTGTCCCTCATTTCTACTGCTGCATAAAAGGCATCCATATCAATGTGGACAATAGTGCAGCTGAGGTCACGGCTTTGTTCTAGCTCCGTCACAAGTTTGTCAACCTGTGCAAGCATATCGGATAAACATACACAATAATGAAAACCATTTTAGCCTGGCACGTGCACCACAGTCCAAATCAGCATAAAAGACAGGGTATATTTTTCACATACTAAGGATATAGCTACATGAATAAGGTAGCTACACAAGATAGAGAGTGAATTTATAGTTAACTCTTTGCCACCCATGCATAGGCTTCTAAGTACGAAGCAGTCTGACCCTCGATGAAAGCAGGGTAAGCTATAGCTTACATTTCTTGCAGTAGTAACATGTATGTGGCCATTACCATGGAACAGCAAGTGTGCTTTAAATTCATACCCTAGCTTACTTCATAGTGATTTGCTCCCATACCCATATCCTCAGAAGAGAAAGCTTATTTCAACTTCAACCTGTTCTCTGGGGAAACAATATAGTGAACAGATGGCAAAAAGTAAAAATGAAGAGTCTGTTGTATTTACACATGCATACCCACATGAATACATGTATATTAACATTCTATATCAACACATACACACTTGGTTTTACTAGAGCTACTTTTTAAGGGAAAAAAGGTTATAAGAATGTACAGTAATTGTAGTTCTTTAAATGTGTTGTACACATGTGCACTACACTTTAGGTGAGCACATTCAGTGTACCTGAACCAGAAACTTTTGGTCAGCAATATCCTACAGGAGCAGGGCACGCACCACAAAAGCTTCACACTTCTGAGCAAGGGACAAAGACACTTTATCCAGCCATAAAGGGACAAAACTACTTAATCTAACCAACAGGTCCTTTACAACCAAAATCCTGCTGGTCCTAGGTTTTGCAAGTAACTGGGCCAAAGGGCAAGTTGTAGACTATGTAAGGAGACCAGGGTGGACAAAATGCGGCTTGCCAGGCCATTCTATCTGGCCCACAGGGCCCCCCAAAATTTAGAAAATTCATATTTATCTGCTCCTGGTTGCCTGTCATGCGGCCCTTGATGGCTTGCCAAAACCCAGTGAGAGGCCCTCCACCTGAAATAACTGCCTGCCCCTGAAGCAGATACAGTCACAGCATCAAGTTTTCTTTCTTTGACTGACTATGCATATCTTTTTTCACTTAGGTACTTTCCCAACAGTAATCTTTAGGTCAGGGCTGTCCAATTTATTTGGCCCTCTGTGCCAGATCCAGATCATGGGGCTTCTCACAGGCTAGATACCCACCTTTGGCAGCAGGTAATAGCATGTCAGCATTGCTCCAAAACCTGCTTTTCCCCACTACTGATGTGAGCTGCCAGCAGTGACCAAAGACACTGAATTCAGTCCAAGGCAAGAGGGCGGGAGAGGGGGCAAGCAGAGGCAGCATTCACTCCCTGGGTTTAAGAGCTGTGCCAATGCAGCAGTTCTGGCAGTCACACCAATAGACTCCACAGACTGCAATTCTACCCTTTGTGGGCTGCCACTAGGACAGCTGTGCCTCACATGATGAGAACTCATTCTTCACTTAACAGATAGAGTGGATTATGCCCAATATTAATTGTTAAAGCCTAGGGACTTGTGTGTAACTATGCTGGTACCACATTAGGGGGAAAGAAACAGAGAGAGAGGGAGAGAGAAAGGAAATTTCAGAAGAAAAAAACCCAAAGATAAACTATCTAACTACAACTAACTAAACCAGTGACTATGGAGACCACTAGGTATTTGCAAAATAAAAGGCTGCTCATAAGCAGGAGAAAACAACCAGTTCAAAGCATCCCAGGGAACTCTTGACTCTTAGCCACAGGCAGTTAAAAGGAAATGAAGGCTTATTCAGGTGTCCTTCCTTTTAAACATTTTCCTTTAGCACACTCATAGTATGCATACCACTAGAACAGGGTACTCACTTAAACTGAAACACATCTGTGTACACTCACTTGAACTTGGGTTTTGTTCCTTTCTACTCAGTTGAGCTGAGGAGACACCATTTTTGCAGCTGATCACAGTTACAATAGCCTGTAAATGCCTTGACAGATCTGCTACAGGAATCACTATTAGCAATCTGAGATATTATTTCCCCATCCCTCTGGTTCGCTCCAGTTCGTTTACTTGAAGATTAATTTTTTTTCATGCGTGCAATGCACAGCATATTCTCCTAGATCAGGGCTGTTCAATTGACAGTCCATGGACCTTACACAGCCTAAGGAGGGACACTGTGCAGCCTCTAGACTCCCACCTGCCCACTACTGTTACAGCTGCAACACCAGTCAGGGTTTTGGGGCTCCCCACTCCCTCCCCTGGCTTCTGTTCCATGCCTCTACCTGAGGGAGCAGGGTAGTGCAAGCATCTGTATGGTGCAGTGTCACAGACAAGACCATAGGGAGCTAAAGGTGAGGCAGGTTGCCATGCTATGCAGGGGAACACTCACTTATATGTGCATGGGGTGCAGTGGGGTGAGAGGGAGCACCCCTCTCCCCCCCATGCACATGTGGCATGCAGCCTGGGAGGGCCTGTGGCCCTAGCTAGTGTGAAGCCCTCATTAGATACTAGGTGTGCAGCCCCTACTATGTCAACCATATGGCATGAAAGTGGACAGCCCTGCTCTGGTTCATTGGGTTAGGCTGGTCAGACTGGTTTGGACTCAATTTAAAGTATAAGGGCTAAGGGGAAGTTCATATAATAACTTAAATTGTATTTGAAAATACTGAAAGCACCATCATGCAATATATGGAGGAAGAGTCATTCCATTGTAATCTTCTATAAACGTTCATGAACTTGTTATTATAAAGATCCCCTAAAATTTTTAGAAGGTATTTCTCTACATTCATTTTTTTCTGATCATCTGAGTCTACAAATGATCAGCAAGTTATTCTCAAACTAAAAGTGCCTTCATATTGTTTGAGTTTATGCTGCCTTGCAATCCCCAGTCACATTATTTAATCTGTGGTCTTCTTCTATCATCTTTAAACACAACTTCCTCTGTTTTCCCATGAACCATACTACTAACATGTGATGCATGATTCAGATTCACTAGTATCTGCTATCCATATTTAAAGAAAAAGAAAAAAAAGAAAAAGAAAGAGAAAGAGAAACCTTCTTATACTAATCACAAATGATAAAAATATTTAAAATGGTCACAATTAGTCATGGACAATTTATCAAAAGTGGGAACCTGCTGCATGTCATAACTGCATATAAAAACTTTTGCTGCCTAATAGACCAATATGGCATTCAAGAGGCCTGGAACTCCAATCTTAGCATTTAGGATTCTCAATGTAATTTATAAGGACAAATTAATGTCTTTAAAATGCTAATGGTCAATTTTAAAGGACTGCCAAAACTCTAGAAGTATACTGATAACATTAGAGATTATGTTGAGAGACTCTTCTCTGCACCATCTGGCTGCAAAGGAGACTGTCTAAAGTAAAGAAAATGAAAAATATATTAATGGTATTTTAGGTTTCTGATGCAATTGTTAAGTCCCATGGCACCTGCAAGCTCTATTACATGAGTGAAACACTAGAAAAAGCATACTATATTTTAGGAATCATGGATTATATTGTTACCATGTCTTTTATCAACAGGATTCTGTCCAAGAAAAGGGGGAAAAAATGCTTTATCAAAGACCTAAGCATTTCAGTATTAGTGTAGACTGCCTCTCTGAGAACAGTTATATTCCTGGGCATAAAAAGAACTGACCCACAGAACTTCCTATGTTCTACAAAATGGTAAGGTTTAATATAGAAATAAGAATTTACAGTCTTAAACAGAAGCATGGATTTACTGGTGTCTTGTTAATTCCAGACTAGTTGAGGAGAAGGGATCATGTGATTACACATTCATAGGCAACATATGAAAGTAAGAGGTACAGAATTCATAAAGGGGAATATAATGGAGAATGAGCACAAAGAAGCAGAGAACATGATAAACAAATGAAGCCCACTGGCAATACAAAACCGGTGTTAAAAACAACATGGGGCTAACCAGATTTTAAAGGGCCCAGGAAATGTTAGGCATTTATTTTCAGTTAGTGCCTCATTCTCCTTAAACATCTATTAAAGTACCAATGATCAATTAGCAGCATAGCGGGGAGTGTGGTGGGGCTATATTGCATATTCACATTCTTAAACAATGGGTTGTTGAGCAAAAGGGCAGGATGCACTGAGAATCACTATCTGAAAGGGGAAAATGACCAGCAAGTGCAAGAGCCTGAGCATGCAGAAGGCTCAGCTTGCACTGAGGAAAAACAGGCAGAAATTACTTTAATCCTCTCTTTTACATTATCAGTTCCATTTTAAGTCTCTCACAACCCCTTATGCTACCATAGAATAAAAGAACTAGAAGGGACCTGTAAGATCATCAAGTCCAGTCCTTGCCATGGGCAAGAAGTTATTGGGCTCAAACAAGCTCAGCAAGGTGCCTCTCCAGCCTCATCCTGAACACCTCTAAGGAGGGTGACTGCAACACCTCTGCTGGGAGTGTGCTCCAGACTCTGGTGACCCTTACAGAGAAAAAGTTTTTTCTTATGTCTAGCCTAAATTTACCCTCTATTAGCTTATGCCCATTGGTCCTCATCCTCCCTTGAGGTGCCTAGAGAGTTGCTCCCCTAGATCTTGGACCCCTGACATACTTATAGACAGCTCTCAAGTCACCATTCAGCCTACTCTCTCAGAATGAACAGGCCCAGTTCCTGGACTCTCTCCCCATATGGCGTATCCTCCACGCCTTAACCGTATGGCTCTTCTTTGTACCCTCTCAAGATTATCTATATCCTTCTTGAAGTGCAGTGCCCAGAACTCCAGCTGAGGCCTCACCAATGCTGAATAGAGAGGGAGGAACACCTCCTTGGATCTACTGGCAAAACATTGGCACAGCAAAGTTCTACTTGCCCTTCTGACATCATCACACTGTTGGCTCATGTTCATCTTCAGGTCAATTGTGGCCCCACAATTGGCCCCACAGGTCAAATGCTGTGCCAGCCAGTGGACCATCACCCAACATGTAGTTATGAAGAAAGTTCTTCCTACCCAGATGAAGGACCTTGCACTTCTGCCTAAATCTCATCTGACTCCATTCCACCCATGATTCTAGTCTGTCAAGGTTGTCCTGGATCTTTACCCTATCCTCTGATATGCCCGTATTTCCCCACAGCTTGGTATCATCTGCAACCTTAATCATTGAACTTTCCACCCCTTTATCCACGTTATTAATAAATACATTAAAGAGCACAGGTCCAAGCACCAGTCCCTGGAGGACACCACTGGAGACAGCCCTCCAGGATGAGGCCATTCCATTGATTACAACTCTCTGGGAGCAACCTGAATCAGAATTAATTAGTGGATCTTAACCTTAACGCCTACAGTCAAGGTTGCTCACCAATTCTCAGTTTAAGACCCTGTTGCTGGTTGCTTATCATTTTGACAATACGGACTTGAAGTTCAGTGCTGCAAATTTTCCTCGGGTTGAACATTTTTCTGAAAGCTCCAGTTAGAACTGTTTAGCCTTGGGGTGGCCAATCTGTGGCACATGTGGCAGCTTCTGGGGTGGCAGAGCCCAGATTGGGCAGGGGACAGGTAGCAGAGGGGCAAACAGGACAGGAAGGAGAAATCAGAGCAACAAATCAGGCAGGAGAAGGGGACTGGAGTGGTACTTGAGGAAGCTGTAGGGATAATTTATGGCACACCTGCTAAAAAGCTTGCCCTCCATTGGTTTAGCCATTTCAAAGAAGAACCTTAAAAAAAAGAAACTCCCCATGTTAAAAAACTGTCTTACAACCATTTTTCTAAGAAGCACTTATACACTAATGCTTGTTCCAAAGTTTGGCAGGAAGGTCACTTTTCACTGGCCCTAAAAACATTTTCTGCTCAGTTCTGGCCAGGTTACAAGCTTTTGAAAGACTGCCATTTACACATACCAGTAAAGGCTAGTTTAACAGCTAAATTCTCCAAAGATTCTAGCTACAATGTGCTCTAGTTAAAGGATGCAGCAGCTAAGTTTTGTGATTGCTGCTCCTGGCTGCTCTTAATCCAGAGGCTGGAAGAGGGAACAGAAAGAGTGTCACTCCCATGTTTTCAATAGCTCCCTTGCTGGCAATCAGGCAGGATAGCAGAGGGAGGAAACGGCCTGACTGGACTGCAAAGAAAACAACAGCCCAGGAAAAGGTAGATAGAAGACTTTGACAAGGAACCTAGGGTGCGAGGAAGTGGCGGTAGAAAGACTTATCTGTACTGGGAACTCCCAGTGGAAGACAAATTGTTTGGGCAATGAGACTGGGACTAAGATGAGGAGCTTGGGGGAAGAGGAAGTAGGAGCAAGGATTGCTTAGTTGGGAGATTACAACAAGGAGCCAAGAGTCAACTAACAGAAGTTTCTACAAATAGAGAGATGTAGTTAGCCATTTTAGTCTGAAATCAAACAGAAGGCAGGGTTGGGCACCTCACAGACTAATTAGAGTTAGCTGTAGCACAAGCTTTCATGAGTTGAGTACACTTCATCAGATGTTGTGAAAGGACATGGACAATCCAGTATATAAAATGGAAAGAGTGATTTGAATACAAAGGTAGAAAAGATAGGGAAAAGGGGTAATGTTGGGAGAAGCTACAAGCAAAGAACCCACAAACTGGATTGTGTTCATTATGGTTTAAACAATTTGTCCTACCTGTTTCTGAAAATTTCCAGGGATGGAGCAGGGGCTAATTTTTTTTATCCCCTTACTTGGATTAGTTTTTGTGACCCCTTTATTCCTATGAAGGGGCAGCCCCATGCTGCCCATGGGGAAGGGAGAGCTAGGCTTCAGGCTACAATCCGCTACAGCAGCTATTGCCTCCTACAGGCAGTAGCTGGGGTTCTGCTGCTGTTGTGGGGGTGAAAGGGCTATGGACCTGGGTCTGGCAGCTAGGGACCCCCTCTGGCTCCCAGCTGGAAGGATAGGGGGCTGTGGGTGGGAAGTGAGGGGCATCAACAGAGCCAAGGGGCTGTAGGTGGGGAGTGATGGATTTTGGCATTTTAAATCAGAGAATCTGTGATCTTTAACCAGAGAAAACCAGGATCCCCAGTGATCAGGAACAGCCAGCACAGTCACCAAAAGAAACTCATGGCTGACCAAAAGATTTCCTTCTATGATAAGGTGAAAGGCTCTGTGGATGGGGAGAGGGCAATGGATGTGAAATGCCTTCATTTTAGCAAGGCTTTTGACATGGTCTCCCACAACAGTCTCATTAACAACCTAAAGAAATACAGACTAGACTAGATTATTTCATCTGGAGGGTCACTTAACAACTTTTGGTGAGCTGTCAAGAGCTGCACAGTTCCGCCCCTTGGCAGGTGCTCCTGCCATTTTGGGACCAAAGTCCCACCCCTGGAAGTATCCCTTTTTGGGAAAGGGGTTTTGCCATCTTGGAACCAGAAAAAAAACAACACATCAGATACCAAAAATGAAACATCTACTATAACATATTTTAATTTTATGTCAAAAACAAATTTGTATTTTACTTTTTTTTTTTTTTACTTTCCCCTTATTTGCATGTGTTTGTATCATGTATATAGAGGTGATTGCATAATAGCTCAAAATAAAGTCTTACTCATCTATATTGTGTGGGTGGAGTGTGTGTGTAGTGTGTTTGGGGGGTGGGCATGGGGTATGTGAGTGTGGGATTTTGGGGGTTGTGCGCTTTATGGGGGGTTATGGGTGTGGGTGGGTGGGTGTGGGGTTTGTGGGGCTATGGATATGGAAGTGTGTGTGGGGTATGTGGGTGGGTATGGGTCCTCTCATCACATGCCCCACCTCCATGGCACACAGCCCCCACCAGCAACAAGCAGTGGACCCTCAGGGCGCTCACTGCCCATAGCATGCAAAGTCCCCTGGCAGTAGGCAGCTCTGGCTGAGTCCCAGGACCTATACATAGCAGATAGAGCTAGCCTAGTTGGGTCTGCAGGTGCACACCTTCAAACCAAACCAGGCTGGTTCCATCAGGGCCGGCTGGGCTAGCTCCGTGCCTCCATGTTGGGCTTCCAGCAGTCCAGTGGGGAGTTGCAGGTCTAGGCATGGAATCATCCTGGCCTGGCCCAGCTGGAGCCCAACATGCCAGCACTCTTTGCCAGCATGTGGGGCTTCCAGCACTGCAGCTGGGACCACGTGCTGTCAGGACAGACCAGGCCTGCTCCATACTTCCACATGGGGTTCCTGGCACTGCAGGCAGGAGCTCCTCTACTCACTCACCAGCTGTCTAGTCGCATGCCATCACACTCTTTGTTTTCATGTGGGGCTCCCAGCTGAATGCCAGGAGCCCCACATAGGTGGAGTCACAAAGCCTGCCCAGTCTGATAGCAACCTCTGAAAGCCCGCACCTCCCACCAGCTTTCAAAGGGGCAGCCAGGGATCGCTAATAAATGTTTTTTATTAAGGGAAGCAAGACATATGAGGACAAGCTAAAACAACTAGGGTTATTTATTCTGGAGAAAAGACGACTCAGGGAGGATTTGATAACAGCCTTGAAGTACCAAAGGGTGATTACACAGAGGATGGAGATGCGCTTTTATCTGTGGCCACAGGAGACACTGTTAGGAGAAATGGCCTCAAGCTTCAGCGGAGGGAATTTAGGTTGGTGGTTAGGAGGAACTTTCTGAGGGTGGTCACATGTTGGAACAGAGAAGTTGTGGAATCTCTATCCCTCGAAAATTTCCAGGACAGGTAGGACAAACGGTTGGTATGGTTTAGTCAGGGACAATTCTGCCTTGAACAGGGGGCTGGACTAGATGACCGTATGAGGTCACTTCCAACCCTGCTTTCCAAAGTTGTTCCTAAATTATGAGGAAATAGGAGAGAATGAAATTAAAGACTGTGGGATGAAGAAAGATAGGATTTGGACAGGATGGGGGCATACAGCTCATGCAGCAAGTGGCTGAGGGACCTGTGGCCCATAACCACTCAAAAGTTGGACAGCCCTGCTGTAATGGAAAGAAAAAATAATAATGCATTTATACAAAGAAACATATTTAAGTTGCACAGGAAAACAACTCTGTCCTTTCCTAACTTTTTAATGTCTTACTTTAACCACCTTAACAATTTTATTTTAACTCTGATTCTGTATGCAACACTATCATATCAAGGTTCTTATAACATCATCAGTCACTACAGTATCATAAGCAGGCAATGTTCTTTGCGTAGATGTGATATCTTTTATTAGATCAACTGAGTAGTTGGAAAAAAGTTTTTAGCAACCAAGAACACATCAGTATCTGAATACTTATGCAGAGGTGTTTCTCATTGACAAGAAAAGCATCCTCAAACAACCCCACCAAAACTGGGTGTGCATGCATACAGCTCAGTAAAAGGAAACCATCTTTCTACTGCAGAACATGCATCTATGTCCAGTTTATTCACAAGTTTCAGTCAGATTATGTGCATCTGTAAAACTTTTAAGGACTTGGATGACACTATTATCTTAGTTAACACTCAGTAATAGATACACCACCTGCAGAAATAAAATAATGTTTTCCCCATCTTGATAAACCATCTAATAGCCTACAAGCATGAAGCAGGAATTTGTTTTAAAAAGGAGAAGCAAGTTGTTTAAATGAAAAGACTGCTATGATACTTAAGAAAGTAAATGAACAGATTGCATAAAACTTCACCATAAGCAATGGATTTAATATTATTGATTGATTAGTTGTTTTCAGGATTGGGAAAGAAGAGGCGATTTAATTCCCTTTTGTTCATATAAGAAACACTTCACATGAGATTATTTTTATATGTATTTTAATATTCTTTTTTTGTAACTAAACATATATTTATATAATCAAAGCAATCTCTGGGTTTTTACCTGAACAGCTCTTCTCAACTTATAAATGGAACTAGGCAGATAACACCTTAGGCACCATTTTAAAAAAGTAGGACAGACATCATTAAATTACACCCCCAAACCAATTATTTCTCCTCCATTCTAAAAACTGTAAAGTTGATTGGTACCTGGAGCTGTGCTTTCAAGAGCTGCTGGCTGGTAATTTTACCTTTCAGCTGCATCATTTTTTCAATGCGTTGGTTAACTTGTTGATCTTTTTTAAGCTCATTTTCATAAAATCTGGAACCCTACCCAAAAGAAAAGAGATAGATTTTTAAATTAATTTCTCTCTAGAATTAGTAAACTATAAAAGAAGACATTATTTATCTGCACAGATCTCATTTATATTAGAAATACAGCTGTAATAAAATGAAAGTAATTTTATCCAAGAAGCAAATTCAGCCTCATCATATTTTAAATCCTAGATAATTTAAGGATTACTTAAGAATATCACATCAGTACATGTTTTGAATTTACAAATAATCAGGTACACTTAAAAAAATAACTATGATGGTCTGTAAATCACATATTCAACATACATGAAGTTAATAGTCTTTTGTCCCTCCCCAAAGGTTACTGTAATTTTCAGGAAATTTGTTAGACTCAGAAGTGGAAGGAACTCATCCTAGAGCCTTAGACTAAAATTCAGAAATAAACACATACACACAAAGCAGAAATAACCCCCCAAAAACTGTACCCTCTGCACTGTTTTCTTTTGTGTATTAGAGGACACTGAGCACATCTATATATGCACCGGACTGCACAGTTGCTACTGTGCATTCATTTAGTACTTACTTAAGTACTGCCTTACTGTGCAGACCAGGTCATTGCCAATGCTACTGCACTAGCGCTGACCTCATGGATTGTGCCTGCTGGCACTGCGACAACGTAGCATCTCGTGTAGATCCACCCACTGAGTAAAACATTTTTACTTTATGTGACCAGCACGTCCTCACAGGTCCACATAGGTTCATCGAGGGAAAAAATAATACTATTATATAAATCGGCATTATATATGCTATACAGCTTTATCTAGAGCCACACATGCGCAAAATATCACATTTTTTCACAAAAAAATATTTCAGATTTAGAAACTGCTCAGAAGACCAGTTTATGAGACTGGTTAGGGGCACAGAAAAATCTCTCAAATGGAAAGAAAATGAAAAGACCAAGATTCCTTATCTTAGAAAGGCAATGATTAAAATGGGATTATAATAAATATTTATAGTAGCCAATAATGATACAGAGAAAAATAGTTACACAGTACAGATGTTATTAGTCTCCTAGCACAAGAATACGGGGACATATAAACTGAAAGATATAACATGTAATACTGATGAAACAAAACACTTCTTTACACAATATATGGAACCGATTGTTCAGGGAGATTGCTGAAATCAAGAATTTTGCCAAGGATTACACTGATTTCTAACTATTAGAGCTCGAGGGAAACTGCATCCAAATACAAGGGATATCACCTCTCCTTTCTATAAGCAAACACTATTGTGGCAATGAAGAAAGAAGAGTCCCATGCTCTCTCTTCTGTGTTAGTTGTATATTTTTTCCCTGTTTAAGTCTGGATTCTCCTTTAATGCTCTTGTATTACGTTGTGAGGTACTGTAAAGCAGTGAATGATTTTGGAAAGGTTTTTGGACAAAACAAAAGGGAAAAGAATCTTGGGAGAATGTTTCAGACTTCCATACAAGCTGGTTATGGGGGCACAACTCCATACCACCATCACTGTGCCTCATCTTGGCAGCCATGGCAGCACAGCACTTGAGGTAGTGGTGGCAGCAGCAGCACCAAGCCTCTCTACCTCACTCTATCCTCCTGCTCAGTCCTGCCCACTGGGTCCTATCTGCTGGGCTGTAGAGGCAGCTCCTCTGTAGAGTGCTGACTGGGCCAGGCTGCAGCCCCCTGCAGACCCACTATGGGCACAAAAAGCTAGGGGGGCATGTGGCCCCCAATTTCCCCCCAACACATTGCCTATGCAGTCATCTATGCCCCTCCGTCCTACACACACCCTCCCCCACACACGGGATGGGCAGGGGCCTGGGGGCAGGAGGCAGTGGGTTAGGAATGAAGGGCACCAGAGGGGATTGGAGGAGTGATGGGGCTATGGGTCAGGAATAAGGGGCACTGGCAGGGCCGGGGGGCTGTAGCTCAAGAGTGAGGGGCACCAGCAGGGATGTGGGTTGGGAGTGAGGGGCAATGGCATAAGCAGGGGTAGGGTACTGGTATATTGGGCCTCCTTAGTGCCACAAAGCAGAAGGGGGTAAGGAAGGACAAAACAAAGAGGGAAGAGCTCTGATTTTCCATGGTAAGAAAGACAAAATCAAACACCAAATAATAAAGGTATTTAGAATTTATTTTATAATGACTGAGACACTGGTAGGCTTCCAAATTGCTTTGAAATTGTAAATATATCACTAACATTGTGTTCAACTGAGAGAGAGAGACACACACACACATGTGGTGTTTCATTTTAATAATGGAAAAATGTGGATTTGGGGGGGGGGGGATTACTCAGAGAATTTTGGATTTTTTCATGGAGAAAACCAGGATCCCTGGTAATTATACAGAAATTATTTCCACAAATGGCCAATAGCACATCTCTTAAAAGGAGTCATGTCTTCAAGAAACAATAAACAGATGGATCAGATGAAATGCATGACAAACAAAAACATTGGTTTCAAGCAAATATTTTTTGTATAGTGAAAGGAATAGCAATACGTAAAACAATATCTAAAGCAACAGTTTTTTAAGGTTTTCAGTAAAGTTTTTTCTCCATAAAGTAACAACCAATGTAAGGCTACCCTGACCACTATTTTTAAAAAGGAATGTGACGGTTAGATAATTAAGAGTTATTCCTGAAGAGTCATCCCCAGACTAGTCCATGAAAAGAAGAGTCTCTGAAAACAAAAACAAGGATTTATTGCCTCATGCAACTGTTCCCTGCCCAGCTCCACAGCATCTCCTGCCAACCCAGGGCTCCAACCATGTTTCATATCCATCCCTCCAAGGTCTGAGGGGCATTATGCCATATCGCCCTCTAGTAAATCCCAGATCTCCCTGTAACTATACCAGAGGCTATTTCACTTTGAGGGTCCTATAAGTACAGAGGAGTCTAGAAACAGTTACAGAATCCAATTTTTCTAGCAGATTCCACATCAGTTTGGGGGAAGGTAATGTATTGTGTACCCAATATGCATATCCTAGGAGAAAGCTGCAAGATGGCTTCCTTTATACACGCAAAATACAATACTTTATACAAGCAGAAACAACAAGTAAAATACAAAGAAACTTATGTATAGCTAACACTAATGAAAGGTTATATAAACAAACCTTGGTGGCCTCCATTATGATTTTGTTGATTTTTTCTTTATCCAGTCCCTGCATTCCAGCTTTATTATCATTGAGGCCTACTCGAAGCAGAAACCCATTATCAGAAGAGACATCACCACTTTCCTTTGTGCTGTCCATAGTGCAATCCAGAGAGCACTTCCTCCAATGTCAACACCTGAAAAAGAACAAGTTCCAGATGTTTTTCAAAATTCCAGCTGATGACTAATATCATTCCACAAATTACTTCCCATTTCATTATACGCATCACATTTGCATTCCTAATATAAATGTTTTCTTCAAAGTAGCTCAGCTCCACATACTCACCTCAAATTACTGCTAGCATTTGGTTGCCTAGTTTTCTTACAAGAACCTAAAAGATAGCACCCATACAAAAAGTATAGCTTCCCTGACAACTGCAGGTAAAGTCCCTTGTGCAAACATAATATATTGGATTTACAGCTGTCCAGTGGCTTTTATTGTAACTAGTTATTACAGACTCACTGAAAATAAGAAATGAAATTGGCACTGCCAACCAGCAAGTTACATTTCATAGATTTCATAGACATTTGAGCTGGAAGGGACCCCGGAGGATCATCGAGTCCAGCCCCTTGCCACAGGGGCAGGAAGTCAGCAGAGATCATAGCATCCCAGCAAGATAAACATCCAAATGTGTCTTAAGGCATTTGAAGTGGGTGCTTGAACTGCTTCCAGCAACAGTGTATTCCAAACCTTGGGGGCTTGGACAGTAAAGAAGTTCTTCCTTATGTCCAGCCTAAATCAGTCGAGGCAGAGCTTGCAACCATTTGATCTTGTCATCCCTTGGGGCACTCTGGTGAATAGACATTCCCCCAGATCCTGATGAGCACCTCTGATAAATTTATAGGTGGCCACCAGATCACCCCTGAGCCTGCGCTTTTCTAGGCTGAAGAGTCCCATGACTCTCAGCCTCTCATCATAAGGTCTGTTTTCCTGATCTCTAATCATTAAAGAATTCCAATAAAAAACAGATTCATACATTTCATGTTGACCATCTAGCCCAGGGGTATCAAAGATCTGGCCCATGAACAAGGCATGTTGTGCTCTCACTCAGTCTGGTGAGGGTACAACATGCAGTCCACGTCCCAGGCTAGTCCTGTACTCTGCATGTATTACATGCTCTGGATCAGTCCCACATGCTGCTGGGTCCAAGGACGGAGCTGGAGTCAGCGCATGTCTGATAAGCAGCACACATGGCTGGTCCAGAGCACACGCTGCATGTGGTGTCCCCACCAGACTAGCCCTGGGGCTGGATCCAGCATGAGGGGCCAGTCTGTGGACCCGATCCAGCCCTCAGACTGGCCTAATGTCTCTCCTTCATCCAGCCTATGCAGCCAGATGACTTGGACACCTCTAATCTAGCCAAATTTTCTGCACAGTGCAAACCATAAAACTTCACCTAGTAATATCTTGTAGGGCTGTGTAAAATTTCACTGTCCATTTCGTTCCAACACAAAACAAAGGCTGTTGAAATAGCCTCAAAACAAAATGAGGCTAGTCAAAACGCTTTGACCATCAAAACACTTCGACCATAGGCTGGGGTGCGAAGTCGGTCCAGCTTGGCTAACTTCCCATCCCCAGCAAAACTTTGAAATAGTGTCGAAACAGCCTTTCCGTTTCGATGGAACAGAATGGAACAACTGTTTTGTATTGAAATGAAATTAGAAAAGGAACACCATTCCATTGAACCATCGAAACCCAAGACGAAACGGAACAGTGCCTTTTGGCACAGCCCTAATATCTTCTGCAAGCCAATAAAATCTGCTGGAGTGCTAACATTTCTTTTTTAAAAAGATATGCAGACTTGACTTGCACACCTCAAGTGATGGAGACTCTACCATGTTACTAAGTAAGTTTTTGTATTGATTATCATTAAATAAATTGCACCTTGTTTCTTACCCAAATTTGTCTAGCTTCAGTACCCAATTACTAAACCTATTTACTTGATTAAAGAGCCCTCTCATATCAGTTATTTCCTAGCCTTAAAAGCACTTGTAGCCTATGACCAAATTACCTCTTTGGGTTCTCTTGGTGAAAGTAAACAGGTTGAGCCTCTTTTTCTCTCTCTCAGTATATGGCATGTTTCCCAGATCTCAAGTTATTATTCAACAGAATGAGAATGAAATGCTGCCCAGGCTACTGTTGAGTGACCTCGCACTCTCTTTTTTGAAGGGTTAGCACAAACAAGGAAAGCCCTCTGAACAATGACACAGAGTAAATAAGAGAATATGTATTTATTATTAAAAGAGGGTACAGTGGCAGCTCATCCTCACCCACAGCTGCTGACTCAAAAACTTTCAAACTTCTCCCCTATGCAGGAAGCACACTCACTCTCCAAATTTCCTTCTGCAGCTACTTCCTGAGTTACGGGTCTTTCCTATTTGGGACAAGCCCCACCCATCAGGGGCAATCTATGAATGTGCAACCATTGCAGACCCATACGGTTTAAGTCATTTCATTACATGACAGTGGAAATCATATAAATTTAGGTGTTGGAACTTCCCTAATAAAACACACATTTGTACAGTAGCTTCAACAAAGGAGCTTCTAAATTACTCAGGAAATGAATATATCATGGCCTAAGCCAGAGATGTTTGTTTCCCCTATTTTTCAGAAGAATGCCAGAGTTCCATTTTGCTGAACTAATTTTCCCCCTGTAAAGTAGATGACTACTTGCAATCTTATATTAGAGAAAGCTTTTTTGTCTAAATTTAAAGTCCAGTCTGACAAAAAGTACTCTAAGTTCTATTCAGTTCATTATTTATGCCATTTTTTTCAAGAGAGCCGAATCCAGCTAAGTGATATTTTGTATGATTTTTGGCTTTGGCCTGTTGGACTTCTAACAAAGAAGAGATCAGAAGAATAACATCTTGGCTACTCTAAGGCTAGCTGGCAACGGAGGATGCCATACAGATCCAAGTCAACCATTATTCTGAAGCATGCTTTCTACCCATGATGGTGTGATTTGCCAGTGTATTTGAGAACTAGACACCCAGCAACCCCTAATAGAGCAGTTGGGCCTCACAATTCAGACCAATAGGGATCCTTCCCATGCTTGAGTGACCACTCCAAATGCCATGCAAAATTTACTAGAATTTCCCCTTTCAGTCATCCTAACAGCAGCTGCAACAGAGAATGTTGCAATCTAGAAACCCTAGTGATAACAGACATAGGCAGAAATATAATACCTTTCAGGTTAGGGACAGGCATTCAGTTCCAGGACTCTATGTTTCCAGGAAATTTGCACTACTGGAAAATGCGGTAAGAAGCAGGGGCATACAGGTGTTTCAGCACCCTGCCAAGAGAGCTACACACTCACTTCAAAAATGAGCTCTCTAGCTAGGGGGCAACAGGGAGATGCTCCTTTTCTATCCTGCCCAGGCCCCTGTAGCAGACTGGGTGTTTCCAGCCAGTATCACATGGGCATCAGCTGGAGGTAACAGCAGGGGAGAGACAGCCCTCCCTGCCCCTGCTCCCCTGTGCCAGCAAACTGGAGCTCTGCTTGCAGGTCTGGCACAGACTGTCCTAGGGCAGCAAATGGAGGCTTTGCTTTCCTTTAAACAGCACTGGGGATCCCACTGCTATTTAAACAGTGCCAGGAAATTAGGCTACCCTTTAAACAACATGAAGGAACTCTGCTATTCAAAGGATAGACATGGGTTCCTGCAGAGCTGGGCAGCTCTTGTCCCTGATCAGGACCACAACATTAGTGTTTTGGAGGAGTGTTGCCAGTGTTTTGGATGTAGAGGCAACACTCCTCCCATGGCTGTCAGAGCAAAGGTAGGTAGGCCTGTGTCTTAGCAGCGGTTGGGGTACTGCAGAGGGCCAGGACCACCTTCCAGCCAGAACACCAGGCAGAGGGCAGCCGCACCTGCCAGGTGAGCTGGAGCTCTGCTGGCCCTGAAGCTGGGACACAGCACCTGCACCCAGTGATCAGTGGGACAGAACATGAGGCAGGGACATCCCCTGGGTCTCAGATCCCCCTTGCCCAATGCTGTTGATCAGCTGATCTGCAGGACCGGGCAGGAGGCAGTCCCCAGAATTACCCTGTCTGGTTCTTTGACTGGGGCTGGAAAATGGGCAGCAGCACTGGGCACCCTGACAGCTGGCTGCTGGGTCAGTTACCAGGCAGCCAGCCATTCTCCCAGTCCTCCAGGACAGCTGGAGACTGTAAGATGCAGGTGGTGCTAAAAGGGTCTCCAGGAAGCCCCAGTAATTGTTTTTAAGGTATTATATAAACATAGCTGTAGAAAACTTCCCAGATCAGTATAGTTGCTCTTTGAAAGAGCTAGCAGTTTGTGACAGTAGTAGTTTCTTTCTGTATAAACTGCTGAAATGCTTGTATGTTTGCTCTCTGTGGCCAGAAAACAGTTTTTTTTCTAGCACAAAGGTAATGCCTATAGCTTGAGTCAGTGTAGATGCTCATCATGCCTCTCAGTATCCTGTCCATATTCTGGGTCTTTTGTCCTCCTTTGTTTCCTTCACACTGCCTATAATTGAATACATACCTCACTGTTACCCTCCTTCTACCAGTCTACCACTCAGTTGGTCTAATAAATGATATTACATCTACCCAAACAACCTTGCCTTCTACCACTGCAGTCTTTGCAGGTCCTTTTGTTTTGTTCTTAATGTTTGGAAATATCTCCCAATCTCAGTGTATCATGCTCTAACTTCCTCATTCAAATTATTTCCCCCAAAAATCAGTTTTATTGCACAAGTTCCAAACAGCAACTCCCACCAGTCAAGTGTTTTATCTCAACATTACACAACCAGCGAGGAGTGTGAAGATGTTGATGGTGATTATGCTTAGGGTTATAGTGGATCACAAGCTAAATATGACTCAATACTGTAATGCTGTTGGAAGAAAAAAACTAATAGCATAATGAGATGTATTAAGTCGAACATCACATGTATTACAAGGAGTAACTCTTCTTCTGGCAAGGCCTCCTCTAGGGTAATGCATCTAGTTCTGGGCACTGTGCTTTGAGAAATGTGGACAAACTGAAGAGATCAGAGGAGACCAACAACAACTATCAGAGATTTAGAAAACATGAAATATGAGGGAAAAGGTTGGAAGAACGAGGACCATTTCATTTGAAGAAAAGATAATTGAGGGGGATTTGGTAACAGTCTTTAAACAGAAAAAGGGTTGTTTTAAGTGCCTGGCAGACAGTTACTCTGTGTCAACAGGAACAGGACAAGAAATAATGGGCTGAAACAAGCAAGATTTAGCTGTTAGGAAGAGATTCCTAACAATGAGAGAAAGTACAAGAACACACTATCTGAAGAGACTAGGGATTCTCCATCACTGAATGCTTCTAACTGTAAATTAGATAAATGTTTGTTTGAAATGATTTAACCAGTGGTGCAATCTCTTCTCCCTGCCCCATGTGCCCTGCAGATCAGAAACATGCTTGCCCTGACCTGCACACTCAGTAGACCAGGCCTATACTCAACCCACACACCCAATCTAGTATGCAAGTCTGCATTATCCAGCCCACAAGGCTTCCCATGAATCCACAAATTTGACAGCAGGGGAGCAACAATTAATGCTGACACTGTTCCCCACCCTCCCTTGCCAAAATTTTGGGTAGGGGGGAGCCTGGGAGTTGAGCGCCCCTGGTTTAGACCAGAGTGTCAAAGATATGGCCCATAGGTTGGATCCAGCCCATGAAGCCCCATCATCTGGATCATGGTGCTGCTTGTGGGTCTTGGACTGGACTCCTGCATGCTACATTGCTGCACACCTTGAACTGGCCCTGCACGCTGTATGCAACACATGCCAGCCTGCTATATGCAGGAGTGGAGTCGGCATGTGTGCTGCATGCAGTACGCAGGGTTGATCCAGAATGCATGCTGCATGTGACACCCATACCAGTTCTGCATACTGAATCTGATGCACACAGGTTCAGTCCGTGGGCCCAACCCAGCCTGCAGGGCCTATTGAGTGTGATACCCCTTGTTTAGACAGCAGTCATGCTGCCTTGAGTTGGGGTGGGACTAGATGGTCTTTTCCAGCCCTGTTTTTTGAGAACTCTCTGAAAAAAACCAACAACAAAACGACAACAGTAACACCAGTTAATTAGAGACTTGTCTTTAGTTCCTAACCAAGTTTTATGATGTAAAGGAAAAAAGATGAGGCACAATTTATATACTTTTCAGCTGCTTAATGAGAGAAATAGAAACTGAAGACTCTCTTGTTTGCAGAAAGGCATGTTTTGGAAAAAATAAATCCTTGACATACTCCATGATGAAGTGAGCTAAGGCTCACAAAAATTTCTGCTATACATCTCTGACTTATTTAGTCTATAAGGTGCCTTCTGCCTGACTTCAGGCTAATGCCGCTAACCATAAACTGCACGTGCCCCCAGTGGCTGAAGCTGGTGGCAGCCAAAGTTTGGTGGTGGGAGCCCAGTAACGGTAAACGCGGAGCTCTTGCAGACACCACCAACAGTGCCAGTGGCGGGGGTAGAAGGGTGGCGACTGCCAACCAGGGGTCAGCAACCACCCACAGGTGCTGCCAACAGTGGCGCTACCCCCTACACATTGCTCCTGCTGCTAACTACCTCATGGTATTGTTAACTCCAAGTCAGCGAAGAGCTACCAATGTAAACAAAGATACAAAAATTATTTAACCAGCTAAGAAACTGAAAGAGGGGGAGGAAATTGTGAAACTGTAGAAATTGTTAAAGTAACAAGGTATTTTACTAGAGAAACTAATAAGGATAAGAAGCAATGTTTTGAGTGGGAAGTTAATTTATACAGGGCCTTGTTTGCCACTAAAGCAGAATGCAATTAAAAATTGATTACAAAAAACTGAAAGAGGCTGTAGTTTTATAGGCTCAAGAATTCACATACATACTTCATTCCGAATAGTTTAAGCAGAGCAAGCAGCTCCAGAGAGCTTTTGGGGTACTGCATTACAACAGCCTTTTGAAAAACTGCAGTGTCCTTCAAAACTGTGTAGGCTAAATCTCTTGAGTATAGTGCAAAATCAGGGAAACCAGAAAGGAAAATCAGGAAATCCAGTCGATCTACAGTTAAACACTAACCTATTATTCTGCTAATAGGGGAGGGGAAGACTATACCCAGTGGGAGAATACAAATGGTTGCTACTTGAGGGTGAAGAGAAACAGCTGATGGCCTCCATCCTAAGAGGCTCATAAGCCAAGTGGAATGCCTTGCTAATGAGCTGTGCTCCACAGAGCAAATCTGGCTGTGTACCTTGTCTAGAAGTTTGGAATTCGAAGTGAAGAAAGCAAAGAAAAAATCATGAAAAGTGCAGGGACACAGCAAAAGCCAGAAACCTGAAAGAGACCAGCGTGAGAAACTGGAAGCTGAGTGGGGAGAGCAGAGAAGGAACAGGATGATCACCCGTATGGGGTGACACTAGGAAATGCTTTCAAATACCCCTCTCCTACCATAATCAGTATTTGGTTGCATGGCTGACATTTTTTTCAGAACCAGATTTAAGGGAATTACTCATGTCTGGTATTTGCTGCAACCCTCTAACCCAGTGGTGCTCAACCTATTGGGCCCTGTGGGTCAGATGAGTCATGCACAACCAGTTTGCAGGCCAGCTCCAGCATGGGTCGAATCTGGTGCATGGGTGGGATCTGGTGCACCTGCCTAGTCTTACACACCAGCCAGAGCCTGCCTGAACCCAGGCACTGAATGTGACTGTTGAACAATGCTGCATGGTTGCTCAAGATGGTGTGATGTAATGTGCAGAACCGCATCATTTGTTCCACGGAGCACCTCATGCTATGGATCCAGAAATCTGGCAGCAGGGGAACATCAATTAGGACTGCCACCACTCTGCAAGCACCAACTTATTTCCAGACCGGGGCTGGAGGACTCAGCTCCGTGGGTCAGATATGGCCCACAGGCTGGAGGTTGAGCGTCTGTTCTAGACCAGTAGAGGCCAACCTTTTTGGCAGACATGACACATTAGCCCCCACACCTCCCTGAATGACACTGATCCCTTTCCCTTACCTGATCCGCTGCTCTGTTTTCTGTTCCCTGCCCTGTGCTCCCTGTCTGATTTAATAGTCTGGTTTCTGATCCTTTTCCTATCTGACACTGCTGTCTGTCTTTTCCCTGATCTTCTGAGTGCCCCACACACAGGCTGACTGTGCCATAGTCAGTACTCATGCTGAAGGTTGACCACCTCTGCTCTAGATGGTCTTTATTCAAATTCCATCACTACAATACTATGAGTTGCTCTGTGTGGAGTGCCAGAACATTAAAACTTCCTGGATTTCTCTGAGAAAAAAAAAAAAGAAAAATGAGGAATTGGGGAAAAAAGACACCCCCCCCACCCAAAACACTGCCAAAGGTATTCAGCTTGGTACAGACAGTATCACAGTCCAGAGAACTTCTTTGGAAGTCAACTGACAATTTGCTTTTCACCTATTGTATAATCAACAGTTATGAAACAGTAGTAAAATTGGAAAAGGACACCTCTGTGAAAAAGGTTGAAAGAATCTTCATTTGCATACAGGATACTGACTCAATGCACACAAACTGTAAATAAACTGCCTTAAAGGAAAAGTAAATGTTTATTAACCACCAGTCATCAGATACGGAAAACAACAGAGTAAATTTGGTTTTGAGCTAAAAAATAAATAAAAAAGAAAGCCACTCTGCCCCTCCAAACCCTGCTGGGGGGGAAAAATCTGAAGAACAAATTTTAGAAATGTGAAAGCAGCCATGTCCTACACGCACAAAAAAAACATGGTGTTCCAGGAGGTTCCAGTGCCCCAAATACTGATGATACAAATAAATAGAAAAGGAAAGAGACATTTTTACTATTCTTTTCTTTTCAAGGAAAACCTTTTCAGTTTTAAGAGGACTAAAATCAGAAGTCCAATTATATTATTTCTTCACAATTCCTATAAAACAGATAAAGGACACCAACAATATTCCATTCAAATTTTACACTTAGTATCATTATTATATTACTATCAAAGAAGCTCCCCAAGGCTTCAAGTATAGAAAACAGTTTTAATCATTTCAGTATCTCACTTCTTCTAGCCATAACAAAGACCATAATCAATTAAGATGAAAAAGGATTTCATTTCAGGAACTTTTGACTAAAAGGACCATTCCACCAAAGAAATAGGAAACTCTGGGGCTAATTCTATCAATATAATGCAACTGATCAGAGACTCATGGAAAACTAAGGTTGGAAGGAACCTCAGGAAGTCATCTACTCAAACTCCCTGCTCAAAGCAAGACCAATCCAACTATATCATTCCAGCCAGGGCTTTGTAGATCCAGGCCTTAAAAAACCTCCAATGATTAAGATTTCACCACCTCTCTAGGTGACCCTTTCTAGTGCTTCACCACCCTCCTAGTGAGAAAGTTCTTCCTAATATCCAACCTAAACCTCCTTGCTGTGACTTGACACGATTGCTCCTTACTCTGTAATCTGCCAACACAGAAAGCAGTCTAGCTCCATCCTCTATGGAACCACCCTTCAGCTAGTTAAAAGCTACTATAAAATCCCTTCTCAGCCTTCTCTTCTGCAGACTAAATAAACCCAGCTCCTTCAGCCTCTCCTCAGAAGTCATGTGCCCCAGCCCCCGAACCATTTTCACTGCCCTCCACTGAACTCTTCCCAACTTATCCACATTCTTTCTTTAGTGAGGGGCCCAAAACTGAACACATTACTCCAGATATGGCCTTACCAGTGCCATATAGAAAGGAATAATTATTTCCCTCAATCTGCTGGCAACGCTTCTAATAATGCATCCCAGTATGCTATTAGCCTTCCTGGCAACAAGAGCATGCTGCTGACTCATATCAATCTTTCTGTCCACTGTTACCCGCAGGTCCTTTTCTGCAGAGCTGCTGCCCAGCCAGCCAGTACCCAGGCTGCAGCAGTGCATGGGATACTTGCATCCTAAGTACACAACTTTACACTTGTTCTTATTGAACCTCGTAAGATTTCTTTTGACCCAATTTGTCTAGGGTAGTGGTCTCCAACCTTTTTAAGTACCAGGTCACTTTCTGAATTAAAGTGCAACCCAGGATCTACTGTGTGCCACAGCCCCGCCCAGCTAGTCAGTCTGTGGGAGAGGGAAGGGGGAGGCAGGGGTTGTGCACAGCAGATCCTGGGTTGCACTTTAATTTAAAAACTGATCTGGTATTTAAAAAGGGAGAGTGTGGGGCAGAGGCAGGGGCAGGGTCTGGAGTGAGCAGGGAACCAGGCAAGCTGGGTGGCAGGGTGATCAGAGACAAGGCGGCTCATCCAGGCATGGTGGGGGGCTCCTGCCTCCGTCTGCACACTGGCGGACGCCCAGTGGGCACATGTCCCTCCTCAATCTATGCGCAGGACGTGGGTGTCAGCCCAGCAGCAGGATGCATGTGGCATCACAGTGCTCCTAGGGGAGCTGCAGCAGGGTTCGGGGCGCAAAGCTCAGTGTGCAGCGGCATCTGCTTCCATCCCGTGCTCAAATAAGGGCTGCATGTTCCCCTGAGGCCTCTGCCAGGATGCACGCAGCAGCAGAAGCCTTCCTGAGCCTGGACGAGCCACCTGGGCTCCAATCAGTACCTACCTTTGTGTCCCGCCACTTGGGCTCCGATCAGTACCTATCTTGTGTACCGCCTGAGCTCGATCTCAGTCTGGTGGGGCTGAGCATGGACATGCTCACACATGCTCAGTGCCTCCAGACTGAGCTTGACTGGCAGAGGCTCCACAATCAACTAGTCGATCATGATCAACTGGTTGGTGATTACAGGTCTAGGGTTACCATATTTCCAGTACTAAAAAAGAGGACATCTGTGGATGGGAGGGGGAGGAGGAGGGGGAGTAGAGAAGGGAAGGGTATATGATGGGGGGGGGGCAGTGATATGCCTGTGCCCTGCCTCCGCCACTCAGTCCCAAGCCCCTGCCCCCCCAGCACTGTCAGTGCTCCTCACTCCCAACCCACAGCCCCCTTGCCATCCAGCACTGCCAGTGCCCCTCACTCCTGACCCACAACCTCCTGTCCCCCCAGCCCTGCTGTCCACGCAGTGCACACGGACACACACACAAACAATTTGTCTCTCTTACCTGGGAGCAGTTTGCCAGGGCCGGTGCACAAACCACGTGACCCCTGACAACCAATCAGTTTGCCTGCTGCTCTCAGCCCCAATCAGCCAGCATAGGAAAGCAGAGGCAAAGCAAAAACCCAGACATTTTCTCACATTTTAAAAACCCGCCCAGACATGAAGACGGGGCCAAAAAAGAGGACACGCCCAGGAAAACCTTAAACGTGTCTGGGTCATGCTGAATCCTAGCCCTACCCTCCAGCGTATCTACTACACCCCCCAGCTTGGTGTCACCCGCAAACTTGCTGAGGATACATTCTGTGTCATCTTCCGTTAATGAAGACATTTGCAATTTACAAAGATAATCAAAAGAAAAAGGGGAAATGCTCAAGTTTCCCCATCAATGTTATATCTAAAGAAGAGTGTTGATGACTGAGCTCTTTTCAGTATGAAGAGCATGCATCTGATTTAATTTGGTTTTTAAGATGCAGTGTTATAAGCAGGGCTGTCAATTAATCACAGTTAACGCGTGTGATTAATATGAGTGTTTCTTGGATTAATTTTTTTTATGCTTTAATCGCACACGTGGTTTTGGAGCCTGTGCCTGGGCTCCACTCCACTGCCTCTGGGACACCCAGTGGAACAGCAGTGGCAGCACAGAAGATTGCAGGGCAGCTGAGGCACAGACTGCAGGTAGGTGTATGTGCGCACGCACACAGAGTGGTGCCCTGCCGGTAAGGCTGGGGAGGGGGAGGGGCAGATCAAGGCCCCCATGGTGAGGGAGGGAGCGGGGTAGAAGTAGGTGCTGAGGTGAATGGGGCCCCTTGGCTGGGGTGGGTTATGGATTGCCGTGTGCAGCTTGTGCAGAGGCACAGGGGGCATGGCTCCCTGTCACTGCGTGTACCCCCGAGGGAAGCATGTGGGGCACGTGTCCCCATCTGCGTGCAGGGCAGAGGTGATCTGCCTGCTGTGGACTGGGGCTCTGCACCCTGCTGCCTTGGCCCTGGGAGCTACGCGGCACCATGTTATGCCTCCTGCTGCCACGCAGGCAGGGAGCACGGGGCATGGCCAGCGCATAGCTCCTGGGACAAAGGCAGCACGGCGCAGAGCCCCAGCCCACAGAGGGTAGCCTGTCTCTGCCCCATGCACAAATGAGGGGGCATGTGTACCCCATGCTTCCCTCAGGGGTGCACGCAGTGACAGGGAGCCGTGCCCTCCCCATGCCCATGTACAAGTCTCACACAACATCCCACAACCCACCCTGGCCCTGGGGCCCCATTCACCCCAGTACCTGCCCCTGCCCCACTCCATCCCTCACCATGAGGCCTCAACCTGCCCCCCTGCCCTTCCCCCTCCACAGAATTACCTGCGGGGTGTTGTGTATCTCTGTCTCAATCAAATTTTTAAATCATTTGAGAGCCCTAGTTATAAGTGGCCGATTGGAAAAGTCTATTAACATTCAAGATGCTCCTTTTTGCTATGCAGAAGAAAAATCTTCCATATTTGTATTTGACAGGCTTATATTAAAGATTCCTGAGGAATATGTGACAATGTTGTCATCAGCATCATCTATGAAGCCACTGAGGTTGTCTGAGTCAAACATCATAGATCAACACAAAGCTGACTACAGCATATTGTCATTGGAAGAGAAATTGAAAAGTCTTTTAAGATCCAAAAACCAGTGATTTCACTTGGTCCAATAAATGCATCTGCCGTGATAACTTTCCTATATTTGTCCCCTATCTTCCATACTACTTAGTCAGATGAAGGTCTCGAGAACCAAAGCAACCTTTGAAGACTGGAAGAAGGGCAATGTGGTGCCTATCGTCAAGAAAGGGAGGAAAGTGGATCCGGCTAACTATAGGCCCATCAGCCTGACATCTATCCGGGGGAAGATCTTAGAAAAGTTTATTAAAGAGGCCATCCTTAATGGACTGGCTGACGCCAACATCTTAAGGGATAGCTAGCATGGGTTTGTCGCGGGTAGGTCTTGCTTGACCAATCTCATTTCCTTCTACGACCAGGTGACCTACCACCTGGACGAGGGAGAAGAGATTGATGTCATATATCTTGACTTCAAAAAAGCCTTCCACCTGGTAGCCCACGATTACCTCTTGGTGAAACTGGCCAATTGCTGCCTTGGGTCCATTATGATCCACTGGCTGGAAAATTGGCTCCATGGTCGGACCCAGAGGGTAGTAATTGATGGAAGTCGCTCATCATGGCGTCCTGTGACCAGTGGGGTCCCCCAAGGCTCTGTCCTTGGACCCATATTGTTTAACATCTTCATTAATGATGTGGACACTGGAGTCAGAAGCAGACTGGCCAAGTTCGCCGATGACACCAAACTTTGAGGCAAAGCATCCACACCAGAAGACAGGCGGGTGATCCAGGCTGACCTGGACAGGCTCAGCAAGTGAGCAGACAAGAATCTGATGGTGTTCAACACCGATAAATGCAAGGTTCTCCACCTTGGGAAGAAAAACCCGCAGCATCCTTATAGGCTCGGCAGTGCTATGTTGGCTAGCACTATGCAAGAAAGAGACT
>JAGPOW010002514.1:25213952-25235778 GCA_030014935.1 Caiman crocodilus | reverse complement strand
CTACAAGACCATTTCAGGCTGGACATAAGGAAGAATTTCTTTACTGTCTGAGCCCCCAAGGTCTGGAACAGCCTGCCACCGGAGGTGGTTCAAGCGCCTGCATTGAACACCTTCAAGAGCAAACTGGATGCTTATCTTGCTGGGATCCTATGACCACAGCTGATTTCCTGCCCTTTGGGCAGGGGGCTCAACTCAATGATCTTCTGAAGTCCCTTCTAGCCCTAATGTCTATGAAATCTATGAACCTTGAAAAAGCAAAACAGGGAAACTTTTTTATGGGGGTGTAATTTAACCTTACCGTGCTGAGCAACTGTTCTATACTTGGAAGAATATTCACTAATACATTAAAAATTGTCACAAAAAACCAACAGATCCCCAGTATGAAAGTTCCTATTAATTTACCTTCCAGTACCTTAGAACTGTATTCTGTATCTACATTTAAAAAAAAAAACATGGAAGAGATTACATATGTCCCCGCCCGAAGGATAGCAGAGATTAGAACCTTGAAGATGTAAATCCAGGAGCCAACAGGAGGTGAAAAATTGTTATGGTTCAGCACTAGAGGATGATCTCTGGCACAGGATTACAGTATTAGATGCACTGCTTCATTACTTTTTTGCAGTTCAGAAAAGGAGAGAAGGAAGGTTAGAGAAGAAGCAGACTTAAGATGAATTCAAGTACAAGCCTTAGATCTCATTTTTCTAATGTAACTTTTCTTCAACAATAAGCTACTTTAGACAGGGACCAGATATTTGTAGGATTAGAAACCCTGCTTAGAACCTATGGGTTCTATGGTAATACAACACTAAGCCTTATCTACTTTGTAAAGGAATTTGGGGTGCAAACTACAGCTGTTGTACAAGAACCAGCTATTAGTATTAATCCTAAAATAAATGAGAAGTTTAGCTATTTGCTCTACTCTTTACCTTCCCTCCTGTTGCTAGATGTGTGTGACCTGGCAGCTACACAGCTGCCCTTCAAATTCTGCTCATTGTCACACATGCAGCTACTTCAACCAAGCTGTGCAAGAAAAAGCTGTGCAGGGCACCATCCTACAAAGATCTGACTCTTGTCTATTTGCAGAAGTGTAAGAATCCCCCTATCACTGGAGGATTCAATCACATCCACCCACCCTATTGTAGGAATTAGCATATCTTGACAAAGGAAGACAAAATACAAAAGGCAAGGCCCAGGAAATGGGATTTCTCCAAGTGTATACTTTTGCTTACCTGTTGAATCTCTAGGGAAGAAGAAAGCAGACATTCTCATTTGTTTCTGTCAAAGTCTAAATTAGAAATATACAATACTACTAAAATATTGACAAAGAACTTGCATACTGGAAGGTCATTTTGCCAAATCTATTGTTATATGTTGAATGCAAACAATTTGTGTATCCCTTATTTAACTGTATAAATATTTTATTCTGCAACAATATCTGTATATTTAATCTATATCCAATTTATACCTACATGCCTAAACCATATCCACCTTTTCCACTGAGAATTCCCAAATAAAAGGAATGTTGTGGTAGACAGGGTCAAATTTAACCTTTTATGACCCCAAGTATAAAAAAGGAAAAAAAAAAGATGCATCCCTGATAATGATTAAACTATTAACTGTGTTACTTCTCTGGTCAAGACTACACTTGACCTGAGCCTTCAAGAGGCCGAGAACTAAACAAAGAGGCATGACAGTATGTATGTCACACTCTCCTTCTTCATTCACTGTCAGCTCCATTCTTTTCAGCTACAGGGGTTTGAGATTTACAAGAGTCCTGATTTCTAACCAGCTCAGAGAACAGGATTCTTGTCAGTTCCAAATCCCTGCTGGTTTACAATAGAAGTGGCAAGAAGAATGGATGGATAGTGTGATTAACATGTATGCATAGCTCCTTCAGATGTTAAGCCACAATTATTATACTCCTGTAGACCTTGTTATAGAGGTCAAGCAATGAAACATCTATAAAGATTGTTTTATCAGAAAAATCCCAAATTACTACACGAATATACAGAGATGTGCTATATGGATATAGAAGAATAGAAAAGTAGGACAGAATATTCAGAAGTTAAGGTAAAAGTGCCCAATTGGACATACTATAACAGGACCAATTTCTGAAAAAGACTGTTTACTCAGCATTTGCTGACCAATCAGACCCCTATCAGGTATATAAAGTTAAACACCCAAAAAGCAGAGCATTTGGAATCATGTCTCTTTAGATATTTTATTTCTTCAGATATTGTAAAATGACTTTTCAAATGAATAGATTGTATTACAACACACTCATACAGATGGAACCTAGCTTCTGATGATATTTGGATATGAAAAAAATGTCAATACTTACACTATAGCTTCTGTATTATTAAATCTGAATTAAGATAGCATCTGCACTGCACTGTCCACATACATAAATCAATTCTCCATGGATAAAGCTATAACCAGGTCACACTTTGAGTTCTGCTTTTAGATCTCCAATAACTTCATCTAGAAACCTGATATTGGCTTGAAAAATCTCCAGATTTATTCTGAGGTCAAAGAATTGTCATCTTGTTACCATAATTTCTCTTGAGTCAATTTTTAATAGGCAGTTAACTGTCATATAAAGTAAAATTTAACAATCTTTCTTGCTTTCTAAACCAAGGTTAGCTTATGTACTATTTCCCACTTTCGAACTACAGAAAACAAATTTTGTACAGTGCATAATGTAACCAGAAAAGATCATTTAAAAACTGAATTCTCATGGTCAGAATTCATCAGGAAACATTATGCCAAGAGTACTGTCACTTGCACTTTTTTAAAATAGGAACACACATTTAACTCTATACACACATACACTACATGTAAATCTCTTGTTTTTAAAAAGTTTCTAAATTGTTTTCTGTTTTCTAGGGATCACACACAATTGTTTTAGTAAAAAGGCATTAAAAATATTAACAGCTACTTAAATAACCAAATTAATTAATGTTTTGTTCTTTAAACACAACTGCTTGAAGGAATGGAGGATGGTGCAGGAGACCAGAGAAGTGAAGGAGGAATTCAGAGTACTGAAGGTTGAAGGGACAGCTCTGACTGGGAATGAGTGTGAGAAAGCAGGGTAGATATGCACCTTTATAAACTAAGAAACCACAAGCTTTTATCACCCCAAGTTCACTTCATCAGACAAAAAGAGAATGAAACAGAAGGTATTAAGACAGGAATGAACAAAAGAGGAGCAAGGGACAAGCATATCCAGAATGGAGTCAACAGTATTGATAAATATACAGGAAGGAGGTGGACTGTGCAAAAAACAGGCAAGGACAGGAAAAAAACAGACATTAAAGGGAATCATGGAGAACCTGAGTATAGCATGGAGGCAGTTATTATTAGGGTACAAAATAACAATGAGTGAGGGAAATCAAGGACTGGGACAAAGTATAAATGGGGCAGGTTATAGGAAAAGCCTACTTTGAACCTTAACTCTCTTTTAATTGGGAGGAGGGGTAGCAGGGGGTTGTTTGTTTTTATTTGGACCCGTGGCTACAAGCTCTACAGT
This sequence comes from Caiman crocodilus, assembly GCA_030014935.1. NCBI lineage: Eukaryota > Metazoa > Chordata > Crocodylia > Alligatoridae > Caiman > Caiman crocodilus. The sequence goes on along the minus strand of JAGPOW010002514.1, from coordinate 25,232,249 downwards.
AAAGTTTGAAAAATTCTCCTTTTTCGTAGTCAAGTGTTTTGGGGGGTTTTTTGGTTCTAGTATCTGTTTCAGTAATGTTTTTTTCTTTGATCACTTTGGGATTCTTTGAACTACAGCCCTGATCCCACAACTTATGCACAGCCCAGTCAGTTTTGATGAGCTTTGCCCAGGCATGCTTATATTCCAAACCCTCCCTCCAAAATGCAGGAGCAGAGCTGTAAATTATTTAGCACATTTAAGGATGAAATCATATTCAAGTTTAATGAAATCTTATCAAACCATTCTATTAACACATCCCAGATATATGATAGATGGTAAAGGAAGCAAAGTATATTATGCTTTCTATATTTTAAATGAATCTCATTTGTTGCTATGACTATTAATATACAGAATACAAATTAAGATTTAACTAGAAACACAGTAATAGTTAAGAGAGCCAAGATAAACAAGTCATGTTACCAGTGGACAAAACTTTTGATCATAGTCTAATTGTAAGTGAATTTGACAGCAGCAATGAGAAAGAGAAAAATTACTTTAATTTTAAACATAAAAAAATAGATAAAACATCTAAAGCATCCTAAAATATTTGTAGCTTCCACTGTGCTAACATAATTTCCCCATTCCCTCAACGTTCTGCAAATTTGCATCACCGTGGCAATTAATGTATGCTAAGTATCTTACTATTAATCTGCATAATTATTTCCAAAGGTATTTATGTACAACCAGAGGTGGAGGGGAGGGGCACAGTGTTCGCTGAAGCACTTGCATCCCCTCTGATTCCTGTTCCACCCAAAGTTTAAAACTAACTACCTGGCAGTCACAGCAGCATTTCTAGTCAAGCACTCTGAGGAAGTCAATGGACTTCATACCTCATAATCTGATTCCTTTTAACTTCCTTCTAAATGCTCCATTCCACAGGTGTTAATGACCGTTTCTTCTTTTTAAGAGTCTTGATTTTCCACCCATCAAGCTAGCCTTTCTTCTGCAATTCAGCTGTCTGTTAGCTGTTCTGGATCATGAAGCTCCTATTTCACAGCCCTGCAGATTTTAGAATCATAAAAAGTCAGGGATGAAAGGGCGCTTTGAGGTCATCTAGTCCAACCCCTTTCTCAAATCAGGTTGTCCCCATCTAGAGCATCCCACCCACTCTAGCCAGGTCTTAAAAGGCTCCAAGGATGGCAATTCCACCATGTCTCTGGGTAGCCTGTTCCAGTGCTTTACTACCCTTGTAGTGAAAAAATTCTTCCTAATATATAACCTAAACTGTCCTTGTTCCCTTCCATTGCTCCTTCTGTCCTCTGCCACCACTGAGAACAGTCTAGCTCCATCCTTTTTGAAACCCCACTTCAGTTAGCTGCTTTAAATCCCCTCTCAGTCTTCTCTTCTTCAGAGTAAATAACTCCAGTTCCCCCAGCCTCTCCTCTGAAGTCATGTGTCCCAGGCCTCTAACAATTCTTGTTGCCCTTTGCTGGACTCTCTCCAATTTGTCCACATCCTTTCTGCAGTGTGCAAGGGGGAGGGTGGGGGGCAACACTAGATACAGTACTCCAGGTGTGGCCTGAATAGAGGGGAAGAATGACTTCCCTGGATTTGCTGGCAGTGCAGCCCAGAATGCTGCTAGCTTTCTCCACAACAGGGGCACACTGTTGGCTCATATTCAGCTTATTGTCTCATGAGCTTTTAACTCATTCCAATGAAGTTACTTTGCTTTTTGCTTCAATCTTAAACTGAATAATATAGGCCTAGACCCCCCAGCCTATTAACAAAGCTTTTATTTTTATGTGGAAAAAAATATGGTCTATTTTATATGTGCTGACCCACCTCAGCATCTGTACCAGCCTGTTCAAAATCCTTACATCCGTCCACATGCCTGACACGTTCTTCATTCACTGTAATCATCAGGAGCCGTGAATTCATGTGAAAGAGCCTACTTGAAGGCAGGGTAGGGCAGCACCTTGCAGGCAAACTCATTCAGAAATGCAGAAGGGGTCGTAAGTAATGGTCAGCTTCACATAATGAAGCTGCTATCTGCTCACAGCCTCTCATAACTGAACTGAGTTTAAATTTCAGTCATGAATGCTTATGCATTTCTGAACAAGTCTGTCCCCAAAAAGCTACCCAGCCCCAACTGCACACTAACAGGTCTTGCCCCTTTCCAATGAGACCGCGCACCCCCAAGCAAACTGATGGCAGACCTACGCCTTAAAAAGTAACAGGTGAGCCAGGGACAGAGCCTGCCCTCACATAGGCATGTGTGGGTCTCAGTGCAGCCATCAGCCTTAGCCCTGCCCAGGTGCTGCAACGATTGGGCTCCTAGGCCCCCCATGGCTGGAGGCAGCCACGCAAGCTGATGCAGCCCAAGCACCTTGAGCTGATGCTGCACCACTGTTGGCAGGTACTCAACATATTTGTATATCTTCAACCCTTGTGCAACATACAACCAATAATAGTGTAAGTGTTCAAAACATACAATAAATCTGAAGCAGCTAATTTATGCAACATATGCAAAATCCAATTCACTCTCAGGGAGTCTTAACCAATTTTTGGGCTTGCTATCAGCAGTCTTATGACAGCTTGCCTCAAAATAAAGAAAAGCTTCAACTTGAATGACCCATGTCTTGCTCATCACTGGCGGGTTACAGCGAGTGAAAGTTAGGACCACAACGACTTTCTGGCATACTGATTTGCGTGTTTTTTCAGTGTACAAGAGTTGTTCGGCAAATACGATCATTTTGAGCTTCCAATTCGATAATTTTATATTTAAGAAGTGGTAGCTCTGCGCCCCCACCGAGGCGCGGCTCATGGTTGGGCCCAGACAAGCCTCGGCACCAACGGGCACCGGGCCAGGGATGAGAAGCGGCGGGAAAAGGCCGCGCGGAGGCAGGGCCCGGGGACGCCGCTGCCGGGCGAAGGGGCGGCTGAGGCGGGAGGGGCTCCCGTGTCTTCACCCGGGCGCTACAAACGAGGCAACGCCCAGAACACGGCTAGGGACGCAGGACCCGCCCGTTCGCCGGCCGCATTACCTGTGACAGGAGGACATATCACCCACCCCGGTGCCTCAGCTCTGAGCCGGCGGCACCTTCCCTCAGCCGCCCGGCTCGGACCGCCCCTTCCTGCGGGAGGCGTGACGCCGCGACCAGCATGTTTGTTAAGGGAAAGACCGCAGACTAGGCAGGCAGTGGCTTCCCAGCATCTGCGCTAGGGTCGGGAAACGGGGAATCTCTCCTGCCTGGAGAAGATCCACAAAGCCAGGCAAGGTAGCAGAGAGCGTTCTCTGTGAGGAGAGGCAGGAAATCGAGCCCTACCACACTAAGGCCCGGAAAAGCCACATTCGGTTCCAAGTAGTGGAGCCAAGATGGCGGCTACCAGTTCCTCGCCCCGTGTCACTGCTTTCCCGCGGTGGACTGCGTCTCCCAGCATGCTCCGCTCCAAGACGGAGCAAAACTGCGACTCCCAAGATGCATCGAGGTGTCCCGCCCTCGGCTGCCTTGGCGAGACTACAAGTCCCGGCGGACGGCGCGGCGCGGGCTGTGACACGGGGCGGGGGAGCGGCGCGGGCCAGGGAGGGCTGGTAAATAGTGGCACGGAGCGACCTCCGTGTAAGATGGCGGCGGCGGTGCTGTGAGCGGCGGCAGCTAACCGGTGCTCGTTGTGGGCTGGGGCCGCACGGTGCGGAGGCGGGAGCCAAGCCAAGCTGCGGCGGGTGCAGCCAGGTCGGGCGCGGGGCCGCGCAGGTGGAGCTAGTGGCTGCGGCGGGAGGCGGCTGCGGTGAGCGGGGGTCGCGCCGCGATTCCCTGCTCGGTGGCGGCAGCGGGTCAGGCCCCCATGTCGGACAACCAGAGCTGGAACTCGTCCGGCTCCGAGGAGGACCCCGAGACCGAGTCTGGGCCGCCTGTTGAGCTCTGCGGCGTCCTCAGCAAGGTAGGGTCGGCGCCGCCCGCTCGGCGCTGCCCTCCCCGCGGGCGGGCGGGCACGTTGGGGTAGCCGGCGGGTGTCGGGCACGGGGAGGCTCGGGCGGAGGATGCTTCTAACGCCCGTCCTGAGAGTGGCGAAGTCTCCGCTCGCCCCCACCCCCAAATGAGGAGTCATCGCCGCACGCACGAGTGTCTGCCCCGGCGCCCTCTCCCCTCCCGAGCCGGCACGGGCGGAGCCGGGTATGCGGTGGTCGCGCGAGGCGAGGCTCGCCTGGGGAAAATGCTGCTCCTTTTTCTTTCTCTCATTTTGTTTTTTTGTTTTGTTTTTTTTTTTTTTTGTATGGCCTTTCTCTCTTATTCTCCACCCCCTCCCCAAAGCAGCATGTGATGCTCACACACAAATCACTTCCCATAAGTAGGGAGACGTCAAAGAGGAGTGGCACTACCTTTAGCCCAAGTATCAAAACAGTGCAAGCAAACCACCCCCTTGCCGCAGGAGATGTGGGGGGGGGGGGTGCAGGAGAAGGAAAATGGCACTGATGCTTCTTTTTTCCCAATTATTGCTGCTTTTTTTCTGCTTTCCATGGGGGGAGCCAAACCTTTTCCTTTTGGTTTGGAAATGTAAGGAGATGGCTCACAACTGCAGGCAAAATGAGATTAAATAGGCTTTTAATAGATTAGGAGTGTTTTAAGGGCTAACTGTTGAGTGAACAGCTTCAGCAACAGGGGGGTGCTGGTGTTTTCTAGAGAAAATAATATCATTATACACCCAAGTGGCTGAGTTCAACATTTCTGTCCTGCTTTGCCACAAGGATGATTTTTAAGTCTGCACAGAATGCCGAGGTCATGGGATACTGAGATCATGAGCCACCCTTGTATAGGAAGAAACCTATTGTAACTTAGCCAGATGTCATGCTGTTTTGTAAGGGAATGTACGAACTCTTTCCAGTTGGAAAATGTTTCTTAGCTGAGATGGGAGGAGTGCTCAAAAAGAGAGGGGCCTTGGCTCTTGTTTGGGAAATCTTGTATTTGGTATTGGGGGAGGGGACAGGATAGTTGCACTAGTTTTCATTCATGGGAAGTTTTGATACAGTAATGTGCTTTGCTGCCCTGCAACATTACCTCCTTATTAGGTGATTCAGGTCTTTAGGTAGAAAAATTATGTTTGTGGTGTGCTGGCCACTTGAATATTGGCAAATGACATGCTGCATGAAGTTCTATGTTCGCTTGTAATGGTGGGACTATCAAGTACATGAAATCCCCAGGTGTCTTCCCAAACTTCTGTGCCATACTGGAAGGTAGTATGTGTAATGATGTCTTTCCTGTTTGTGGCGATTATGCTGATTTTTCAGAGACTGCTTTGCCTTTCCTGTTTATCCCCACTGTGTTCTCACGTGGGGGTTTCATCTGAATTGTGAAGCATGATGAAACCTGTTGCAGTAAACATGCAGGAAGGCATTATGGCCTTCACTTGTTTTTATGCTGGTTTGTTTGCTGCTTAATTCAAGCCTTCAGAAATATGAGAGCAAAATGAATTCAACTGAACTGATTGCCTAATGGCCTGTTTAGTGTGCAAATGTTATTATTTTTAAAGGCTCTTTCATATGGAACTATACTCCGTACCAGCAAGAGCAGGTTCCAACTATTTATTGTGTTTCAGGTGCTCCAAGATATTTCTTTTCATTTTCCCCTCACGTGCTCTGCTCCCTGTGGGGAGAGCAGGTAGGATCTCAATATTGGGAAAGGAGAAGCTGATTTATAAATAAAGGGCTTAGTGTTTTTTTTTTATGCTTAAATCTGTACACATGTTCTTACTGACTTGAATTTTTTTAAATATCTGCAATGCCCTTCTTGTAGTTCATTTTTGTTTACCTTTTAAAGGTGGACACAAATTAGAAAAACTTGAATACAATTATTTAAACAGGTAGTCTTTCCTTTACAAGATTTCATCCCACTTTTTTTGCTTACCTAAAACTGTATTGCAGGGTTGATTAATTAATCAACCAGTTAAAAAAAATATTTAAATTAGATTTTTTTTAAATTTAATTATATTTAAAATTTTTTTTTGTTAGGTTATTTTTTAAAGCAACTTATGTCAAGATATCTTTGAGCTTTGACAGATCTTAAATTAAAGCTATCATCATGGAATAGGAATTATAAGTTTATATATTATTTGAGATGATATGTTTATATAACCTTTCTAGAAAAGTTATATAAATAGGTCACAACAGGCTGTGGACTATATTGGGGGTCCAATCTTATGGGGTTTTTGTAGGCTCCTCTATAGATTAATAAAAATTAAAAAAAACTACTCTCCTGGGACTCAGTGCTCAGTCCAGAAGATCCCATTAAGCATCTCTGTGATGCTTAGTTTCAGTTGTCAGACTGGATTTGTCTCCAGAGATAACATCCTTGTTAACAGCAGTATGTAGAGATGAGAGAGAACAGACGTGAATGATTACCTACTCATCAGTCTTGTCTCTGCAAGTTTGTGTACAGAGTCAAGTCCTTATCTTTCTCTAAAAGTGCAAAGTTTCAAGATGTTAAATGAATAAAGGATATCAACAAAAATGCACATTTGTAGAAAACAGCACTTAAATTGAGGCTTCCTGACCAGTGATTTTAAATTGTGATTTAAGTCAAGATTAAAATCAATTTGATTTCAGTCAGATCCACCTTGCTGTATTGAAGCTAACATACTGAATTTGTACCATCCTTCTTTGGCAACAGGCTGGTGTCATAACCAAATGATTCTGGTTTGCACTCAAGTTGTTCATGGGTGTTATACATTTAATTTGTGCTATATGATGGAAGGCACTTACTTTCTTTGCCTTCCTGTCTCAGATAACTGTGATCTCAACATTTGTACCTTGAAGGGTGAGACCAACATTAAAATAGTGTGAAATTTTACTTGAGAGATTTTTTGTTACCAATTTAAATGACACAAATATAGCTTAAAGATATGGGGAGAGTAAAACCTGCGGCAGTTGTATGTCAAATTAAAACTGTCTTTCAAAACTGAATACCAAATTATCTGTCTATCGATAAACTTCATTCTGGCATACACTGGAAATATGCATCATTTTACAAAACATTTTAACTAATATTATCTTCTTTTTCTTTTTACCTTTTAAGGTAGATTCATTGCTTTACTAGCTGGGTAATAGTCAGACTATGACTCTTAAGCCACAAGTGGCTATCTAGCTTCTCACCTGTGGCTTTTTCCAGGAAATTATATTTTTTATTTACTTGTTACACCATACATTGGCTATGCCTTCAAACAACTATATATACCAAACTTTAGTACACACTGGCATAGATGTTCAGTTTTAACTAGAAGAATTGCTGTTCTTCCAGCAGAAAGCAAAAGTGCGTAGACATTCAGGCTTTCTCCTAGAGCAAAAATGCCTGCTCCGGGAGAGGAAAAAAACCACCAGGCACAACCAGAGGACTCCACTTTCAGCTGCTGACTTTTAAATTGCTATCCCACTACTCAGTGGGGGAACCAGGCACTCTAGCACTCGGCGAGCCCCTGAGTTCCTGGCTCCTTGCCCCTCTCACTTTTACGTTGCTGCCCCTTCTGTTCAGGGTGGCTGGGAGCTTTACCAGAATAAGCACCATGTTACTTTGACTTGGCTCTGCAGCATCTGTATAGATCGGGTGCTTCAGCAGGGCTTTTTGGCACTTTTATCAAATAGCTGATTCAATAAGTGCCAAAAAGCCCCACTAAAGTGCCTGATCTATACAGATGTTGGGTAAGCTGGGTCTGCCTAACACAGTGCTGCTTCTGAGGATGTGCTGGGCTCTGTGTGGGAGTGCACTGAGTTTAAAGTAAAGAGCTGGGGGTTTTGCTTGTTTTTTGGTTTTTTTTAACATCTGCAAGCAGCTATAGAGGTTCTCCCTAGCCCAGCTCTTGGTTCCTGACCCCTCCACCTTGCCCTTGCATAGCTCTAGGTCAGCTGAGTGGCAGGGTGAGGCAGGCTGCTATGCCACGGTGGCCAGGCTCAAGAGCCTTATCATTACAGCAAAATTCCCCCTCCCTGCCCCACACTGCTCTGGGTCAGCCCAGAGCAGTGCAGGGTGAGGCAAGCTGCCATGCTTCTGCTGTAAGGCTCTGAGCAACTGAGTGCTCTCCCTCTCCCTGCACTCCTTCAGGTTAGCTGGGGGGGATGACTGTAAGGAGCAAGGGCTTTTCTCCTGCAGTGGAGAATTGCAGTCCCTACCATGGAAGAATGCCCCCTCCCCTGCCAGTCAGCTGACTGGCAGCATCAGGGGAGAAGGGGGCAGAAGCATTCTCACAGGACAGTAACCCTTCTGGGGCTCTCTGTAGCAGTTGTCAGTTAATGGACTCCTGTAAGGGTGGAGTAACCCAGGCAGCAGCCCTATAGTGCTATAGCCCTATAGTGCTATACTATAGCAGCCCTATAGTGCTATAGGGCTTACTTGGGAAGCTCTCCAGCTATGAGGATAAATGTCTGTAGTCTAGCTCCCAGGCTGTTTTTTACCAGAAGAAATTTCTTTTGGTAGAAATGAACATCTGTGCAGCCTAAATTAAAGGCTCTTGCCACTTCTAAAGTATATGCCTTTGTTGGGCTGTGTGAGTGTTAGCTAATGTAGTGTACGGTGTGTGGTTTTTTTTGTTCTGTGCTTTGTTTTTCCTTTTGACCTGGAGCATTTGCCACAATTCACCTTGGGATATATATGTTGTGGCTCACAGACTGCTCACGTGGGTCTTATTAGTCAGGGCTGAATGTCACTGACCTAGAACATGTGGGGCTTAATAATTGGCTAACATGCTTGCAAAGGACTTATCTGTGCTTGCTGATAAGTCATCTTAAATGTATTAGCTGATGTGTACTCAAACTTTTCAAATGCAATGTATGTTTTCAGTATAGATTTGGCAGTAGAAAATGATCAGTGAAGTTGCTGTTGGAATGAATGTCGCATTTTAGGTTCTTGCTTTAGTATGATTTTTCCTTCCTTCAGAGAATCGGTCAGTTTTAGTAAACAGTTGAAAATTATTTGAGCTCTTAATTTGTATTTCCTTCTCCATTACTGTTCATTAAATAATATGCACATGAATTGGCACTCACTTTTAAATTATTTGGGACAATGGTAGTCAACCTCTTGGCCCTGCAGACCAGATGAATGGCATGGGAATCCATCTGGGGGCTGGCATAATCCTTGCGTGTCCCCTCTCCTTCCCTATGTTTGCTACCAACAGACTGGTAGCACCACTCTTCAGCTACCACTGGACCAGTGGGGAGCCCCATGGGCTGGATGAAATGGCTGTAGGTCAAAGTGGCCCACAGGCCAGAGGCTGAGCACTGTTACGAGGCCGGCCAGGCTTGCCCCAAACAGGAATTGCATGCCTTACTGAATTCAAAGTGAGGTTCAAATGTGATTGTAGACACAAGTTGAATGTACTGAGAATCAAAGGTAGCTTTTCATTCCTGAGTATAAATGATACAGGACTTGCCATGGTTGTATTAAATGCAGATCTCCTGTTACATACATGAATATCATTTTGCAAACAAAATTGCAGCATCATTGAACAAATCTGCTTAAGACTCATTGTTCTGGCCTGCAGCTTGTCTCAGTCATGAACAAATCTAGAATTTTGAAAGGGGGGGGTGCAGATGGAGGTGCATCATCACATGTAAACCAACACATTTCTCCAGTTAAAAATAAAACAGAAATTTTACTAATCCACTAGAGGTCTAGGGCTGCATTATTCAGTTTGATTCAGCAAAAGCTAATATAGCTTCATTGGCATGAGTTAAACAATCTGGCTGGCTATGAAATGGGAACTTCATGACCCGGAACAGCTAACAGACAGCAGAATTACAGAACAAAGGCTAGCTTGATTGGTAGAACACCAAGACCATAAAAAGGAGAGAGCTGTTAACACCCGTGGAATGAAGAGTTGAGAAGGATCAGATAGATTGAGCCACAAAGTCAAGTGACAGCATCCTCAGCACTACTTGACTAGGCAGTTGCTGTTGGAATGAATGTCACATTTTAGGTTCTTCTTTAAGAGTTTTAGTTTTAAACTTTAGGTGGAACAGGAATCAAAGCTGAGTGCAAATGTACTAGTACATCCTCTTGGATCCACCCTATATTAATATTGCCTACCCTAATTTTCAGCAATATAAGTTTGTAGAGATATATACACAACATTACCTTTCTTACAGCAGTGACTCTTAAAAATGCTTAGTCATGTTTTAAATTTTGATTTAATATTGCTAAATTCTCACTCTTAAAATGAATGACAAAGCAAACTGTGTACCAACTCATGTTTCTAATCTTCCACTCCTTTTTTCCATTAATGCAGAGAATTCCTAGTTTACCCTACTAGAATGCTATTTCTATGGTCAAAGCATATTTGATGCAAATCTCTTATTTGGAGAGAACTTTGGAAGATTACTTCTCCCAGTTTGTGAATGCTTGTGAGATTTCTTGCCTTTTATCAGTCTTTTCATTGTTTTCAAAACTTAGTTTTGAGGGGTTTTTGTTGTTTTCTCTACAGTGGACCAACTATATTCATGGGTGGCAGGACCGATGGGTAGTTTTGAAAAACAACACGCTCAGCTACTACAAGTCTGAGGATGAAACCGAGTATGGCTGCAGGGGCTCTATCTGTCTGAGCAAGGCTGTTATTACGGTAAGAACTACTTCAGAATTTCTTTTTTGTGTTTTGTCAGGACTTTATAGATTGCATGTATAGACAAACTGTTTGTCATAAGCAAATATGGTCAGAACAGCAGTTTAAGGTGTTTAATCTTTCATCACTGGCGTCAAAGCTGGACTGAGGTAGCCCGTGTAAGAAAATAGGCAATCGAGGCTGAAGATGGGTCAACAGTTTTCTTCCACTAGTACAATGGAACTTCTTACAGTTTGCAGGAGACCTCGCTGGGCCTCTGAAAAAATCTGGAATTGAGTTCCGTGGAAGCTAAGATGTCTTGCAATTCTTGTCACTTTCTGTTCCAAATGCAAGCATTTTTCTTTGAGTGTGCTTTTGTCTAGGGAACACAGAACTACTTAAAAAAAAAAAAAAAAATCCACACAAAACGTTCCACACCACACATTTTTCCCCTTAGGGAAAACAGACATGACAGTTGTTGATTATATTCCTTAATGTATATGTTTTCATCCTATATTTCTCGTAGGTGTCTAAACTAGAAACTCCATGTGTGCATATAGCTGCCAAAGGCGGAAGAAGCCTTTTTTCTCTCTCTTCCCTGTCTAGAACTTTCCAGTTCCTGGTGAGAAGGAATAAAGTATTCCCTGTTTCCAGAAGCTCTTAAATACTTTGAGGAAGAAAGGTTTTATTTTGGAAGGAGGTGGTGTTTTATCCCCTCTCAAATAGCTTTACATTATGTCCTTGCTGCTTGTCTCTCAGGCCTATTGAATTAGTGTTTCTGACAGTTTTACTGCTTGGCCTTGAAGTTGGAATGGCAGCAGTAAAACTGGCCAAAGTCTTGTTAGCCTCAGGTAGCTGCAGTTAGACAAAGTAATAATGTCAACACAGGCACTAGAGGTTCAGGACAACTATTAGATTAGATTAGTTTCCTTCCTTGAGGTTTGAAAGGGCATCCTTGGAATTATAAGCAGCTGCACTTTCTAAATCAAAGTTAATTCTTCAAAAATGGATCACATGGGCCCCAGTGCTCTAGATAGTAACGTTTCCCATTTGATATCAGTACAATAGCAACTTGGTGATTAACATTTTTACCTTTTTATTTTAGCAAGTGATTTTTCAGTAATTCTGTTTAAAAGTCCATGGAGTACCAATCGAATTGGAAAGCCTAAAATATTTGTCAGCCCTAAATAGCCACCTGCAGGTAAAATTTTAACATTGGCATTAATTTCTTTTGAGTAAGTACAGCAGAGCTAGTTGTACAATATCTCTAAATTTGTGCTTATAGGAAACACAAAACACCAACAGGTTTTCCCAATGCCTGAAGAAGGGCATTTGTACCTGAAAGCTTGCAAAGAACATTTTTTTTAACTATTTAGTTGGTCTAATAAAAGATATCACATCTGCCCAAAGAACCTTGCCTGGCTTTGTATGAAAACACTAGTAACAGATGCTATCTGTGAAGATTAGATGATGGAAGAAGACTTTTTTTATTAGCAGAATTTAATCCTGATCTTTGCTGTATATCTTTATCCTGTTTATGATCATTTCAGTAGAAAGGAGTTAGGCTTCTCACTGAACATGTGTTCAGTAATACTGAACTAGCATAGTCAGAATATTTACCAGGCATGATGTGCTCAGACTTTTAATGGTAGTTATGTTTACCTTGGATTTACTATGATATCATTTTTTTTGTTGTTAATCTTAAGTATGGGCAGTAGCTATATACAATTTCTTACTAGGAAATGGGAATGTTACTCAAGTAGCAAGTGGCAGTCTTTAGCAATTTAATAATTGCTTCCTCATGGTACAAGGGGTCACTGCTAATTGGAAAGTGAAAGGTGATATGAGAACATGAATTCAGTCATTTGTCATCTAGAGACAATTTCCCTGATGTGTTTTCTGGGGGAAAAAAAGTGTAGCACAGCAGTGCTAATGATGGTCAAATTCTACTTTTATGTAGTTATAAGCATACTTAAAATTCCCTGGTCAACTACAGATGCTGTTAGTTTTTATCAGTGAGTGGTGTTCCTAATATAGAATAGCTGCATTTCATTGATGTGTTATCATTTTTAAGTGTTGAAAGTAGCTGTCCATAATCATGACAGTACTACTATTGTAGCCTTCATTATCAAGACCAGAATAATTCTGAGCCATAACAATAGCTGAGAGTTTGAGTTGTAGAGAGCGTGTGTCGTTGTCGTTCCCCCCCTGCCCCGGATCTTTTCTGTATAATAGTAATGGTAATATACTGGGCAGAGTCTACAACTTTTTTTGACAACCTTTTGACAGTTCCTGTTGGAAGGAGAAGATACCCCCTACATTTGAGTTTATAATTAAAAGGATTTAATATAGGATTAGGAGGCTGATTTGGAGGTCATGGCAACCTCTAATTTTTATCATGGTAGGGATGATTTGGTTTACCTGTTTGTTAGGTGCTGGGTCTGAAGGAGTTGACTTGACTGAGACTGGTGAGCCAAGAATAAATATTGATTCACAGTGTTAGTCTACATCACTATGAATGAGGTATCAAGAACCATCCATATAAACTTAGTTACTTGGGAAAGATGATAGAAGACCAGTGACCTGTTAGCAACTCCTAATGACTGGCAGCCAAGGGAAGGACATGTGGAACTAGTTCTGACTGCAACTTGAGACAGACACAGATGGTGCTCTTTGGGTTAAACTGCAGGGCAGTGGGGGAGAGTTAGCAGCAAAGAGGTATGCATTCTAGCTTTGTTTTTTACATTTTTCAAATGAAGGATTCTTAAAATACTGTCTTCCAGTTGACTAAGATGCTGGCTTTATTTTGGAAAGGTTGTTCTGTCTCACTGCAAATACCTCCTGATTTGAATCATTCCCCAAAGGGTAAAGTCTATAACAGGGACCTAAATAAATATGGAACTGCTGGAGGAGTCATAGTTAAAAAACGGTATTGAAGCCAGAGTATTAGTCTTCAATTAATAGAGCTTGCCTCATGTATAGGCCTAGGTGCTAGCTCCAAACAAGGAACAGTTCAGAGGCTGGAGAGAAAGTGTGCCCTGTAAATCCACAACAGTGAAAAGTCAGTCTCCTCCCTTAGGATTGTGCATTTGGTGGTCTGCAAGCATTTAAATTTCAAGTTGTGGGCTGTTGCCTGGGTACCAGTCTCTAGTTAGCTGCTGTTGCTAGAGTGTCTGAACTTTCTCCCTTCTCCAACTTTCTTTCCCCAGGGTGGTACAGAGTACCACAGCCCACAGGGCCTAGGGAACCTGGGCTAGGGTTGGCAGGGGCCACAGTATAGCTGAGGGGGAGGTGGCATAGCAAGGGCCCTGCAGGGCTCAGACTGCTATGAAGTTGGACGTCCCTATCCTAGCTCATTGCTACTCCAGATGCTCAGCCATTGGCACAACTGAAAATTTCTGTTAATCTTGTTATGTACCGTTGTCACTAATGTGTAAGGGTGGGACAAATGTCTGTCACTATCACTCCTGAAAATTGATATTACAGTATAGTGACTAAGCAGAGTAGGAGCTGTATGAAGAATACTGTAATACTAGCTAGGATTGTATTATATTCATATAATGAAGTTTGTAATGTATTTTGGAGAACTAAAAAAGTCCATTTTATAATAGATTATTATATTATCATACTTGCAAAGGTGGTCAGAATAGAATAGCCTTTTGGAAAACTTAATAGGCAAGTGGCAGTCATTCTTAATAGGCAGGGTCAGTCTGCTGAGGAAAAAAACACCTTAATTGAGATGAAGTGTAGGTTATAGCTGTGTTGGTCTAAGCCAGGGGCAGGCAATTATTTTGGGCGGAGGGCTGCTTACTGAGTTTTGGCAAGCCGTTGAGGGCTGCATGACAGGCAGCCAGGGCCAGATAAAAATTAATTTTCTAAATTTTTTAGGGGTCCCACAGGCTGGATAGAATGGTTTGGCAGGTTGCATTTTGCCCACCCCTGGTCTAAGGACATAGCCAGACAAGATTCTTTGGGTTAATTGAGATGGAGCCATTCACTGGGCCACCTTAAGCAGATTTAAAGTCCTTAAGAAATGGCATCAGTACTGATAACAGTGCAGAGCTAGTTGAAAGAAAAAAGACTCAAGTGAATTATAGTAACAAATTACCAAGAATTTGAAATATTTTTTTGAAGGAAAATCAGGGGGGGAGAATAGGAGGGGTTACAAAATGTCAAACTCCTAGGGACATTTTTTTTTAAATGTTCTTAAGATTTTATTTTTGTTTTGCTTTTTTGAACAAACTTTTCTGACCACTTATCTGACTTGATTGCAGATAATCCAGAGATAAATCTAGTCCCATCTACTATTGTTTTTTGGGAGCTAGTAGTGAAAACTGAGAAGAAAAGTAGGAAAAGGCAGTGACGTCCTTCCCCTAAACAGATTGGTTCTTTAAAGTGTAGCAGAGGATATGTTGTACATCTGTCAATTTGAACAGACTGAAACAAAGGTTTCCCATGGGGAAGTATATCTTTCCTTAGCGTTCTTGTTTTACAACTTTAAAGTGTAATTCCATGCTTTTATATTTTTATTACTTTTTTAAAAAAATATAAAAAATACTGTGAAATATACTTGGTAGCTGCTGCTTAAAATAAACAGAATTCTTGTTTTAAATAAAATGTGGGATGGTTAGGTTTCAAATGTAGGAGGCATTCAACTTTCAAACTTTCAAATATTAATGGATAATCATAACTTTTGCAGTAGCTTGAATTTCCTTTGTTTTCATTATCTTTCTTTTACTGTATTTAAAATGTGATAGTTCTGTGAAAATTGCTGCAGTTGGTCCTGAATAAAACTTAAGAACCCACTTTTAATAAGAATGAACTTTGTGTAGGGTCTCCTCCTTTGGCAGTTCCTTGTAGTTGAGGATTATTGTTTTACATGATTGTCCTGTCTGTGGGTCTGATTATGGCTGATGAGATTGATACAGATTCTGTTGCAATTTGGGCTTGTATTTCCATGTGGCATGAGTGGCTCTGGATTCTTGATTCAATCTGTGACACACTGTCCCTGCTGCTCCTACTTTGCTGTTTTCTGTTTTGTCATAAGGTTTCAGTGTACTGAGATCTTTGCAGCAGATTTCCTCCATTTGAGGCAGTCCTGGGTGACTTAGTCTCTCACAAGCTGATGTTGCATTTTTTCAATTTGGCCTTAAGTTGGTCCTTGAAGCACTTTCTCTGCCATCCTCTTGAGCATACGCCTTGCTTCAGCTGGGAGAATGAAACTTGCTTTGGGAGTTTGGAGCTGAACATCCAGATGGCATTATAAGCTCAGCAAAATTGATATCAGATGATCATCATCTTAATGCTCGTGGAGTTTGCTTGCAAGAGGATGTGAATGTTAATGTCTGTCTTTCCAATCCAGATTTAAAGGATCTTCTGCAGTCAGCATTGACGTTACTTCTTCAATAACTTTGAAGTGTCTCCTGTATGTTATCCATGTCTCAGTTTAGTACAGTCAGTTGGGGTTACAACTGCTTGATAAACTATAAGCTTAGTTTTAGCTGTGTCATGATCCCCAAACACCCATTTCCTCAAAGGAAAGGTGTCCAAAGGCTGCACTTATACATTTGAGACAATGTTGGATTTCTATGTTGATGTCAGCCTTCTGTGAGAGATGGCTTCAAGGTACAGGAAATACTCTGTGTTCTCCAGTCTCACTGTGACTCTGAATGACCAGAGTTGGGAACTGCTCATTAAGAGTTTATTGATGAAGGACTTTAGTCTTCTGAATATTAAGTGTCAGCCCCATTTTCTTGTATTCATCAGAAAACACATTAGTCTTAGTTTTGGCTCAGAGTAGTCTGAGATTAAACAGTTTACCATCCGTTCAGTAGTTTAGCTCTGCTCCAACTGGAAGCTTGTTTGTGGTTAGATGTAACATCACAGTAAGTAATATAGAGAAGAGTGTTGGAATGATGATGCAGCCTTGCTTAATTTCCATCTTAAGCATCAAATAGGTCTGTGATGGATGTTTTACTCAGAACTACTGCTTGTGTACCGTTATGGAGCAGGTAAAGAATGGTGAAGGATGGCTATGGTGATGATGATAACGTGAACTGATATTGATTCTTGTCTCACCCGTCTCACTGAAGTTAACGCCTTTAGACCCAGTGCCTAACAATAGGTAAACCAAATCGATCTCTACCACCATAAAAATTAGAAGGTGCCATGATCACCACATCAGCCTCCTAATCCTATATTAAATCCTTTTAATTATAACTCAAGTGTGGAGTCAAAGAAGGCCACTTAAAGGGAAGGGCTCATGCTGTTCCTGGCATTTTTTCTGTAGCTGGTGAGCAGTGGAGATATGTCAGTTGTGCCTCTTGATGCCCCGAACCTACATTAAGATTCTGGGGGGGTGGGGATCTCTTCAGGAAGTGGAAGGTCCTCATAATGATCTTTACTGTGATGGACAGCAAGGCCATCCCTCTGCATTTTCCCCAGTTGGACTGGTGTCTTTTCTTGAAGATGGTCATGAGCATGGAGTCTCTGAAGGTTAACTAGAATTTTTTCCTCATTCCAAATCCTTAAGAGGCATGGAGCTGTGATGTGAGCTTTTCTCCCCCTTGTATGAAGATTTTTGGTGGGGATTCCATCAGTTCCAGATGCCTTGTTGTTCTTCATCTGTTTATGGAGTAGTTCTTGCTAACTCCTCTCTCTAATGCTCAGGTCTTCCTTGTAAAAGATTAGTCTTAGATTATTTTCAACATGAAATAAACCTGTAATTAGTACTTCTTGGTTTAACATTCATTAACTAAATGGTTATTTCATTTTGGAGAGAGGGTTTAAGCCAGAAGGGGAGAGAGGAATTTGATGACTTGTACAGTGAGATCAGAGAGAATAAAAAATAGTTGGAAGAACAATTAAAGTGGTTTTTGAGAGAGGAACTACAAAAGTATGCTCATTATGACAGTACAAGCAAAAGGAGCAGGAGAGCATAGGGAAGTATAAGGAAAGGAATGGAAGCTGGTGTTCAGGAGACCTGGAAGTCCTGAGAGGAGCACTGAGGCAATTGGAGCTTGCTGTACTACGTGAACCACAACATCCCCTGTGCATATCTTCATACTTCACGTTTCTGTATTTTATAAATTGTTCTCCTGTTTTAAGCCTTTCACCTACCAATAGGGAGACTGACAAAGTGCTGTTATGCAGTAAATGCAAATCTAAATTGAAAACTTCCAATTTTCAAATTACAGTATGGTGATCAGAAAAAACAATTTCAAATTATCTAACATTATTTGGAATGGTGAAGTACTTGGGAAGTGCAAAGTATTTGTTTTTCTTATATTTGCAGAGATGCAGGTGTTCCTGTTCAATAGTACTAATGAGATTTTTCTCGCATGCAATTTAAGAATTATTGATGCTGATCCAAATTGTTTTAAAACATGTTATTCTCTATGAGAAAAAAATGTATAAAAAAACCCAAGCTGCCAGTGTCAGATGGTGGTTGGGAAGGCCAACCGAAACCTGGCATGCATCCAACAATGCATTTCGAGCCGGTCCAAGGCAGTGTTCCTCCCCCTTTATGTGGCGTTGGTCAGGCTGCAGATGGAGTACTGTGTCCAGTTCTGGGTGCCGCACTTCAAGAGGGATGTGGACAGCCTCGAGAGGGTCCAGAGGAGGGTCGCTAGATTGATATGTGGGCAGCAGGATAGGCCTTATGAGGAGCATCTGAGGGACCTTAATCTGTTCAGCCTCAGTAAACGGAGGCTGAGGGGGGACCTGGTGGCTGCCTATAAG
>JAGPOW010002514.1:25184300-25199029 GCA_030014935.1 Caiman crocodilus | reverse complement strand
ACCAAGGAGGCACTATTTTACAAATGTTAGGGAGGTGTTCTGGGACAGCTCATTAATCTTACATTGCAAATCCCATCTTGTCTAGTTCTCAAGTTTGTAAAGCATCACACCTACAGCCCTCCCAACTAGCTCTGAGCGCATGGGAGGAGCAGGAAGCTATATGTCATCCTTACTCATTCCCCTCCCTTTGGCAGCCCCTGTGTTGACTGCCCCAGTGCTCTAAGGGTGATCTCTGCAGGGGAGGGGAAGGGGGAGCTGTGCTTTTTCAGCCTAGCTAGTTCCCCCACTCCTACCATGATCACCAGCTAGTGAGAGGGGCCACAGAGAGTGGTGGCTCCAACATTTGAGTCCCTAGAGCAGCTGCCACAGTGGCAAGGCTATGCTAACCAGAACAGACAGCAGAAGGAGAAGGGCAATGCAGAATTCAGCTCCCACCCTTCCCCCTGACCTGGCAACTGCCTTTTTACCAGTTACTGCTAGCACCCAATTATGCCATGCCTCCTTCAGATATCTAATGACCAGAGATCCTGGTTTTCTCTGATTTTAAAAAAATCACAATTTCTCTGACAAAAGGAAAGAAGTGCCAGGCAGCAGATGCATGTGAGATGGGAAGGAATGGACATGCCGGAGGGCAGGGAACAGCTGTAAGCAGACCTGGACAGGTTGGACAAGCGGGCAGAGAACAACAGAATGCAGTTCAATAAGGAGAAATGCAAAGTGCTGCACCTAGGGAGGAAAAATGTCCAGCACACCTACTGCCTAGGGAATGACCTGCTGGGTGGCAAGGAAGTGGAAAGGGATCTTGGAGTCCTAGTGGATTCCAAGAAGAGCATGAGTCAGCAATGTGATGAAGCCATCAGAAAAGCCAGTGGCGCTTTATCGAGCATCAGCAGATGCATGATGAATAGATCCAAGGTGGTGTTACTTCCCCTCTGCCGGGTGCTGGTCAGACCACAGTTGGAGTACTGCATGCAATTCTGGGTACCACACTTCAAGTGGGATGTGGATAACCTGGAGAGGGTCCAGCGAAGGGCCACTCATATGGTTAAGGGACCAAGCCCTACGAGGAGAGACTAGAGAACCTAGATCTTTTCAGCCTCTGGAAGAGAAGGTTGAGAGGCGACCTTGTGGCTGCCTATAATCATTGGGGCACAGAAGGGAATTGGTGAGGTTTTATTCACCAAGGCGCCCCCGGGGCTTACAAGAAAGAATGGCCACAAGCTAGCAGAGATCAGATTTAGATTGGACATTAGGAAGAACTTCTTCATAGTTAGAGTGGCCAAGGTCTGGAACGGGCTCCTAAGGGAGGTTGTGCTTTCCTCTACCCTGGGGGTCTTCAAGAGGAGGTTGGATAGGCATCTAGCTGGGGTCATCTGAACTCAGCACTCTTTCCTGCCTATGCAGGGGGTCAGACTTGATGATCTATTGAGGTCCTTTCTGACCCTAACATCTACAAATCTATGAAAATTTGCAGATTCTCTGCTAAAACCCCCCAAAATCCGTTACGAAACTTAAAAGACTTCTGTAGCCCCCCCATCCCTGTTGGTGCCCCTCAGTTTTCCCCACAACAACCCTCCACCCTACTCATGCCTCTTGCCCCCAGCTGCCAGGGCCATGGAGCCAGGGACCCAAGTCTGCACCTCCCTGTCCCCAACAGCAGGCAGCTGCAGCAGAAGCAGCATGGAGCCGGCTCCCCCACTGCTCTGGCTGCTCAGGTTGGGGCGGAGCTGTCTCCTGTCTCCCTCCCTCCCCCCCCCAGCCCTGGTGGTGCCCCCCAGCCGTGACCCGCAACCCTCCAGCCCTGCCAGAGGGGCCCCCTCAAGCCCCACTTACCACAGGCTCTGGGAGCAAAGAGTGAAGCTGAGCTGAGCAGAGCTGTGGCTGACTGAGCACCTCAGGCCTCACCTTTCCCCTTCCCCCTCTAGGCAGGGTTGGGGGTTTCCTGCCCTGTTTGCAAAAGCAAGGTATCCGTGGGTTTCTCTGCTAGAAGGAGAAATCCGCAATTTCTCTGTTTTTCCTTGGGAAATGGAAAACCAGGATCCCCACCCACTCCCAAAATCCTCAGTCTGTCCTATGTAGCAGCTCCTGTCAGCTCTGAACACTGTGCACCACCCACCCCCTGCCATGTTCTTAGGGGTGTCTTATCCCCTCATTAAAAAAAAAATGTGATTCTTTTAAGGGTGTTGCTAGATGCAAAGAGGTAAGAAATATTTTAGTCTTTAAATAAGATGCTGCTAAAGAGTTATGGAAGGGTACATTGAGTCTAAAAAGGTTGAGATCCCCTGGGTTAGATGGTATTCACCAGACTCTTCTCTTCTCCTTAGCTGGTATGATGACAACTTACTCTTTGGCTGCCATTTATCAATCCTTCCTATATCTACACCTGAAGGAGGCCATCCTAGATCGTGCAATGAAGCATTTGAAAAATAAGAATGCGTCGCTTATCATATTTGGATATACTGCCACTTTCCTTGACTGGGGATGTTCCCTGACTAATATTGGAGCCTTACAGTTCTGTATTTTTATATAAATGTTAGCACTTAGCATTTAATAGTGCTAAAACAGTGCTGTGAATATCAATCCTCTCAACACCTTGATGAGGTAAGCTAATTTTCTGCTCTCTGAATAGGGAACACAGAGGATACATAAATTAATCACAAACACGCATTCATTTCACCAGACCTTTTTAATATAGCTACTGCATACCAGAAACTAAGAATATCCATTTATGAATTAAAGCACTTTAGTTTGCTTATGTGTTTGTTTTGTTTTGGGGTTTTTTTTAGATTGCTTGTGCAGTCTTAATTCAGTCCCTTTTCATATGCGTTATGATTTGGTGTTTGTTGAATTATATGATCATGCACTGTTCTTTAAAAGGGAGTGTGAATCCAAGTTGGTTCACCTAGTGGAAACTTTTGACATCTTATTTGGTGAATCCCCCTCAAGATCGTACCGGGAGACACGTAATCTGCAACATTTACCTGCTTTTTTTTTCCAAATCTTCCACTCTTGAAATCTGTAGCAGAGATGCATCCCTTCCTTATCCAGATGCTTTTCCATCTATCACGTTGCTGTTGGCACTCACAGTTTGTACATCTATCCATGGTGCTTTGCCAGGCAGACAGTAGTTAAATACCTCGTCACTAATTCCCTACTGAAACATCAATAAATGCAAAGTGCTAATATTTTACTTCAGAATCTGTTTTAATCAGAGCTATTCTGCTCTTGTATCATTGCAGATGACAGCCCATGTGAATTTGTGGGCTTTTGATAATGCTTTCTTTGCAAGGAAGAAGTAGCCAGAAAATGAGGGACTGTAGGAGTTTTACGCAACTGCTTAGAGCTTATCACCAAATATGCATGATTTCTGAAAAGCTGTATTAAAAATGTCCCTCCTAGTGAAGCTTATTGCAGACTTCCATAGCTATCCCTTCTGTTTTAATTCAAACGGAAAGGAAGAGAGGTAAAATAACACTAATGCAACCTAGGTTTTAGCCTAAAATAAGGCCATAGCAGAATTGCTCATGGTGTGACCTTTCAGATTAAAACGAATCTCTGAATTCCGCTAAGTACCTTGTAACAAGGGCATGCAAAAAGATAGGAAAAGCCTCAGCTATTAAGCATCTGTTAAATTGTAGATATGGTGCAATATCGATTCACTTATATCTGATTCTAAATTGGTTTATGTGGCATTGCCAAAGTATTTGTTATACATTCATGAAGCACAATTAGTAAGGCTTAGCTGTTTAACAATTCCATGATCAGTCAAATTTTTCAAAGTGGTTTCTGAAATTATATTAGATAACTGCTTTCAAAGGCTCTCCATTTCTGTAAACCAGATTGCAAATGCAGATGGTTTGACAAGCTGCTGTGTTTGCAAAACCAGAGTGTATGCAGCTTCATACATGGTTTCTAGATATTTGAGTTCAGTGTTTTTGCATGTTTCTGCTGACAGAACTTTTGTATAAGCAGATCTAGGGGCTCTTTCTCTGCTACAAGAGCAGCTGCTGTTTTCACTCTGAAAGCAGAGTCCCATCATGTAGATGCAGAAGCTTGCTTTCTGCTTGCAGAGCTGTGTCCAGGCCAAGGACTTGGCTACAGCCACACAAGGAACACCAAGCTGCATCAGCTGTAGTATGTCATCTTCAATGCCTCTAGCCAAAATCACCATACAGACCCCTTAAACCACTTTTCTACCTTTCCACTATTATCCCCTAGTTTCCCCCAGCTCTTCTTTCCCTTAAATCCTCCTCCCTCCTTGCAGGAATGTGAGTGGAGTATATTTATTTTCTTTTTGAAAGTAGCTTGAGTACACTTCTGAGCTTTCCACTGTTCATTTTAACCATGCTTCTTTGCCATACATCTTTTCTCCAAAAATCACCCTTGAAAAATTGGGGTGCAGGTATTAAGCAAGGAAGCTGATTTTTTGCCCAAGATAAAATCAGCCTACTCTGATCCTTATTCTTCAGTGTAGCAGCTCTGGAATTACTCCTCAGGCAGCTGAGGGAGTCCAGTGGCCCATTAGTGGGCCATTGACTTAATAGCTCATTGTTCTTTGGGTCTAGTGTTAAAGATCATCTTTTCTTTTTAATGGTCTTGATATTGATATTCCAGTAGTATATTCCAGTAGTAAAGCTAATCTTTCTTAGGGGAATTTTGCTCTCAGCCAGGGGTCTTGGTCTCTTCCTGTATTTCATAGCTCTTGCACTGTTTTCAAGATCAGAAATCTACCCATGGAGACCAGTCTTCACCAGCAACTAGGGTTTTAGTCAAGCAGGTGGGGCACTCATACACATGCAAGGAGGCTAGTCCAACAAGCTGGGAATCCAGAGCATTGATGCAGGCTCAATTAATTGAGTTGCGTCTGCTGGAGCATGTAAATTGAAGTGCTCTAGCAGCCTCACACATCCTGTGCATCAGTGGCACAGCACACCCCCCACATTGAGAAAATGGTGGCAGTGCTCTTTGAACTAAAACATGTTCAGTGTGGTTTAGTTCAGAGTGCATGGCCACCACTTTCTCACTGCTGTGTCTCTGATAAATGTGACCTGTGGGCACTTTTAATTAGCATGGCTTGCTAATTAAAAGCAATCCACCTTGAATGCTTGCTTGGGAAAATAAACCACCTTGGGTGCCACCTTGGGAACGCATGTAAAAATGCCTGTGAAGATTAGGCTTTCTGAAACCATTATTCTTGGAAACTTGTTTCTTTATATTGCCTTCCAAAAACAAGGTGTCTATTATATGTGGGGGCGGCGGGGATTCTATGTGCAAGAAAATACAGTACTCCCCCCTCCCCTCATTGGGGAAAAAAACAAACAAAACCAAGCAAAAAACTAACTTTTGCCAGATGCAGATTGTGCCTAAGTGCTTTCTGTTTCAGGCTTCCTTCAACTGACCCTGACTGAATATAGAATATGTTCAATATCTGCTGTGTATCCCTTTGAACTGCACATCTGACATGAAGCCTGGCAAGGTAGAAAGTCTTTTGGCTACTCTGGGCACACGTGGCATAGTTTGTAAACTCTGTTTGTGCCTATATTGAGAGCTGAACTCTTTCCCAGATATAATTTTTTTATTTTGCTCCCCAAAAAGTAGTGGGCCTTAATGTATTTGATAGAACAGACCTCAGGCTGAAGAGTCCTTTTGGTTGTATGTCTCCAGCTGCCCATGCAAATTTAGTAGACTTCGTAATCTTAAGAAAAGCTGGGTGTGTGTTTGTTGGTGGACTATATGTTAAAGTGACCTCAATTTGGAATGCCTGTCCTACCCTGTACCTCAAGAGGTATTCCATATTTTGGGGCATCAGTGTGTGGATTTTAGAGCACTTAATCAACCCTTTAAATAGGAAGGAGTTTCCCAAACTTAATTATAGAACTAGTACTCTGCTATAATTATCTGTTTTATGGCTTTACACTGATGCCCACCAACAAAGTGTCCAACCTCCTTCCATGTAGAATCAATAGCAGTTCTAAAGTCACAAATAGGATTTTTAAAGTGTCTTGTCTTCTTTCTGTTCTGAAATGGAAAAAAAAATAATTCTAGAGAATTTTTAATTCCACTTCTTTGACTTGCTATAGACTTTATTCTAGTGGGGGAAGAAGTGCTCATGTTTATGCTTGTCCTGATGTGTTTTTCTTTTTAATTTAAAAAAAAACAACAACAAAAATATACCAACTGCTATATATTTCCATCATTTCTCACTTGATGCAGTATGGATCAAAATTTTTTTTCCTAATTTTACTCTGGTAATTTATTTCTGGCTTTTAAAATTTTCTATATGAAAATAACTCAAATAGACCTAGCCATTATACAGTATCCTTAGAATTTTAAAAAGTACTAGGAGTTTAATCAGTGCTTAAAAACAAAGACAGTGTTTTATAGTGCCTTAGTTAAGACTTCTATCTATGCTTAACATGTATTGCTGTTTTTTGGGGGGTTAATTCTTGTGGTTAATTCTAATTATTTTTTATTTTGCCTCTTCCTTCCACAGCCCCATGATTTTGATGAATGCAGATTTGACATCAGTGTAAATGACAGTGTTTGGTATCTACGAGCTCAGGATCCAGACCACAGACAGCAATGGATAGATGCAATAGAACAGCACAAGGTATGGCTTTTTATATCGCTTTTAGCCGCCCCCTCCCCCCACCTTAAAAATACTTACTATAGACCTATGGAGAGTTGCACATCTGGATTTACAATTTTTTTAATTGTATAGAAAAGTCTGAATGGCTTTCAAAAGCAGAGAGGTGGTTCTGGAATGTAATCTGTCTCTTCTAGAAGGAAAGAGTTACTTTGGCCAGACTTTGTAAATAAGCGGGGGGGGTGGACGACTGGGGACTGTGTGCGAGTGTGACGAGCTAAATACAGTCAACCTTTCTGACTTTTTTTTAACCAAGCTTAATTTTACTACATACTCCTAAGATTCATGTTCTTGGTTAAATCTAATGCCTTCATCTCACTTTAGATATCACAGTATATTCTTCCTCTATCCTTGATGACAGTGAAGTTTGCTTGGTAATAATTTGAGGCAGCAGACAGGTGATTTCATGGCCCAGTCACACAGCCTGCTTCCACTTTTTGCAGTCCTTTTGTCCTGTCATTGATTGATTGGCTGACATCTCCTTTTGTATGGTCCTGCCATTTGTCACAGATTAGCTAAAAGGGCTGCCCTTTGTGTGGTCCTGCCCCTTGTCACTGACTGGCAGAGAGGGGCAGAGCCAAATGAAAGGCAAGCCCTCCTCAACCAATCAGCAGCAGAGGGAATAGCCATGATCTTGGCTGATTCTCTTCATGCCACTGGGGAGCCAGCATTTTATTTTTAGTAGGTTCCAGCTCCACCCCTATATACATTATGCCAAATGCATGTAAATCGAGACTTTATTTCAAAAGACATTGTTATGTTATAATAGATGTTTGGGGGGTTTTTTGGTTTTTGTTTCTTTTTTTTTACTGTATGGTTTGATTTCTCCCCACCCAAGTTCCAACATGGAAAACCCTCCCCTCCCAAAAGGAGTACTTCTGGGGAAGGGGAGGGACTTTAGGTGGCAAAGGTTAGGTGTTATGTGTAGGACTTCCGTTCCAAGGATGACAGCCTGGGGGTGGGACACTTGTCAAGAGGCGGGTCTACCCTTATAGCTCTTGACAGCTCACCAAAACTCATTAAGCATCCCTCCAGTTGAAATAATTACCCACCCCTGCTCTAGATAGGTGTGTGACTTGAGGAAAAAGGACACTGCTTCAAGTGTGGATCCAAAGTAAATATCTGCCTAGGTATCCACTGAATCCGCAGAAGATGATCAACTTTTCTCCTTCCTTTGTGTAATACTATACAGCATTATTCAGAATCTGAACTAGTGCTCAATTATACTCCCTGTATAATCCAGAAACTTCTAGATCTGTCAGACTTGACTCTTGCAGATCTTTATGCTTACTGCTTTTGATTTGTTTGTCTTTGTGTGCGTCTCTCCTTTTTTACACAACTGATGTTTCCTGATTACATAAAGACTGGATTTTTCCTGAAGACTTGAAAAACAGCTGGCACGAAACCTCTTTAAATTCTAAATATTTTTTTCCAAGAAAACATTTGTCAGCTAGTCAATTCATACAGTAAAGCAATAAATGACTTCACATGTGTAACTTGGGGAACTATTGCAATCAAGACCAAGCATACACTGCTCCCATGTAAAAAATTTAGTTGGTTCTCAAGTCTCAGCAGGCAACTCTTCTGGATAATGGAAATAGTCAGTAACACACTAGATTTCTCAGTGTGACAAATGTAATGATCTCAGAATAATGCCTCTGAGTTTTGGGTTATGGTATGTTATTAAAAACAACCTGAAACAAATTCTATCGGTTTTGTTCAATTAAAAATGGAGCTGGCAGCAACTGCCTAACACCTTGCTGTTAATGATTATTTTTTTTGCCAAACTTAATTGAGTTTTGGGTTGTCTACTTCAGGATAGCTTCTTTTTTTAAAAAAATTTTAAAGCCAAAGTCTTGCAGAAGGAGTTTTGATAACACAATATATTATCCCCATGTGTAAATTCTTAGGCTGTGCTGAAAAAAAATATATAGCATGCCCATACTTAAAAGTAGCAACTTCAAAATTTGTCAGAGATGTTTTCCTAAAGTCAGGGTGCCTTCATCTGTACGCTTGAGTCGATCCAGGCTTGGCCTGTGGAACCGTCTGAAAACTGTCATTTGCATGTACTTGTAGTTTGGGCACATTTCTTCAAGCATTGTCTGTACTAAAACATGCTGCACCTCAGTTCCATGCCAACTAGGCTGAACGTCCTAGGATTGCAGGATATGCAGAAGCTTACTGGGGCTTTTTCCTCCAGCAGTACTTTGTGGATATGCTGGCACGGTAATGGAGAACAGGGGGATATGTCTTTCTAACTGCTTGTGCCAATGTAGCATAGAGAAGAAAAGAAGAAAGCCTGACAATAAAATGAAAGAATTATTTCCATTCACAATGACATTGAAGTTTAAAATTCCTGAGTCTCAATAGTCCTTAACATTAATAGACATCTGGGAACTTGACAATTGAAACTTCTCATTCAATTAGTCTTAATTTCATGTAAGGCATTAAATTATCACTACCTATTTTCTAATGTTAGCAGTTCAGCTCAAGTGGTAGAGGTCTGTCTATTCAGCTCATTATTTTTTTTAGCTATCTAGAGATAGATAAATCATTTTAAATAACACCATTGAGAGTCAGTGTAGTACCACATTTGATATATACTAAAGCTATGTAAAACTATTTCTGTGTCTTAATACAAAATGGTTTTAGCTGATTAATACAGAAGTTATTTTATTTTATTTAATTACTAGATTTTAATCTTGTCTGTATTTATGGTCTTCAGTTGCTTTTCTTAAGATGGATTGCTTCTTATTGATAACCTTTTTAAAAAACCACATTGATTAGTAAATTAACTATGTTGTAAATCAGGAGTATAAACTATATACCCTTATTGCTTAACAGTTATTTATTAAGATATTTAAATTTTACATTTTTTGTTCGAAAATTTTGATTAACATTTATTTTATTACTTTTTCTTTGTTTGACTTGAGCTGCATTTGTTATGGCAACAGGAATTCAAGTAAAATGCACAAAACAATATTTTATATTCTTAAATGTGCTGGATATGTATATATTTTAAATTATCAGAGCATGTTTTCTGCATGTAAAACTAACTTGTTAAGAAGTGTTTGTAGTTACAGAATTGAACACTTTTGTTTCTGGTCACTGTCCTTCCAGAAGTTTAGTTCTAATGGATCTTGTCTTGTGGTGCCTCCTTTTCATAAACAGGAGCAGAAAAAACCTTCCTTGTGGTTTTCAGTTTTCAGCTAGTTTCTTTACTTTGAACAACTTAAAATTTATGCTATATTCTGTTTGTGGCCACCAAAAAGTTATTGCAGTCGAAGCCTGATTTAATTATTCAAACTAGCTCTGGTTTCAGGTGCTTAGCTAGTGGCTTTTATTTTTACTTGTTTCATAACTGGACTTTCTTTAAATCACTGGCAGTGAATGTGTACTCCTTGAATATTTCTATTTTAATTATAGTAATTTTATGTGTAAATATAAGTCATTCTAACTTCTTAAATGTAAGTTCTAAACAAACTAATACTTGAGGTTACAGGGAGTGAATTAAAGTTGCAGTTCAGTAGTTGTGTCTTCAGATACTTAAAAGTGATCAGTGACATATTTAGGTCCTTTTAAGCCTATTGAAAGTCCATCTAATCTTCCTTTGATTAAGGACTTCAAGTTTAGTCTATTAGTGATTCTGACAATTTAACTCATCATTTTGGAAAGATTAATTTCTTTTTCTTAGAAAAAGAAAGCCCCTTTCTTTTCCATGGGCATGGGGCAGAGAGGATTATTTCTGAAACCTCTTGTATACAGAAAGACATTTCTCAAATTTTTCCCTTTCGCTACTTGGGATCCTTCCTAAGATAATTTTTTATATACTGCTGTTCTGTTCTGAGATCTTATCTCCTTTTTTCCAAATCTAGTGGCTAAAAATCACTCTTATTATGGTTCTTGGGGACTTGGGGGGTGTTTTTTTTTTAGTAGTATACTTCAGCACCATTTACAAATCTGATTCTTAAATAAAATATACTATATTCATTAACAAATCTACTAGGGGTGCACCAATAAAGATGTTTTTTGGAACGATACCGGTGGACGATTTATTAAGAAGCCATATTGGCCAGTACTGATCCAATTGCTGATCTGCATCTCAGCAGCTTGAAAGAGTAGCATACAGCTGGTAAGCCTGGTGGGAGGGAAGGGGCAGGGGGAGAGAAGAGGCATGGTAGAGCAGGCACTGCACAACCAGGGTGGGGCACAGGACAGAGCTGTGAGAAGTTCATCCAGGCAGTGCAGGAAGAAGTGCAGATCCCACCACTACATGCACCCCTGGGGGAGCCATGGGATGCATGTGCCCCCTGGATCTGTGCTCAGGGCAAAGGCGGACTGCTGCTGGGGCCGGGGTGGCACCAGCCTCTTCCCAGTGGGAGGGGTTAGGCAAGGGCTGTGCGTGGGGTGGGGAAAGCCACAATCACCCCAGAATTCACCATAGCCCCCCCTCAGTGCCATCACCACCCACCCCAAGCACAGCCCTTGCCCAACCCTCCCCACCAGGAAGAGCCTGGCACTGCCCTCAGCCTGCAGCAGCAGCCTACCCTTGCCTATGTTGTATTGGCAACAATATGATATGAGGGGGGACAGATCCAGGGGAACATGTCCCCATTAGTCCTCTGGGGGTGTGTAGCCGCAAGATCCACACTACCCCTCCCCCGGATGAGTCTGTCATGGCTCTGTCCCATCCTGGCTGGGCATCACCAGCCCCACTCCCTTCCTCACTGCAGAGGCTTTGATCTGCTCCCCCCCACCTACAACAGATTTACCAGCCAGACGCTGCTCTGCAAGCTGCTGGGCTTGCTGCCTGCATGCTGTGGCTGTGCACGTGCTGCAGCTGTGAACATGCACACCAGCATTGATTGGCAACTTTATCAGCCACATCGGTTAAAAAAGAGCTGATTTGCTGATTTTAATGTCAGTTTTCCTTTTATTGCCAATACGATATGGACCAATGTATTAACAGTTTATCAATGCACCTCTAAAATCTACTAATTCCAGGTTCTTTTTTTGAATTTATGATGTTCAGGGAACATCTTAGAGATTCATTCATTTTGTGAAATAATTTTCAGTCCTCTCCTCCTATTCTTAACCAATTTCATCCTATTTGGCTTAATTCCAAAGCTCTTATGAGATGAGAAAATGAGAGAATTAAACTTCTAAAAAAGTGATATACTTAACATTAACCCCTGTAGTTATCAAATAGCCTATGTAATTAATCTTAAGCTTTCCAAAGAGACATTCTAGACCAAAATCCAATATACATTAAATTTCAGGTGCAAAGAATGTTTTTTAGATGCTTAGGGTTACAGATCAAAATTGGTTCAATCATTATAAACTATATTACTTGAATTAGCTTCCATTTTATTTAATATTGTAAATAAATGGGGGGAAATCCCTTGTTTTATCTTTGCTATTAAAGCAGTTGAATTGTCTCTGGATTAAAAACTCGCATTGAATAGTTTATGCTGTCACTGTATAAACTACAGTCTTTAAAAAAAAAAATAGACAAAACTGGTTACTGAGGGAGTTAGTAGTTTATAAGGCTGCTAGAGTTTTATCCTTTGTAAGACTCACCATACCATGTCACAATATGATGGTTTGCTTTTAACATAAAAGCACAGACTGTAAAAATAAATAAATAAATAAACAAATTAAAAAAAAAACCCCAAGAAGTTTGTAACTGAATTCCATTGTATTCTGAACAGAAAATGCTGTCTACTTGAAATGGAACTTAAGTGCTCACATTCAAATTGAAAGCTTAGAAAACCTTATTGCCTAGCAACATATACAAGTAGTAAGTAAGCTCAGAAATGTAAACCGGTTCATGTGTAAGCATAAGAACTAAATAGAAATTTGCTACTCCTGTTGTGTTTGTTGCTGGTTTTGGACTTTATGTATGGATTGTGCCTACACTGCATACCTCGTGTATAGAGCTTGTAAGTAAAGTTTCTTTTTGTTTCACCCACTGCTGCTTCTTGTCCAACTAATTCCACTCTATCAGCAGCCCCATTCCGCCGGCGTTTCTCGGCCCCCACACCAACTTGTAGTTCTCTGCTCCCTTTCAGCCCTGTCAGTGCCCCTTACTCCTGCTCCCCACCCCAGCCCAGCCCTGCTGCATGCGCGTGCGCACATGCACTCACACATGCACACACACACACACATGCACTCACCTGTCAGCAGCTCCTGGGGCCACATACGCAGAGCCTGTGATATGACAGCCAATTAGCTTGCCCCACTGCCCCAAGCAAAAGGAGAGGTAAAGCAAAAACCCAGACATTTGTTTGCAGTTAAAACAAATAAAAAAACTGCCCATACAGAGGACAAGGGACCAAACAAGAGAACATGTCCAGGAAAACCCAGACATGTGGTAACTCTAGTGGAATAACCTGCAAAGATTGAATCTATTCAGGTTTGGGGCTTTTAAATGTCTGTTGTAAGCCCCAGAGTTTGCCCAATATTACTTTGATGAAAGAATTAAGATGCCTTCCTTTTGTTTAGTTGAACCTTTAAAAATTACCCAGATTTGAAGGGCAGCGTTATAAAATATTGAAGTAGTCAAGGTTCATATTTGATTGCCAGTCAGTAGGCATGAGGGAGGATTCATGTTTCAATTAGAGGTACTTTACATCTAAAGAGATAGTGCCAAGACAGCTACATCTAGTAGTTGCCTTGAGGGAGTGCTTTGTGTGGGAGTAGGGGAGGAAGGAGGGAGCAAGGGAAATGCATAACACTTTTTTTTACTGTGTGGCGATTCCCTGATACTAGAATGAGGCACACTTTATGTTGGTATAATATGTTGCCCATTTTGTATAGGACTAGCTATAATAGTATAAAGCACCTCTATATCAATACACCTACATACAATGAGTTATAACAGGGGTGGTCAATCTGCAGTGCATTTGCCACAAGTTGCCCAGGCACCCTGTTTCACACAGATCAGGCAGGAAGCAAAGCAGCAGATTGGACAAGGGAAAGAGGATGGAGTGGCACTTGAGGGGGGGTGCAGAGCTTATTTGTGGCACACCTGACAAGATTGGTCCTATCTTGCAGCCTTCTGGAGAAT
This sequence comes from Caiman crocodilus, assembly GCA_030014935.1. Lineage (NCBI taxonomy): Eukaryota > Metazoa > Chordata > Crocodylia > Alligatoridae > Caiman > Caiman crocodilus. The sequence continues at coordinate 25,185,314 of JAGPOW010002514.1, read as the reverse complement.
TGTCTAGCTATAGATCTGATTTCTCTCCTGCTTTTTTTCATTTTAAGAGTGAAGTTGTAGTAAATTGAAAGCAAATGGAACAAGCCCTGCAGCATTCTCCTGACTCTTAAAGAGTTTATTAGCTTTTTGTTTAAGAGAATAATATTGTGCAAGGGACACTGAGAAGTTGCCACTGGTGGGCAACCTCTAAGACTTATGTTAAGATGAGGGAACCTTTTTAGTTTATCTTTTAACAACATGCTGTGTATAACCAGCCTCATTCTGTTGAAGGCCATTTGCACTGCTTGTCCATGCTTTGGTCAGCTGCTCATGTATTAATGCACAGTTTATGTTGCCTTTAACAGCATTAGCAGGGTTAAAACAAGATGCAGGTGCGTCCCTGCAAGAGAGAGAAAAGGTGGGCCTGACCTCAGTTTTTGCTTTTGGCCTAACTCATTTTGTCAGGTTGAAACTTTTCTGAAATATTTGCAAGGGAGCAGAAACATTGTAATATGCTTTTAAAAATGCCCATTAAAAATCCACTTGTTGCTCTTTCCTGTTACTGAGTGCAAGGCGGGATGAGCTGGCTGGGTTAACCACGCGTATCAGTTGCAAAGAACAGTACTTACTCTGCCATTGATTTTAGCAGGGTGAAGTTTTATTATGAGGAACCACGAATGCAGGTTATGATGAGTGGCTGCAGGAACATGGAAACCATGTTACGGCAAGCTACCGCAAACGCACGAAGGCCTTTTTTATGAGGCGAGGAAGTGACTGGATTGTCACTTGGGTCTCTTGGCCTTCCTGTTCCGCAGTGGGTTACATATACTTGGATTCACGTAAGCGCTCTATGTCATAGTGCGGCAAATTTTAGCCTATGGAGGCGCATATTGAGTTTACCCAGCGACAAGCTCCTAGCCTATGGTTATTAGACAGGCACTGGACATCTCTGTCCAATTACATTGTGCTGAAAATTCCCCTTGCTCAGCTCTGCGGTATTCCTCGTCTGGCACAATTGAGGAACCCATGGCCTAC
>JAGPOW010002514.1:25115227-25184200 GCA_030014935.1 Caiman crocodilus | reverse complement strand
CTGTCCAATTACATTGTGCTGAAAATTCCCCTTGCTCAGCTCTGCGGTATTCCTCGTCTGGCACAATTGAGGAACCCATGGCCTACTTCTTCCTGTGTTACTTAAGCACTGTGACCCTCTCTCTCTAATCTGTGAGCTGCAGTCTGCTTCCTTATTTTTGTGGTCTAAGTTCGTTAGTTGCTGGAGCTCTGCTTTAAGCAGTCTGTTAGTTATGCAATCCTTCTCAAGCTGTCTTTTTTTTTTTTTTTTTTTTTTTTAGGACTGTGTCTGGGTTCTGTGTTTGATTACTGTGTCATGAGCATCTGCACCCTTATACCTGACACCATTATTCAAAAAAACTACTAAAAAGAGTTGGGGGGATTTCTTAAGTTACCAAAATCTAAACAGTAAACTTGTTCTTGATGATTTTTTTACCTGCAAGTTTCCTGGTATGTGGAAACAGTATGAGACGTTTTAGCTGCAGTGTTAATGTATTGTAACTAAAAAATAATTTTGGGGTCATTTGCCTTTTGTATTCCCATGATGAGCTAATAAGGTGCCCTGCACTGGAAATATAGGCATTATATTTCTGCTTGTTGAGAATCTTGTTTTGGGGCCCTAGTATGTTCAATAAAAGTTCCTTTTTAAAAGCTCTAATAGAAAAAATTCATAATTTTTTTTATGTCCTTACAAGTAAGTATTTTATGTTCCATACTGCATGGAAATTTAATTTTATTTTCCTTTTCTTGTTTGCTTTTATAGCCCTTTATCGACAGGCAAACTTTTAATATTATGAAAAATCCAGAAATATGCAGTACGTTCAGATTTTTTTTACCCTTTGTGTTCACATTGTACATGAATGTTTCTCTGATTAATTCATGGATCCAAAGCAGGTTTTGCTCCCGGGTTGCTGCCAACAAAAATTTGAGATCTTCTTCCAGCAAAATTTGGGGGGAGGGAGGGGAAATGATGATTTCAAGACTATCGGATGGTATTTTATCTGAAAGCCGTTTTTAGGTTTCTCTTGGTTTCTAAATGGGTATTTGAATTGATTGAACTTCTAAAAGCAGGTAGATTACAAGAGAATGTGATAAGTATTTAACCATAGTATTTAATATCCTTTCTCAAGCATGGTGGAGGCATTCTGTCACCTCATTTACAAAGGAAAGAAAAGCACTAATCCTTTTTCAGAATACCTTAAAGCAGGGCTTTCAAGCAGCCAGCTGTGGAGCCACTCCATCCAGCCCTCAGAGCTCCTGGCAGGGAATTTGGCAGCAGGAATTGCCACAATCTGAGACTGTAGAGCTCAAGTAGACAGGACCATCTGTGATGGACCAGGGTGAGTGAAGTCTGTGGCCCACAGCATAAGGGGTAAGGTTTGAGACTCCTGACTTAAAGTTTCTGAATTCATTGCTCCCTGCAGGAGCTACTTTAAGAAGCCTACCCCTCTGTTGTAAAGGTATTTCCAGTCTAACATAGTCTGGAAGGATTACTTCTCAGATGCCAAACCACCCATTTTGTAACGGTCTCAGGCGGCCGGAGCCGACCAGAGGATAGCTAATTTAATCGGACGTCAGGCGGGCTGGCAATGGAGAGGCAAGACAGCTTATTGGTTTTAAAAGATTATTTTGCTTACGCCACGTGGAATGGCAATGCAGGCCTCGAGGTAGCTTGCTTGCGTTGTCACAGATAGCAAAACGAGTTAACAAGTTTATGAACAAAAAGGAACCTGCAGGATAACGGAAGTACGTCAAAAGGACCCGGTGACGGGGAGATATTGGTGGGTGATCAGTCCGCCAAGTTTCCTTGATCGCGCTACAGAGTTCTCCGTAGTTACCCTGCTGCATGCTCAGAGGTCTCCGACTTAGACGGAAATTGCATGAACCTTTATATGTCCGGAGTGGCCAATAACGGATTGCTAGGTAGGAATAACTAATGAGGCAGAACGTGACCAAATTTGGGGTAATGGCTCCATGCGGTCTATTGTGACGTGGACACTCAACTGATTTGGTTATGACAGTAACCATAAATTAATAACTAGAAAAAAATAAAAATATAAGTATGGTGAAGGAAGTGCTTGAATACTTTTTTGCTTTTTGCTAAATTGAGTCTATCAGTATGAAATAATAATTTTAAGAAAAGCAGCTTTTATCTCATCAGAGAAACCTGTCAGGCACTAGCTGTCTACACCTACTCAGAATTAGGCATACAACAATAGGAAAGCAAGGCTATATTAAAATTGAACTTAGCATTGCAAAGGTAGTATAAAACCTTTTAACCAACTATTTTCTTATTTAACCAACTTTTTATTATTTGTTACATGGCCAAGTCTGAAACATTTAATAATAACAAGGATTAATTACTTGTTTATTTTTAAAAGGTCAGATAATTTTAAATTCTTGGATTTCAAGATGGGCAAAGAAGCTTAATGGAGTGCACTAACAACCTGCAAATATTTAATTCAGGATAACTAGTTTGGTGTTCTGTAAGTGGAATTGCAGTACATGTCATGCTGGATAAATATATTTGTATCATAGTTATGTATCATTATTTGTTCCATTATTTCCTTTGCAACATTATTTGTCCAAAAAAAGGTGCAGGAGGCTGCTTGTTCTCATTGATATGCAAGTCGGGAAACTCGGGATTCTTTATACATTTTCTTTAAGGAGATGCATGGTTAAATGTTAGTACTTGTTCAAGAATACCTTGAAAATCTTTAAGTATAAGTGCATGCGTGGATACCTATGATTTGATTACGCAAGTCTACCAAAAATACCTCTACTAAAAAGTTAGTGTTACTCAAAAACTACCGTCAAGTTAATAGTTAAAGTAACTTTTGGTGAGTGGTCTGATAATAACAAACAACTTGCTCCTAAATGCACACATTTTGGTGCAGTTGTTGGCCTGTTTCTCTTGAGTTTTGCTGGTTCTTGGGCACTAATATAGCTCATCAGTAGTGCCAGTGTATGTTTGTACTGCTGCTGACTTGATGCTGGCCTGCGGATACAAACAGTTGGTTTATTCTGTTGATTTAGCATTCTAAATGGCCATGTTTACATTTGGAAAAATTCAAAATATATTAAGCCAGATCTATGCGTCTGTTCAATTTCCTGTTCTGGAAAACAAGCTCCTGATCATTACTTCTTTGTCAAGCAGTTAAATCCCTAAACTTTATTGGGTTGCTAGGCTTTTAATATCCACAGTAGCTTTTCCTTTTGCCAGGCCTTACCTAGTTCACATTTTCTGCTGTTTAATGATTATAGGCAATTTGGTATTACAGGTTAGGTCAGTGGTCAGTTCCAAGGTATGCAGAGAGTAAGCCTAGTCTATTCTGTGGCTTTTTATGCCTCGTTTGTCCCATCATAAATTTCACTAACAAAACTATGCCTTCTGCTACTCTGGTGTTATTTCAAGGATAATGCTAGTTCGGAGGAGAAGGAGAAGGCAAAGTCAGAGACTGGAGAGAGTGCAGATGGTGAGGGAGGAAGAATATTTGCATTTTAATCTGTTTTAACCTTGCCTTCTGGCTCTCCTCAATCCAAACTTTAGCAGGGTCTTCAAGGCAAGTCTCTCACAAATGGATGGTTTCTAATTCCCATTCCTCCTCTTGGTTGCTCAAATGAGTTCTTTCTGTCCTGGCTGGTAGTTTCTTATGTAGCAAACATTCACAAAGTAGGTCCAAGATTTTCCTTTGAGCACCAAGCACTAGGAACACACAAAGTAGTGTCATGTAGGCGTGGCTACACTGCAGCTCATGAGCCACATGGAGCTCCTGAAAAAAATAGCTGAATGAATAGTTTGTTACTTGAGCACAGGTTCTGTGCGCAGATCATGAACTCTGGGACATGCCACAAGACACAACTTCTCAGATGTTTTTGGCCATATCAGGATTTTGATTTGTAGCTAGGAAGGTTAGGAAGTTTTGACACCAGCATAGTACTAGGAGTAGCCAACTGAAATAATCTCTCAAAGGCTTTTCTTGAAAATGTGAAAAAATTGTATGTTGAAGAACACCAAGGCAGTATGGAAAGCTGTTGCCTTACCTAAATGATCTAGCCCAGGGTTTTGCAAAATTTATTTTCCAACTGTACTGCTAAAATTGTTCATGTTATAAAATTAAATAATTTTACAAGGGCTAGATTTTGGTGCAGTTGCATTTGTTTGCTTTGGTAGGCAGCTGTTTTATAAACTTGGATAGAAGGAAGAAGATGCTTGAAAATACAGATGTTGGCTACAAAGGACTAACTCATGGGATCATAATGAATTCTGATTTATTGCATGGGATGTGAAGTTACCAATAAAATCATAAATTCAAACTTTGAGTTATATGGGGTACTGGTCACCATGGCACACATGCACACGCACACGCACACACTCTCATTCAAACCCATGTCATTTGAATCCATGTAGTATAGTGTATAGTAGCAGCTATAGTGATTGTGAGAGTGCTGGTATCAGTAGATCTACCTATCCAAGGCCCTGGAGTCTGCTGTGGATGGTCAGCTTCCTTCAACGCCATCTTCTCCAGAAGGGGGTAACCTGCTTGTCCTCCTGTCTCTGTAAGTCAGGTGCTGAATGAGGGTCATGCTTCACTGCCTATTATCCCTCTCTGGCAGATTTGAGATCCCCAACATCACCTTGGCTGCCCAATCTGGAGGTTGCTGTCCCACGTGGGTATTGAGTAGTGCATCACAGCTGTTAGTCACAGGGGTCTCTCCCTGCTGGTACCTGACATTTTGGGAGTCCACCCTTGACTTGTTGACTTAATGACTGTATTGTTATGGGTTACAGTAACAGTCAATAGGGTGGGTGCTCAGTTCTAGGAATCAGTTACTTGGCTTGATTAGTCTAAAATGGCTTGTAGAATAGAGTTTTGTAATGCTAAGTTTCTCTGGATAGATTATTGTTAGCAGCCAGAGGCTCTTGCTTTGTCTTCAGGTATCTACTGATTCATCATACATACTTGCATTCACTCAAGGGAAACCAGCCCAATACAGCAATACAGTTCCAGTCATTACAATTCCAGTGCATTCTTGCAATAATAGTTCTAGTGATACAAGCTATGACTTTAAAGAAAAATACATTTGTTAAAAGGTATAAAATACCGAATGTCAAGGTAAAGACGAGAAATGAAATATTAAAATGCACTGTGAGGTAGTAAGGATCAAATGCTGGGGATAGTAAGTGAATTAGATTAGATGCAGTAGACTGATTTAGCATAAACTTTAGATAGATATGGGAAGTTTGCTTTGGGAAATAAGTTTTAATCAAAGGGGGAATATGTTTACCAGGATACATTAACAGTTGTTTTCAGTGTACCTTGACTTGGCTTGGCTTGGCTATTACAGGCTTTGCTTTAAAGTGGATATTTTAGTTCTTTTATTTTCTTTAGTGACACTGAGCTTAATTGATACGTAGACATAGTTTGTAGGTTTCTCCTACAGAAAGCCACTTTAGCTTTCTGGCTTGCGCTGAACGTTGTCACACCCATGCAATCAGTGTGCTATGTCTCTGCCAATACTTAGAAGGAAAAAGAAATGCACAAAATAGCAGTAGGGTGAGGGATGAAAGCAAGAAGGGGTTTCTGTTATATCAATGTCCAGAAGGGGAATGTATGAAAGGGGTTTTTGTCTATGCAGAAAACTGAAAATGAGGACATGAGTACACAACCATGTTGCTGTGAATTCCTGCTCTGGAGTATCTCAAAACCATATAAGATCCTCTGTCAAAGTTACCTGCATCTGTGGTCCTACACTGGTACTTGATGTATAGGTGAGATGCTACAAATCCCTATCCCTTATTGTATATGTAATCTCTTGTTTATATGCCCATGCCATACCTCAGTTTTTATAAATGGAATTGCAAATCATCTTTAAATTGCTTAATCTTTTGATATTAAAGTATAACTGATTGGAAGTTATGCTGCTCTTACTTCAAATATCCCTTCATAAATTTTAAAATTCCAGAAAGGACCCTTATGATTATCTGAATCTGATCTTCATATACCATGATCCATAAATTACCCTTCATGTTTTTGTTTGTTTGATCTAGATCATAAACTTAATTTTATAGTCAGGATTGGATTCTATTCTAAAGTGACATAATATGTCTCAATTCTTGGAAAACTGTTCCAGCAGCTACTTAAATAACGTCTTTTGCTTTTTTCCTTATCTAGAGTCTGAATATCCCTAGCTACATTTTCTGGTATTTGGATTTTGCTTTCTTGGTCTGCTAGGATTGAAAAGCCTTCTAAATTTTCTGTTCCCACACATATTGTGCTTCAGTTTCTTGCTAGATCCCAGTGGCTCTTGTGTATTTTAAATAAAGAATAATGTCTTACCAACTTGGTAGCATTTGTTGCTGGTAGCAAATAAACAGTTGTTTATTTGCTGAAGAAAGACTTGGAAGAGAACTAATGAATCAGCAGTTTCATTTGACTGTATAAGGATTCATGAAAGGCCTACGTGGTATTGTTCCCAAACTATTTGAAGCTTTCCTTGAAGCTTTCCTTCCAACTGAATTAAACTATTCTACTGTATTTATTTGTGCACCCTTTTCATTCTTTTTTGATTCCTTGAATTAACATCTCTCAAGGCTGCAGGGTGCAGCACATTACTTTGTAGGGTTCAGTCATTCTGGTCCCATAAACTTTCAAAATTAATTGTAAACCGTGCCAAAGGTTTAACCTAGTTTCACTATGACAGCAAACATTGGTTCTGTTTCTTTGCTTGTGACCCCTATTTACATTTCATTGGAGGAACTGAAAAATAATTTAGCTTAGTTTTTAACAACTGATCATCTAACTTGAAGGAGAACATGTTGGTGGCTTATTAGAACAAGCACTTTAATAGATCTATATTGCCCATTAACTGGTTCAAATGGCTTTTTATAGAATACTCTCTGGCTATTTATACGTGTCAAAATATTCTCTCTTCTAAAATTTGGAATATCTCTACATTCTTTTGAATTTGTAACTAATCAAAGTTCACTGCTTTTGATGTCATGTATCAGACCAATAGCATTTATATCTTTAGCTCGGGGGCTGTCAGCTGGGGTATGTGTACCCCTGAGCGTACTTGAGAAGGCCCTAGGTGTACACATGGGCAGGCATGAATGCCTCACCACCACGCACCATCCCATACTGTCCACCCAGCCGGATGCAGGGGAAGCTTGCACACACCAGCTGCCACCACTCCACATTCAGCTGTGTGCCACCCCCATGCTCTGCATCTGTCTGTGTTGCCGCCCCTCCTCCTTCTCCACAGAAAGCAGGGTACACTGCCCTGCATCTGGCTGCCATGGAGTACAATGATCCAGAAAGTTGAAAACCCCTGCTTTACCTTATTGCCTGTCTTCTGTGAGGGATATTGAACATGTGTATTCACAGGATACTCAATGTTGAGTGATATCAGAACTTATGGATTCTTGGTATAGTTTAAAAAAAAAAAAAAAGTTATGCGTTGGCAGGAAAACATTTAGGCCTATAGCAGTGCATTCTGTACACAGGTGTCTTGTATACTCGTAAATTATAGGCAGTTGTCCAGACAAATTCAAATATATGCCATGGCAACATTGATGTTGTTTACTGCAGGAAATAAGTCTTTGTATAGCACTGCAGTTGAACAGCAGTAATCGAACCAAGTATATGCTCAAATACTTCAGTGACTTCCTTGAATAGTTCTGCAGAGATTGGTCACTACTTTTGTGTTGGGATGTAGTGGTGCAGCTTGAACTTTAGACTGTCCATATGTAGATGATATGCTATTGTCCTACAATTAACACACATGGCACATCTACGTTGTAGTCACCACCATGTCCTTAGTGAGTGTAGACCAGTGGTTCTCAGCCCATGGCCTGCATGTGGCCCAATTAGTATACTGCTGCAGCCCATGTGACATCCTGTTAAAACATGTTTTAAATGGATAGTAAATTTACAGGAAGTGAATTGTGTGGGTGCAGCCCACGTAGCACATTGCACGTGTGGCCCACTGTGGCAAATACGTTGAGAATCACTGGTGTAGACATACTCAAGCTAGCTGTAAATTAGCTTGGTACTGGTAACCATCTAGCCACAGCAGCATAGAGCACAGCTTCAGGCTGCAAACTCTTCCCAGGAAGCAGGTAAATATTCAGGTTCTAAAGTTCTGAGTTGTAAGTAGCCAGCTCCAGATTGGATTAGGACATGCTACCTAATTTACATAGGGAAACTGGTCAAGACTTAAGGCTGAAGAATTCTCCACTCATTACATATTTAGTGCAGGCAGTATCTTATCAGTATCCAAAATTGCAATGGCTGCTTTACTTCCGTGTGTGCTTCAAAAACTCGCACGTGGTTTACCCCTTGGGGAGTAGATGAGAAAACAAACATGATATCATTGCTGAATACACTACTGGAATGAGCTCAAAGGAACACAGTGTTAAGGATGTATGGAAGAGAAGATGCTGGTTATTTATCTTCAGAGTTCTCAATCTCAGCTCCTAACTAGAAGCTGCTTTGAGCTGTTCATGTGTTTTCCATCAGTCTCTGGATTTGAACAACTAAGGAAGGGGAAGGGCAAGTACACTTGGAGAGAGGCCTCTACTCAATATTGTTTTCCTGTGGTCTGTGACTTCAGTGGTGGTAGACCTTTATTACACAGTAAGGGCTTACATTCCCTTTTGCATGAATGTTTAATTGCAATATAAACTTTTTTTTGTAATAGCAGGTGAAATTGATTGCATCTTGGTTTATGCTAGTTGGTCTTAATTTTGTGTACATGATCCCAGGGACATTGTGATAGGGTTCAGGTCTTACTTTAGAACTGCGGTAACTAGCACGTACATGTGCGCATGCACGTTGCGGAGCTGCTTGTAGAATTCGGAACTCTAAAATGTATTAAGAGAGCTATACAAGTGTGCAAATAACTGAATTGATTTGACTGAAGTAATTTTTTTGGCAGGATAAATCAGAATAAACACTTTGAACAAAATTATTTTTCTTTATTGAGGAAATGGAGTTTTTAATCTACCCAATACTTCATGAGAACTCAGCAACAAAGAATGTCTATAGCAAATATAATAGAATTATTTTTCTGTAGAAATAATGTGAAGGATGACGTTCTATGTTAATCCTAATGTTGCTTTTGTCATGGTTCATTTATATGCCACTAATCAAAATTATATAAACCTTGTTTTGTTTCTTGTTAGACGCATGCACTTTCACTGATAAGAAAAGAAGTCTTATGGAAATTTCCTTGCTTTTTCAGATTTTTGCAGTATAGGTTAGCATACAAGAAGAAATGAAGATTCTTTTGGGGATTTATCTAAAATGGTCATGGAATATATACGCAGAGATCCTCTCTCTGCTGAATATGTAAAATTGTCAAATCAGTTTCAGGTTGATCTTTGATCTCTGCATACTAATGATTTGAAGCTTATTTGGGAAGAAACAGTAGTTGCCTTTTTTTTTATCTTTGCTTGGGCAAAGTTACTTAAGTTGTAAATCCTTTTAAGTCTTATCAATGAGCTGTTCTGTACTTTAAACTCTAAAGCATCAGCTTGAAGAGTTGACTAAATATCAAGTTAAATGGTATTTTAATGTTTTTAAACTTTGCATTATAACAATGGATTTGGACAAAAGACAAATAGGTCACTTAATCAACATTATGGCGTAGCAATATTTAGGGTTTTGATCAGTTTGTTCTAACATCTTTCTTTAGTATGTCGGTTGAGACATCTCATTTTCTGTTACTTGATACAGTACTAAACGTCATTATTATAGTTATGTACCATATAAGCTTTTTATTTAACACTATTTTAAATAAAATTATAAATGTCAGTGGTGGCCAATCTGTAGCATGAGTGCAACAAGAGGAGGGCAGCCTGTGTAGGGCATGTGGTAGATGAAGGAGGTGACAGACAGCACCACAACAGACTTGGGCAGAGCAAGGGGATAAGAGTGGCACTCAAGAAGGCATGGGGCAATGTGACATGTCTGCCACAAAGGTTGATCATACTGATTAAGTTATAACTGTACAATAGTTTTGTCTTTTTGTAGTAGTCTACCAATAAAGCTGGTTTCAAGTGCCTGGCTAAAGCGTAATGGAAACAGGAGGAGGGTTACTATTGGGCTTTGACCAGTAGTAACCTTTGGATCTCAATTCACATTTTTTTTGATACTGCTCCCCTCTAGCGGCCAATTTAAGTTACCTTATCTTTTTTATTATTTTTTTTCTTCCCTCCCCCAAAAAATCTGATTTTAAAATCCTTGATTTCACAAATGATTTAACACAGTAGGCTTGAAATTTTAGCACTTTGTAAAGTGAGTGAGAACTTGCTGCAGTTCTGATTGAATTTAATGTAATATCAAAATGACTTCTAGCATGTTTCATAAGTATATTCGTATTAAAATATAATTCTAATACTGAGGCTTCCGACCTATGCCCTAGCTATCTTTTCGGGGTATTTCAGTTGAAATTATTTCTGAATGAATAATACAGCATTCCTAGTGCAGCATAAACCATTTTTGTAAAAAACTTTGGTATCCTTTAGATCAGCATTTCTCAACCCATGAGTTGCAATCCAAAAGTGGTTCACAAAAATATTTCAAAGGGTTGCAAGCTGCAGCAGGGCCAAGGGGTGGTGGGAAGGGGATGGAGGACTGAGCTGGTGGCAGTGGGGCCGGTGCATGTGCTTGCAGGGGCAAGGTGGCTAGGAGATGCTGTTTGGGGGGGCCTGAGAGGGGCTATGACCAAGCTACCTGGCACAGCATGGCAGCCCAAGGCAGGGGGCATGCCACACATGCCTTTCCTCCTCTTCCCTCCAGCCTGTCCTGGGGCCAGACTTGTTCCACTGCCACCCATGTGATCCAGAGCTGCCACAGCCACCATGTTCTGGCCCGAGTGGGATGGGGTCAGCTGGGGCCCCTCCAGCAGGGTTAGGGTGGGAGGGGCAGGGGGCTGTGGGTCAGAAGTGAGGGACATTGCCTGAGCGGGGGGGTAGGGGACTGACAGCTGTTCTAATTAGTGCCACAATATATTTTATTGGTGTCCCCATGCTTAAAAATGGTAGTAGGCTTGTCAAATAAGTCAAAGCTTGTCAAATAAGCTTGTCTTTAAGTGCCCTTGCCACTATTTTTAAGTGCTGGGATGCTGATGCATGTGATGCAGCAAACTGTTGAAATTCCCCCCAAAAGTCAGTAGTTTTTAAAATGCTCTGCATTACAAAATACTGGTTATTGGTATCAGCCAGTAAATTCTTTATTGGTGCACTATTTCATGTTATTAAATAGGTTTTTTATATTAACTTCCTGCTTGTTTTCATTTTGCATATTTTTTATAAATGATACCTTTTAATCATTTTAGTTACCTATTTAAAGTCAAGTAATAATCATTTTTAACTTAAAATGCAAAATTTGCACACTCATTTCCTGTATTTTCCCTTAAGAGTGTGTCATGTGATTACTTCTCCATGATTTAAAAAAAAAAAATCATTAAGTCCGCCCACAATCCTTGTGTTTAACGTTTCATAACTTTGTTAAAACACCATCAGTGAGTGACTAATATCTGTCTAAATAGAATTCCACTCATCTTGATGTATGCATGTATGGAGCCATGTGCACTGTTGGACTGTAATGGGAATTTTGTGTGTACGAGAGATTCAGGATCCACCTCAAAAGTTAATCACTACTTAAACCCTGATCACTTGAAAATTACATGTACTGATTTAAATGTGCTTAATGATCCTTGTAATTTGTGCAAGAACCTTAGATGAGAGGAAACTGAATTATCAGTAGTGACTGACCAAAAATGTCACAATTTCCTGATCTGAAATGACTAGTCAGGCTTTCCTGCTTTTGAAATATTAGACAGATATTAGAGTATCACTCTGTTTTGGGAGGGGTGAGGAAGGAGAAAGATTAAATAAAGTAATAAGAAAACAGAATGTGTCATAAACATTTGTAAAGCTTGTCTATGTCTATATGTGGAACAAGAGTTGGGCTAAAGCACTGGTTTTCTCCCTCTGCCCGTACCATCTTCACCGATTTGTTATAAGCCACAGATGCAGTAAATTCTCAATCTTAACTTTTCACTGCAGTCTATGTATCCTGTATTATTCTGAAACCCCTTACTACTAGCCATGATTTGGGGAATCAGTCATCTTCAAAGAGTGATAGTTCTAGCTACCTCCAGTTTCCATTGCTGATTTATGAATGGGCAGCAAATGCTTCCTGTTCTGCTTTTTAAGCATATTAGGTATTTAACAAATACATTCCTTTCTTCTACTGCCTAAATGCATTCTGTAGCTGACTTTTAAAACATGTATGCAGAGACAGCATATTAAGTCTAATATGTAGGATATTTTATTTAAAGTAGTGATAAAACAGCCAATGTAGAGGTCATTTGTCTTTCATTCTGCAGTAGTCTGTATTTTGTCTATAAGTTTGTGGAAAGGAAAATCTATGGCGTGACTTATTTCTTTAATCTATTAAACAATTCCAGTGTTACACTTTTTTTCCAGCCAGTGTTGAATGAACAATTCTCTGTGCAGTTTGCTTTTTATAAGCTGATACTATATATCCTGTTATCTTAACAAGATGACAACTGCAACATTTTATCCTGTTTAACCCAAAACACTAACACCATCTAGTGGACACTTCAAATAAACAGCCTTCTAAAGTGAGTTCATAAAACTGAAAGCAGACAAAGTTCCTTGGGTGAATTTGATATCTTTTATTAGTCCAACCCAAATAGTTGGAGAATATTTATTAAGCAAGATTTTCGGGTTCAAAAACCCTTTGTAAGGCTAGGGAAGTTTCAGCAGTTGGTGTGTGCTCTTCCAAATTCACCCAAGGAACCTTGTCTGCCTATGTCCTTGGACCAACACAGCAACAACCTAAACCCCTAAAACTGATAACGCATTCTAAGATTGTCTTCAGGACCTTCATGTTTGTTTGAGTCTATCTTGTCCCTTTTTAAGTAATCATATAATATCCCTGTGATGCCTTTCCCATGGGTTTAGGTATATGTTCAGCTTTTGTTATTAGAAATGTTCTTTCTGACTAGCCATACTTGAGTGGATCAACAGCAACAGCAAATGTGTCCAAAGCTACCATAGTCATAGAATGGTAAGAAAAGTAGGGCTGGAAGGGATGCCTATAGATCATGTAGTCCAACCCTTTGACTGAAGCAGGATCATCTATACCCGAACCATCCCAAGCAAATCAATAATCTAAACTCTTCTTAAGACTACCATCAACCCTGACATAAACACAAACCTGCCACCCTAACCTGCCACAAGTGAAGCAGGAGAACCACAGCAGCCAACATCCTGTTTCTATGCAATGTGGTCAATATGCTCAAGATCCAGAGATCTGACTTTGCTCCCAGCAGAAGCATTGGCATTACCCCAGTCTCAAAACCCGCAGTGCCTCTGAGAGTGGCTTATAAAAGTAATTTGTTCCACTTCTTTTTATGTTGGATGAATGTTGTAGAAAAAAATTTTATATTCTCTTTGTATCCTATGTATTGTAATCTCTTTGTATGCTACAATTTACAAGAGCGAAATCCAGACATCTTCCATAATATACAATGGCTACAAAGAGACTATGAAAAAAACCCTTGTTATACTTGAGATATATTGATAATAACATCATTATTTGGACTGAAAACCTGCAGTCTCTGAGTACCATCAGAAATTCAACAATCATCATCCCTCCATCTGACTATCACTTGAGTACCCCAGCACCAACATCTCCTTTTTAGACATGATGATCAGTATCCAGAAGGATAAAATACAGACCATGTTATACAAGAAACCCACAGACCCAACGTGTATCTGCACAGAACTAGCAATCAACCTAAACACACCTAGAAAGCTGTGATATATAGCCAAGTCCTCAGGTACCGCCCAATTTGCACTGAGGAGAACACTTGGGATTGCCACCATTAATCTTAAAAAAGCTTTCACTCAACAAGGACGTTCCTTCAGACGGAGAGCGCACGTTTTGAAAGAGCCACCTGGACACCATGTGATGAATTGCTGCAGTACAAAAGAAAAACCCCCACGAATTGCACACCGTGGCTTGTAACATATCACCTCTTCCTCAATCCCATGTGGAAAATCCTCAAACAATTGCAACCCATACTAGGAGACCCTGTTCTTAAAGAGAGCTTCCCAGAACCTCCCACCCTAGCCTTCAGACAAGCACCAAACCTCGCTAACCTCATCACCAGAAGCAAACTTCCTACAACCCAGAGCACACTGAATGGATCCAGACCATGGCATGATGAGAAATGCAAAATTTGCCAACACATCTCTACCACCCCCACAATTACTACACCCCACAACAGAGCCATCAGCATTCCTGGGTCTTACAGCTGCACCTCCAGAAATGTAATATACCTTGTCCAATGCACCAAATGTCCTGATGGAAAATACGTAGGAGAGACCAAACAGCAACTGCACACCAGAATAAACGCACACCAGAAATCTATCAAAGACAAGAATACCTAATTACCTGTGGAGGCACACTTCTCACAAGACAATCACTCTCTCTCCAGTCTTGGCTCTAATTTTCAGAGGGAACTTACAAAATACCTTTCACAGACAAGCCTACAAACTTCATTTCATCAAACTGCTGGATGCAAAAAAAATCATGGACTTAATAAAGACATTGGATTTATGACACATAATCTGCCTGACATCTGACTCCCCAGGTACCTTTCCACTATTTACCTGCTGTGGTCATCCCTCTTCTCTCTTTCTTCCCACCCCCCAGCCTGTCTCTCACCCACTGATTCTTCAGTTTACATCTTCACTGACTGCCTGTCCTGCATGTGTACCAGCCCAGACTCTCTATTACTATTCATACCATCCAGGAAGAGCACACACCAACTGCAGAGGCGTCCTCAGCCTGACAAAGGGGTTTTCAAACCCAATTGCTAAGTAGTTTTTTTCCAACTACTTAAGTTGCTCTAATAAAAGAGATCAAATTCACCCAAAGAACCTTGTCTGCCTATGACTTTAGAGCAGCACAGGTACAATGTACACCCCTTAAAAAGACCCTGACACGCGCATCAGAAAAAGGGGGTAGGGGCAGAAGTAACCAGCAAGGCCCAGAAGCATGGGAAACAGGTATAGCCTAGTTCACCCCTGGCTGGTGGCTGTCCAACCTCTTCTTGAACAACTTCAGTAAGAGTAGTTATAAGTCATTTAACATTTTCATTCAATCCTGTGCAATGCTAATGTACTACTTTTTAGAGGAGTAGCTGCACATAAATTTTTCTTTAACCATAATCAATGCCTTGTATTCAGTCACAAATTAGGCAATGCCCTCTTTCCCCCGCTTCCCCCTCCCCAACATTTATGCAACAAATTGGCATTTCTGCAGCAATGAGTTAACTTTTTAGTAGGTCTTTATTTTCTTAGTGTACTTCCTATTTCAAAGCTTATTGATATTCAATTTCACTTTTTTATACTGTTTATACATCCTAGATTTTTATGTACCACATTGTTATATTTCCAAATTTTATATTACAACTTTATGAGAAGGCAAGACTGGAAGCCACTGTATGTTTTAGGAGGCATTGATTCAATACTGGTTGTGTTACATGTGTATGCTCCAAAGCATTTGGTTTTGGATGTCTTCCAAACTTGTTAAGACATGGTATGTAAGATGTGTTTCTTCTGTTTTGGTAGGAACCTAAGCAGTCCACGTCCATGTTTTGAGGGTGAGTGGGAGGCGAAAACTAGCAATCTACTTTTTTTCTATATCAGTTGTGTTTTAACCTTCTGGCTCTGTGGGCCAGATGAGTGGCATAAGACCTGTCCATGGACCTTATTGAACCCCATACTGCCTGGCCTTGCACACCCAGCTTGGGCCCTGTACCAGCCCTGCATGCTGGGATTGAGCCTTATGCACTAGGCACATTGTCTAATCCAAAGTGCTCCCCAGGGGTCTGGAAATTTGGCAATAGGGGAACAGTGACACTGTCAAACTTCTGGAACTGTGGGGAGCCCTATGGTCTGAATGACAAGGTGTCAGGGGCCAGATCTGACTTGTGAGCTAGGATAAGACACAGAAGGTATCAGAAGTAGCAGAGACCAGCCTGGGAGGTAACTGAGGTAAAAAGATTTCTGTGTATTCCATAGAACATGTGTTTGTTCCAGAACCTGGAGCTGACTCCCAAGATTGCTGAATTTCAGAATGCTTTTGCTTTCGGCAAACACCTATGAAAACCCTTGACAAAAATCTTTTCTGAACCAGTCATTACTAGAACTTTCAGAATTTAATGCCTGAAAGGGATCATCATATCCAATTGGAATTTCTGTCCATCACAAGCAGGATTGATTGCCAGTCCTTCCTGTGTTTGTTTATTTATTTATGTATTTGTTTGTCTGTTTCTGACAATCAGCAGCCTTTTTACTGACAGCCAAACTTTTTTTACTGATGAGTTTTTATTGACATGTTTTTACCTAATGTAAATGTAATTTTCTATCAGACCTTGGATATCAGTGGCTAGGATGGGGTTCAGATGTAGGAATTTTAACATCAACCATATTATAACATTTTGGTCAGAATGCAGGCTATCTTTTTTAAAAAAAAATTGCTCTTCGGTTGGCAACTCCGCTCAACTGCAGCAGTGGTTGTGTGTGTGTGTGTGTGTGTGTGTGTGTGTGTGTGTGTGTGTATCAGGCTGCCCCTAAAGTACTTAGTCTTGGTGGGTTTAGAGAGACAAATTTATGTAATAAGAAAGAATAAGGAAGGGGCCTGGGAATAATAAGGATATAGTACTTACATGAGTAAGCTTTTGTCTAACTTATTGTTCCCAGTAATGTGTATTCTTAAAATAAAAAGCAGCCTGCAGTGGTCTCCTAATTCATAATTCTTACAGGATTAAACATCATCTGTTGGTTCCCTTATTACTTATCTGCTACTTTATTCCTTTGTTTTATGTTCCATTCCATCCAGTGTTTTTTTCCCCATGCAATATCCTTCATTCTGGGACTACCAGGGCCCTCTGGGCAGCAAAATTTTGTGTGTCTGCTTCGTGTGTGTTTGCACAGCTATGGGGTACCCCTTTTTAAATGGCTGCCCTTCGATATTCCTGCTTCGGCTTGAACTGCATGGTGCAATCACTGGCTCATTAGGCTTCAGCCTCCTAGCTTTTGGCCATGTTAATGGTACAGATTCAACTTGGATTTGCCAATTGTTTCATTTTCCCTTCAGAAGTCTGTCACCACAGGCTTGCAAGAACTCAGAATCCACTTCTTAAAACATAGCACTATTTGTTCATTACCTACAGGTGAAAAACACATAAAAGGATGAGAAGTAACAGGTCTACAGAAATGAGTGATACTTTCACCTTTCTAAGTTACCTGTGCCCACATAGCTCAATTTCTGGCAGAGGAGGAAGCTGCCACTGTTAAGTATTTTTGCTTGTCTGGTTTTCTTTGATACTTTCTGGAGAGACTATCCTAGCTCACCTAACCATATCATCTGTTCTCTGCAGTTATTTTTAAGATTCTCTTTGATCCCACACAGTCTTCGGGAAAATTTAAGCCATTCTAGTCATGATAACATAAGTAAAGTAATATTGGTTCTATCATTGCCAGCTGCTGCTACCTGAGGTGTCTTGTGTCTGCTACTTTAATTTCCAAGGGGGGTCCATATAAAGCCTCCTTTGATGCATCTCTGTAGCAAGCAAGCAGTTATAAGATAACATGCAAGCATTCCCTGTAGTTATAGAAAATACTTTCTAGATTAGGATATTTCTGTTATCTGTTTTCTGTTATGCTTACTAGGTGCCTTGTTTGCTTTGCCATGTCTTGCTGTATTTTTCAACTCTGTCATTTGTGTGTGGCTGTCTCAAGGTTTTTAAAAAATGTAAACTTCTCTTCTCTCATGCACATTTGATTTCTTTGCAGTAATTAAAAAAAAAAAATAGAAGCACAGAAATCAGACATCTTTCCTTCACTTCCACAAAAGGTGTTGTAGTTCTTTCAATTGCCATGCATCTTGTTCATTTTTGCTCTTTCTCTTTTTCTGTGTTCTTGTTCTGCTTCATTTTCTTCACTTCTTTTTACCTTGCCCTGTATCCTCAAGCCTTTTGCCTTTTATGCTTTTTTTTTTTCTTGGTTTTTACCCTTTAATACCCTGAATTTTAAGTCTATGGGGTTAACAACAGCACTTTAAATCCTAGAAATGTTACTGACTAGCATTATGTTATCTTGGTCCAATTTCCATTTTGCTAGCTCCTACAGCTGGTGCTATATTCGGAAGCAAAGCAGTCTGCTGCTCGCACCTCTGATTTGAAAATAGATCATTCTTAAAACATTCTATTTTATATTGGAATGAAGGATGGGGTTAAATCAAGGTACTATCAAAAGAAATGTGTGAAACAGTAGAAAGGAATGGTATACTTTATTTTATTTAAGTAAAGGAGCTTCCCATGGGTCTGTGCTTCAATCTGGAGCATTATTGACCCATTTTAGGAAATAATTAATTGGCAGATCAGTGAGCCGTGGTGGAGGTCTGTGAAATGATGGTTTGGATGCATTGTGCTATTGTTCTTGCTGAAAACTACCTTTCTTGATGTCTTGTTGCTGCTCCCAGCACCTGCACCAGCAAAGCATCACGTGAGGCTTTTATCATGTGGCTCTTTTTCTCTCTCTCTTTTTTTTACGAAAAAGCTCTTGAAAAGGAATAATGGACTCCATGCAGAGAGAGAAATATGGAGAAGGTTTTGCAGTATATAAACAATGTCACTTTTGAGCATAGCATGGACTCTAATGAAATTGCATCTGGATATTCAGCATGGTAATTTGGCATTGGTATTTAATACTATATATTGATTGATACAACTTCAGTAAACAGTTTGTTCATTTTTAGCAGTGACTATTATCCTATTCATCATGCAGACGGTGACCTTTTTTTCAGTTTTTATCTTGGTAAATGAAAGTGAATGGAAGAGGCTTGCTTCAGCGTTCTTTACAGCATAATTGAATAGTTTCTACAGTGAATTGCCGATGTCCTATTTCACAAGACATAAGTGCAGCCATGACCTATTGTGGTTTAGATGTTACAGTACTAGAATGGTGGGGCTTTGCATGATGCATGCTTTCATTACTTTTTCTTCTATTCCAACTTTGTGCTCATACCTGGTAATTTTGCTGCACGATTGTCTGTGCATCAATTAAAAATACTCTTCTTGTTTTTAATAGTTTCCTTCCCTTGTGTTTTACTTTTTCCTACAGTGGTTATTAAAACACAGTTCTAATGCAAGATAATTGCCACTGCTACCTGTAAAAAGTTGTTCCTTTGATTTATGTTTTTGTATGCTGCTTAGTCTGCTGAGCTTGTTCTTTGAGTATAAATATTGATAAAATTGTGTGTATTCTATTTATTTAGCAACAGTAAGGAAAAAAATGAAGTTGCTTTCTTGCATTCTGTTTTGAAACCTGGAAATTAAATAAGGGAATTATCAAATACAAGTGCAAATGATTGACCAATAAATATGTTGCTATAAAGGTATCTTTTTATTTCTGCTTAATCTCTCCACAAACAATATATTTTTAAGTTTTCTTGAGCTTTTATTCTACAATTGAATTCAGTTGGTATTAATGTAAGTGGCACTATATTTCATGGTGTGAACTCAGGTGATTTAAGAGGTAGGGTTTGTGGTTCTTTCTTTCACATGGTTGTTTTTTCATTCTTTAATGAACTGGGTTATCTTCAAATGAAGAAAATGTGTGCCTCTGCAAGTGGCTATTCCTTTTTCTCTACTCTTGTTGTTTTTACTTTAACACAGGTTCTGTCTTCCTTAGTCTAAAGATATTTAGACTGCCTCTGGTAAACCTGAGAATACTTTTGAGAAGCACATTTTGTTCACTTGTTCCTGCTAAATTTGTGTCAAGGCTGCAAATTAAACAGCATAGTCAGTTTATCACCACCCAGAACATACCTCCAAAGGTGTATTCAGGCTCTCTATCTTTGTCAGTTTTTTTGGTGTATCCTTAGGATTTCACTAATCAAGATATAGTGCTTAAGGTCTGGTCTTTGAATGCCAAGCAAGAGAGAGTTGGCAGACTGCTTGGCTAGGGACAGACGTTACACACAAACTGGTTTAAACCTGTAACAGAACAGATACTCGGTGCATGTAAACCAGTTTGAAAATGGCTGAAACTGGTTTGAGATAAACATGATTGAATGTAGTATCAGACTTAACTGATTTGGCTCAAAACCAGTTTATGTAATGTCTATCCCACACCCCTTGCTGATTTTAAGACACTCCCAGCACCCTGGCATATTCTTGAGCTGGGTGGGGCTCTGCTGGCAAACCCTGGGGACCAGGTGCTGTTTGCCAGCCCCAGCTGCACCTCCATGGCTTTCCTGCAAAGAGGTAGGGATGGGGTTAATTGCTCATGAAGCCAAAGTCCTGGGGGAGAAAGGGGACAGTCTCTGTCCCTTGTCCCAAGTGCAAGCTAGTGCCAGGTTGCAAATGTTGACCAAGACCTAACAGTCGCATCATACATGCTGATTAACAGTTAAAAGAAGTTGCAGACAGCTTTACCAGAGAATGCAGAGTGCTACAATTACATTATAAAGCCATTCTGAATGCCTGACTATAAAGACATACAAAAAAATAGAATTCTTGGTTCCAAAATGATCTTTTACTAGACCAACTGGAAAATGGCAAGAAAATTGTCCTTTTCTGCAATCTTTCAAGATCAAAGTCCCTTCGTCAGGCTCTGGGAAAAGTGTAGATGGTACAAGATGGTAAAAAGTCCCCATTAGTAGAAAATAAACATCATTTTTGCGTAGAGGGAACTGAAGATGGAAGACTGTCCCCCTGGGTCCATGAGAGTAACTTTGTGAGCTGTGCTGAGTAGCTCCTCATGTTGATCAGGTAAAATTCCTTCCCCGGAGGTGTCAGATGGCAGGCAGGGAGGTAAAAAAAAATCTTTCTTCTTCTGCAATGAAGTTTTAAAATCCAAAATCAGCTACAATTCAGCATCTTCCATGTTTCAGGGTTGTGCCTTGGTAGCCATGTTGGTCCAAGACAAAAAGACATGCAAAAAACTAGAACTCTTCAGCATGTTCCAGCATCCCTCAGCTTCTGACTTGAGCCACTGCAGGCATGTGCCTGCATTTCCTGGTTTAATAGAGCATGTCTGTCCAGTTATTAATCAGTTTATGGTGTGCATCTTAGACTAACTTCCAAAGGATGAATCAATTCAGGTTTGGGCTTTTTGAATGTCTGTCCCTTGTCTGTGTGCTTCCACGTTCGTAATGGAAGCAGCATGGATACACCCAGTGTTTGGTGTGAAAAGCTGTTATATCAATTGATTGACCAAAATTGTATCACTTGTATTTTAAATTCAGACACTCTTTTAAGATGGTTTTTGTAGTTTCTTTGAAGTCTTTGCACAGTAATTATGTGCAAAAATGGAGAGCACTGCAATGGTTATAAATGAGTATTTGAAGATAAGAATAAATTCTATTTGGCAGTCAGTTTGTAAATGTAACTAAATCATCTATTTGTAAGTCAAATTTCTAAAATAAACAGCAAAAATAATTCTTAAATATGAACTCGACAAAGTGCAAAAGTCAGATTGCTAACGCTTTTTGTATGTATGTTGTGAAAACACGTTTAAATGTGATTTATGGAGGAATATGTTAAGTGTCAAAACCTTCCTAAAATGTATCCTGAATAAAATAGCAGCTTTCTCTAGACTTTAATTATAGAAATGCCAGTCAACCCCGTTTTAATTAACTGGGGTTTTTTTCATTTTTTTCCACTTGTGTGCTCTAGAATGATGTTAGAGTGAAAATATGGCACACATCACCTTGTTTAGTTTCTTCTGATCCCTGAACTGTGACCTAAAAACCTTCATCCCATGTGACCTGATTGGTAGCAAAACCAAATATCTGTGCATTTCCAGACAGATGGTGTGATTTGTTTTTATCAAAGTCTTTATATTAGGCTTCCGCTCCCATTTGAGATCATCAGCATGGGTTCTTGGGTGCTGTGGTAATTCTGTAAACAGCATTAGACCAAGCAAGTGTATATAAAGTGTAACATTCCTTTTTTATTTTGCATGTAGATCTCGTTGTTTAAATATGTTCTACGAAGAGAAAATGAATGGGACAAATGGGAGTGACAATTCAAAAAATATTCAGTTTAGTTAATAAAGCTGACTGCCTAACCTGTAACACCACCAGATTTTGTTGACTTGCTTCCTTACCAGCTTCTTCCACTTACCTTGGTGTGATCCCCTTCTTTCTCTTGACCATTTTTGTATCCCCCTTCCTTTCTCTCTGATTCACCTTTACAGGTGTAAAGGTGCTTTGAGTCTCTTTTCATCCTCACATTACTGCCTTTTAAACTGCACCACTCTTACCCCTCCACCCCCCCGGTGTTTTGGGGGTTTTTTAACTTCAGCTCTAGCCATGCAAGTAGAGCTTTGATACTTTTTTCTGCCCATTTTTATCTAAGCATATCTTATAGTTTGGCTTCCACTTCTGTCTGCTTTCACATAAATCTTGCAGAAACTCACCCTGACCAAACCTACATATCTCACAATATTCATCTTCTTCCCTCTTGCTTTTAATGCCACTGATTCATATGTAGTCTCCCTTTTTAAATGTCTTACTTTTTGCTTGCTGCTCTCTATTCTTTTCATGTTTCTCCCTGTACCTCAGTGGCCACTTCTTCCTACTCTGATCTTTCCTACTCTGGGTTTTAAAGAGCGTTGATGTTGCATTGTTTCTTCCAATGTCTCATTTTCACTGAATGGTCTCATGAACTCATGCTACTTTAAATGCTAGGTTAATGCCTATGTACCTCAAATCCTTATGCTCTAAGGTTTCTTCACTCATCAAATCCTGTATCTTCTCCTTCAGCCCCAGATCTGTAATCTAGGGGTTCTCTGATTTCTCCCTCTCCTTTCTCTTAGGTATATCCAAATCCTGTGAACTTGTTCCTGCAGCCTTGTCGAGTCTGTCCTTGTTATGTCATGCTCAGTCCATGTTATTCTCACCTCTTGTATCTCTCCACTGTTTCAAATGGAAGTTTCTCTTATCTCCAAGGCCTTTCATAATGTTACTAGTTTTGACTCCGTCTCTTACCATACTGGCCTCAACCTCCCCCTTCCCCCCTCCCCATACATTTTCTTTCAGGTACCTGTTATACAAAGAACATTGCCGTTAAACTAGTTTGGCAGAAAGTGGAGTATGGCAGCACCTTTTAAAGATGATCTCATTCAGAAATGCATAAGTTTTCGTAGGCCTAGTCTGCTTCATCAGATAGCATGAATAGACTAGTCTCTTAGGCCACTTACCATATTTACATGAATATAAGATGACCTAGAACATAAGACACAACCCCTCCTCTCAACAATTAGATTCTATATAGGCACTACCATGCATCTTCTTCAGATAGACTGCCCTAAGCTATTCTTGTAGTAGGTTGCCATCAGTGTGTTTCCCTAATATAGGTCATGTGTAGGCCAGTATAGTTATGATCAGTGTTGGCTGCATTTAATTAACTTCATAATTGGTTTCCATTACTGAGCACATGCTGCTTTTTGCAGCAGTTAAATGATAGAGAATGTGTTTAATGAAATGTCCTTTTATGTGACTGTAAGATGAAGAGCATTTTTCCCCCCATGCTGATGTGAGGGTGTGGTGGATCTTCATCTTGTATTTGAGTAAATATGGTATCTCAAACAGGCCTTTAGAATGACTAGGTAAGGATCCAAAAATTCAAAATGATCTATTTGTATATGCAATAGCAATATATGTAGCACCATTAACTTGTTGCTGTTCTTCCTCTTTGTTGCTGCTTGTTTCCATTATCTCGTATCACCTTGTATTAGATCCTGAATTCTTCAGGGTAGAGGTTATAATTATAGAACTTAAGCAATGGGCCCTTCAAGCTCAGTGGTAATTTTGGTACTACTGACGTACCAGTACCATTACCTGCTTTGCAGATAAGCCTTTCTTTCGTTTGGGTTTGGTTTTAACTTTAAATTTTTCCACTGATTTATTTGAATGGTTGGAAGCTTTGACTCAGACTGGTGTCTTCGTCAATCTAAAGCTATACTTTAGTTTCATGAATAATCATGGTAGCTGTAGCTTTTTGTAAAATGCCTGCTTTTGGATTTAAATTTCCAAGAAAAGGAGTCTTTACATTTTCCCTGGCCTAACTCAATTCAACTGCAAAATTTATTTCAGATATTGCTCTTGCTGAATATTGTGCAGCCTCTAATATTCTTTTATAATATTTTGTAATTTGAGGAATAATGTGACATACCTATTCTAAATTTCTCCTAATTATATAGTCTTTTCAAACTAGAAAGTCAAAATCTCTTACTTTTCCTAGCACTACACTTTTGACTATTCTCAAAGCACTACATTCAACTCTGCACTTAGGATTGCAGAAGTACATTGAGTTGCTAAACCCATGCTAATTCCTGGTTTAAAAAAAATGTTCTGACTGTTTCAGAGGAAACAACATTTGTCTTTCCTGCTTTCATAATTTCTTCATTATTAAAAGTCTTACCCTGCTTTTTTTTTCTCTTAAGACTGAATCTGGCTATGGATCAGAATCAAGTCTACGACGCCATGGCTCCATGGTGTCTCTCGTGTCTGGAGCAAGTGGATACTCTGCTACATCAACCTCATCATTCAAGGTTAGTGGCGGACTTCTTAAACCAATATTTGTGGACAAAGAAGATGCTTTGGAAATAACTTTATTGCGGTTCCAGCTATGGAGAGACCCTGAGTTATTTATTGCTCATCCTTAGAAATGTGAAAATGAGATATCAGTCAAGTTGTTGTGGCTTCCAGACGTATACTAATTTAATTTGAAAGGAGCCAAGTTCAAGGTACAATAATAGGGGGATGATAAAGAAATGTGTGTAGTCCTCTCTGCTCCATCAGTTTTAAACTGTCTTGTATTTTCCTTGAGTGAGACATGGCCAAGTAGCGAGTGCCAAGATAGCCTACCATATTTACCAGTGGCATCATCAGTAGGTAGCACCTCTGCTGTTACCTAGTGAGAACCCTCTTCCTCTCCAGATAGACCCAGATCTATCTGTATCTGCTGTAACACTCTTGTGGGGGTGTGGCTCCAGCCAGTGCTGCATGCAGGGTGGATTGCCCATCAGAAATGATGGAGACAACAGAGTTGGGGGGACAAAGCCAGCACTGCTGGGAGGGGGTGGGTACAGCCCTGCTCCTTGGAGGTGGCAGCAGTGTGGCATGGTGGGGGCGTGGCATGGCACTGGCTGGGGGGGGCACCTCCATCCCCAATGTCATGGTGGCGCTCCATCCCTGCTGTCATTCTTGTCGGGCAATTCACTAGCGTGCTTTCTAAAATGTTGTGTAGGTATTGTGCTTTATAAAATGCTTTGTAGGTTAACAGAAAAGGGATCTAAAACCCACGTTGAAAATTTACTTCTAATGTTTAGTATCTAATTCCATTCATGTTGCAGCCCTTACAGACCAATGCCATGAATGTCAACTCTAAAAGGCAGTTTGGTATTAGTTAGCATTCCCCTCGCTACCAACCCCTGCTCCATAACTTGCTAAAGTTCAGAAGATCACTTCTGATCATTTGGGGGCCCTTAGATGTTCAGGTAAAAGAATGATAGGATCTGGTGCTCTTTCCAAACTATTGCACTTGCTAGACTTGTGGGAGACGTGACTGTGGGATCCAGCATCAGATCTTATCACTCCTTATAGCTGTGCTGACGGGGCTCTGAGTACTCTAACTGATGAGACTTACAGCCATGGCAACACATGGGGTGCTTCCACAGCTGGGAGTCTTGCTGTATGGCTGGACTCCCAGCTGCAGGGGCATGTTCAAATTTAAAGCTGGATAGAAACCACCTATGAAGGTGGTTTACATTTTCAGCTCTAACTTCATAGCAGAGTAGACCATTTTCTAGTGCAATAGTTAATTTGTATGTGTAGCCAGTCTAAATTTAATTGCACAGTTAACCACTTTATTGAATAATACATGTATTGCAGGGCCTGAGTAAATGGAACCCAGGTCTGTAGTTTTTCAGACTTGGACATTAACTGTGCTAGCCAGAGTACTTCATGGCTAGGGACAAGAGTTGCACATAAGCTGGTTTAAGTGATCAGAAACTGGTTTAAACCTGTAACCGGAACAGAAGTTCAGTGCACATAAACCAGCTTCAAAATGGCCAAAACTGGTTTCAGATAAACCTGATTTAATGTGGTATCAGACTTAACTGATTGAGGTCAAACTGGTTTATGGAACTTCTGTCCCAGACCCCTTCCTGGTTTGTTTGAATTGGAGTCCTCCAGCATGCTCTCCAGCGCTGACCTGGGCTGCACCAACTGTTTCAGCCAAGCAGGGTTTGCCCCACCACTCTCCTCCACAGCCAGAGCACTATCACTGCTCTGGCTGGCTAACAAAGGGGGTGGAGGTGCAAAACCCTGCTCTGGAATGCAGCCGGGTCTGCCTGGTGCAGCAGCCCTTGCCAGACTTTCCCTGCCCTCTTAACCCTGCCCCCTTTCTGTTCCAGTGACAGGAGAGAAGGTAGTTTTCCTGGTACCCTGAGGGGAAATGGGAGGTTTAATCCCCCCATTTACAGGGGAGGGGGTTGAAGGGTGCAGTGCAAGCACCAATAGGCTCTGCTCATGCACCTGGAGTCACGGCAGCCAGACATTGGTAGCCTGAGGGGAAGTGGAGGGAGAGGGCTTAATCTCCCCATTGAATGCAGTAGTGGTGTGGGCACCAACGTGGCTTTGTTTCCATCTCATGCTGAAGTTCCCTTCAGGCAGGGCCCATGCTGCAACACCTGGGCTGAGTCCCTCAAGGAGTGGTGCCTGAAGCCAGTGCAGGTCCAGCTGCAGGGAGGGGGCAGAGCAGCAAAGATGTGACCTGGATGCTGGTGCAGAGGTGGGGTGTGATGGATTTGGAGCTAATTATGGAGCCCAACCCACCACTGCCTCCTGCTGCAGCAGAGTAACCTAAGCTGGGGTGGCTCTAGGAGGCAGGGGTCAGTGCCCACTGCCTTCTGCCTCCAGCCCTGCATGGTAGCTGCAGTTTGCAGGTGGACTGGAGTTGCAGTGTGGTTTCCTGCCCCTCTCCCAGCAGCAGCAGAGCAAACCATCACATGGCAAGTGGAGGTGAGGCACCTATCGCTAGCTGCCTGCTCACAGTGGTGCCAGGTGCTCTGAGCAGACTGCTGCAGGTCACCTTTTTCCCACAAACCTGAGCCACGTGGCCAGGCTAGACTGGGTTGCAGCAGTCCATTGCTTCTACCCACCGCTGCCCACACTCTTGACCTAAGCACCTAGTACCTCTGGGAGTAGGTGGCTTGTTAACAGTCCACGCAGGGCTGGAGGCAGGAGGTACCTGGTCCTATTTGCAACAGGGGGATTAACACCCCCTCTTTCCCATCAGGCTACTGGCATCTGGGGCCGCAGCAACCGGATGCATAAGTGTAGACTATCTGTACCTGCACCGCCTCCCCTGCATTGGGGGATTAAACTCCCCCTTCCCTTCAAGGTATGGGGGTCTGGCCACACCTCTGCATCTGCTGCTGTAGCAGTGAGTGACTGAGGTGTGGGGGGGCTAGGATGCAGGCCAGCGTGTTGGTTTAAACAACTTCCCAATCATACTCCAGCCTGCTAGAATCTGGCCATGTCCACCCCCTCCCCCACTCAATTCCCCTTCAGCTGAGGACTTCTGGCACCCCCTGGCTTCTGGCGTGAGCCACTGCAGGCATGTAGCTACATTTCCAGAATCAAAAGTGAATGTCTGTTCACTTGTGATTTGTTTCAGTCTATGCAGGTTAGACTAACCTGCAAAGATTGAACCAATTCAGGCTTGGTCTCTTCGTATGTCTGTACTTAGCCTATAAATTTAATGTCATGTACCTGATTTTGTGACTGTCTTATTTCTGATCATCATAGCATATTCTACTTCACACCAGAAATAAGAATTTCTTATTTTTTCTGTAGTCAAAAATAGGAGTGAAAGCTAACAGCTGGCATTTTCTGAAGGGGTCCCTTAAGTCTAAATGCTTTTCATTTTATAGGTTTGGATTTGCATTTTGAAGGGAAAAGGTTAAGATTTTTTTCTGATAGTTTATATAGTAGGCCTGGGTAGTTGCATGCTGATAGAATTTATTTTTTACTTCCTTTTTTTAAAAAAAAAAAAAATCAACAGTACTTCTTAAGCAGTTAATCCCCCAGTTAAAATAGATACTGTGATTTGACTTGCAAAAATGTTTCCCATTTGGTCCTTTGTCATGCTTTGATTTCCTGTTGTTATATGTAATGGGCTTAATGTTGAGCAGTGCACTTCATGTTGGGCATTAAGCGACATAATAGAACACGGAGTGTAGGTGCACATTTCACTGCTATAGCTGCCGTTGCCTTTATTGAATATCCAGAAGCATATAAAATTGTGGTGTTGTTTAAAATTTAAAACCAGTAGGACTGTGCAGATGCTTTTCATGAAGGTATTTCCAGCTGTCCAAGTGGTTGTCACTGCTAATCGGAGTACATTGCTGGTGGTATACTTTATTCAGTAACTTTTAAATAATTAATCATCTTCTCCTAAAGTGAATTGTATTGCTCCTCATGCCCTTAAGGAATTTGTGCAGCCAAGAGGAGATTCAACAGTGCTGTTCCACCCTGTCCTTAGCCAGGTAGATCTGCCCTCCCTGAGTTGCTCATCCTGGTACATCAGCCTAGATGGAAAAAGAACTTAAAAGCTTCGTGTAAAGGCTATGTAGGAGTCCACTTGACTGACCTAAAACTTTTAAGCATGGTTTGAGCAAGTGTGTCTAGGATCTTGGCCATAGAGACAGGAAGCTTTAGAATAGGCTTCCAGAATCTGCCTCTCTGGGAGCCCCACAGTAAGGATTTCCCTAGGCCTGGAATTACAGAGTTGATGGGCATGTATAGGAATCAATGCCTCAGCCTAATGTGCAGCAACATCCTCACTGTGAAGAGGTAAATGTTCCTCTGTTTGGCACCCTGCTCCTGCCCCCAGCTACTCCAGCAGCACCTGTGGCTGTTCCTCTAGGGACTGCTGCTGCTACCTTCCCCTGTGTCTTCCGACCCCCAGGGAGCCTCTGTCCTCCCTCTCTTTCCCTGCCCCCCCCACCTCCACCCCAGCAGATAGATGGCCAGACGCACCAACAGAACCAGGCTTTGCAACCCATCCCATCCCTGCAGCAGGAGCCTCAGCATCAGGACTGTTTCCCCCACCGCCACCCCCTGAGTCAGAAGGGGGAAGGCAGTAGAACAGGAGCAGGCAATTATTTGGGGCAGAGGGCTGCTTACTGAGTTTTTGGCAAGCCATCAAGGGCCGCATGACAGGCACCCCAGGGCAGATTAATATTAATTTTCTAAATTTTTAGGGGCCTCGCAGGCTGGATAAAATGGGCTGGTGGGCCGCATGTAGCCCGTGGGCTGCATTTTGCCCACCCTTGCAGAAGAAGGACCAGGCCGTTCCCCTTAAGGGGCACCAGCTACATCGGTGACTCTTAGCTTGTTTAGCATGAAGGGCCCCCTCCATATCTTTTCTGAATTTTAGATCTACCACATGCATCTTTTCGGCTGTAAGAGTGAAGTGTGCTGCTAATTTTAATCCAGAAAAAAGTGTGTACCGGGTATCAAAAGTTTGGGAAACACTGGCCTGAGGAAACTAGCTCTTGTCTGGATGCTTTGGTGTTTTGCTTTTGCTCAATGGTGTCCTGTTGTGAAATTGAGACTCATGCCAGTTTTATGAAGCAATTCCCTGAGAAGTATGTTTGTTGCAGAAAAACCATATATCCCTGTTTCTAAAGCAGTTTTTCAGCATTTCCACTTATTGAGAAATAACTTGGTTTTGTTTTGATTTGGAATAAAACCAAACTTTGAAACCACCAGAAACTGGAAATTGTAAGGTTCAACCAACTTACTTTCCTTTGATGTTACTGAGATATTTGCTCTGTCAACAGTAAGAGATTTGAACATAAGGACATGGACTTTTTCCAAATATAGAGATAAAATTTAATTGACAGCATAGTAGGTGTTGTAAAAGTTGGCAGGATTTTTACTACCTTTATTTCCCTGAGTCTTGGGTGGTTGAGTTGTCCTATTGCTGTAATTTGATAAGATTGTGCCATTTGAAAGATCTGATAAAAATACTAATGTAGTTAAATATAAAGCAATTTTTAAAGTCGTAGAATTCAGGCTGGCAAGATTGAAAGTGTTCTCATAAAATTAAAATGTTGATTAACCTACTGAAACAACTTGATACACTGTTCACCTTCACAGTCTCTGTGAATTGGAATTATAATGTGCAGCTAGCTCCTGTTTACATCTTTCAAATGAAGAGGGTTCTTTTGCTTCCTATATATAGGCAAATAACTTTGGAGGGGGAAGATTAGTTAATGTATTACAAGGAACTGTAGAGAGAGGATTGGAGAGGGTGAGTTAATATGTGCATTGCATCTAACTTATGTTGGTTTAATATTGTAATAAGCTAATCACTTAAACATGCATAGAATATTGCTTTGAATTTATTTAGTTTTATTTCAAGTGTTTACTAATTAAAACTGAATAATATTATTTTGGAGATCTATCATTTGAGCTGTTAAGTATACTGCATTTCCTGGGGTTTTTCTGTATTTCCAGAAAGGTCATAGCTTGCGTGAAAAACTTGCTGAAATGGAAACCTTC
Source organism: Caiman crocodilus (assembly GCA_030014935.1). NCBI lineage: Eukaryota > Metazoa > Chordata > Crocodylia > Alligatoridae > Caiman > Caiman crocodilus. The sequence continues at coordinate 25,153,521 of JAGPOW010002514.1, read as the reverse complement.
AGAGACATCCTATGTAGACAGGTTGATACTTTGCAAAAATATTTTGATGCCTGTGCAGATGCTGTATCCAAGGATGAACTTCAGAGGGATAAAGGTAAATAAAATTACAGTTCTATATATACTACAGAAACCTAAAACCATGCTTCAGTGCAATAGCATCCATAAAGGCTGATACAGGTTTTATGCTGGCTAAATACTTTAATGCCCTCTATACCATAATGTAGAGTTAACTGGACTCGACTATGTAATGAGCTTTGTTAACCATGTGGGGTTCATATTTTTCATCAGTCCTTTCAGAATGGTGGCATATGACCCAATTACCCATCTTCACTAAGTTTGCAACATCTGCCTATAACATTGAATTGTTATGGTAATTCACATTAAGTGTATTACATCATAGTGTTAACTGCCACATTATGGGTTTAAGTTTCTGATATGTGCTTCCACCTTGTGACAAACAAGGATATTTATATTTATTTAATTATAGGATAATTAGATTCATGAATCACCTTTCCTAAAACATACATTTCAATATCTAAGCTCCTAGTGGTGGGATTGGCTGTAGTTTTCTATTGTCTTTGTTTTTATTGTCTAAATTAATCTTTTAAGAAAACAACACATTCCTTCTCAATTTTGTATTCTAAAATACTAACCTCAGAAATACATAAGTAATCAGTGTCACCTTATTCAACATGTAAATACTACTGTATTTACTACTTGGCAAAAATGGGAAAGGAACTACTGGTAACTTATCATTTTTCAGCCATTCAAATAATCTCTCTTCTCTTATTTAGTGGTAGAAGATGATGAAGACGATTTCCCTACCGTGCGTTCTGATGGCGATTTCTTGCATAATAGTAATGGCAGTAAAGAGAAATGTAAGTAATTTTTTTAAATTGCATTATTTCAGGTTTTCTCAAGGTGTAGGTATATGAATAGTCTAGGCTAGGTATCGGCATCCTGTGGTCTTCAGGCTAAATCCAGCCTGTAGCTGCATGGAGAACCAATGCGATGCCAGTGAACTCTAGCTGACTGGAAAAATAATATGCTTTTGAAATAAGCACTGCAGCGTCTAGTCGAGTGGGTCAACTCACTGCAAATTAAGTAGGTGGCAAACCACCTAGATAGAAATGATCCAGGTTGCACCATAGCTTTTACTTTTCCTATTTTGTATGTAAGGTCATGTCTCACTGTAAACTTTCTGCTTGTTTAATTATGTCCAAAGTGTGTTGAGGCAGGATTTCTGATGCATAGTTGAATAGCATTTTGTCTGGTATAAACAGTATATACCATTAGCAGCAATTTACTGATCATTGTGCCTCTTCTAGCCATTCTTTAGACCATAAGTAACAGAAGAAAGTTCTAGATACAGTTGTGGGTCCTTGTATTCTGTGATATTTTGCAAAGTAGCAGCTCTTGCATTGCAAGCTGAAATTTGTTTCCAGCCCAGATGAATATCAGTGAAGGTAGGAACTTGCAAAATCTTGATCCTCTGTATTTCACTTAAGGATCCATTGCAAAATGAAAAACTGTATAACTGTTTTTGGATAATTTGGGCACATCTACACTTGCATTTAAGCATGACTATTGCTCATTAAGTAATTTTTGGCAGGTGTCTATACGTTCAGGGACTTGAGACTAAAGCTAATTCCAAATCCATGCAGTCCTGGCATGTGGCCACTGGGGGGAGCTCCAGCCTCTGGCCACATGAGTGCTAGCATTTGGCAACTACACTGAAGCCAGAGCCCAACTGCTAGCACCTGGCAGCCATCTGGGAAACTTAAGATCCCTAGCCAGCCCCTTCCCTGCCCAGAAACTGTGTACCCAGCGCAGGCACAACATATGGCAGTTCCCTCCTTGCCCACCCTGCCTCCTCCTGCCAGGGCTGCCCCTGCCAGTGACATCCAGTGCCCTGCTGCTCCAGCCTGGCCCTTGCCAGTGATAATGAGCCCCCCACACTCCTGCTGGCCATGGTGCTAGCCCCAGCAGGCACCCCCCTCTTCCCCCAGTTCTCAGGAGAGCTGTGTACCCACCAGCAGGGACCAGGGACCTGGTTGCAAGAGCCATGCCTGACTACCTTCTCCTGCACTCCCTGCTCTAGCCCTCTTGCCGTGCTGCCCACTCGCCCCCTACCACTCTCAGAACACGCACATGGGTGAAACAAACAAAAAAAAATGTTATTACCCTCACAACACCCATCCCCATCCCTCCCCTCTCAACCAACAGAGTCCCTCCACCATCCGCCCCACCCACCATCTGTAAAAGAATCCCACTTAAAAGGGAAAAACTATATACAGTACTTTGTGCCTTCAAGCCCAGAGTTGGAAGGGTGCAGAAAGGGGGCTAGGGGACAGGGCTTAGCACCCAACCCCTGGATGTTCCCTGAGACTGAGCTCAGGCCAGCGTCCTAGTGGCAGGGTAGATCCGGCACCAAAGTTAGTTCTGGGTGTTGTCTACACATGCATTAATGCATGTAGGCTAATTGGGCCCAAATTTGATACCTGCAAACACAGGTATCATATTTAGGCATTATAAGTTTAATGTGCATTAAGAGCATGCACATGTAGACATGTGCCTATAATATGCATTAACTTAGGTAAACGAGCGTTCAGTGGCAGCTTTCCCTCAAAGTCAAGGATGACATTCGTCAGGCTTGTTGAGTCCTCAGGTCACTGAGGAGCCCGATTCTGGATGCACGCATTCTTTGGCAATGGGAGCATGTTGTTGCATGGGGGAGTGGGATTCACAGCCCCTATTCCTTCTCTTTCCGCTGGCGTTCTGCCTTGGTATCAAGTCAATGGGCCTCGAAGTGGCACACATCTTGGTGGACCAGGTGATGCTACACTGAACAGCTTGTTCCTCCTAACTGTTGGTGTCGATGCCTCTGTGCTTGAGTGCGACTTCGAGCATGTCTTTGTACCATTTCCTTTGGCCACCCTTTGAGCGATGGCCAAAGGAGAGCTGGGAGAAGAGAATCTGGTAAGGGAGGCAGTGTTTGGACATTGGAGTTGATTTCTCAAGAGCAAGACTTCAGTGCTGGTGGATGCAGCTTCATAGAGGATGCTCATGCTGGTCCAGCGGTGCTCCGATTTGACGCAATCACTGATGGTGAAAGCTCTCAAGGATCTTATTGTGGTATTGGTGGACAGTCCAAGTTTCACTGCAGTTGAGGAGGGTGGTTAGCATGACTTCCGAAGGTCTCTTATCTCCAAAGATCTGTTGTTGCAGCTTGAAGAAGGCAGCACTGGCACAGTTGACCCGGTGCTGGACTTCTTCGTCAATGGTAGCCTGTTGAGAGAGGTGGCTGCCAAGATATGGAAAGTGTTCCACATGCTCCAGTGCCTCCCTGTTTACATAGCGCAAGGGATGATCAGCTGGCCTAGGGTATTGGTGGAGAACCTTCGTCTTAGCAACGTACAAGGACAGGCCAAGTCTTCTACGTGAAGCATTGAAAAGATCTAAGGGTGTTTGCACATACTTTGCAGAGTGAGCCATCTTGCAGCAATCATCTACAAACTGAAAGTCATGGATGTCCTTGGTGGTGAGTTTTGTTTTTGCCTAAAAGTGCCCAGCTTCCTGTCCAGTTGAGACTGACACCGGATGGTAGATCATCTCGGATGAGGTGGAGGAGGACTATCAGGTAGATAATGAACAGGGTGGGGGCAATCATGCAACCTTGTTTGACCCTGGTCTGGATGCAGAAGGCGTTGGTTTTATATCTTCCACTTAGGACAGTGGCGGTCATATCATCATGCAGGAGCTTCAGCATGGTAACAAATTTCAGTGGGAAGCCAAGGCATTGAAGGATGGTCCACAGAGCTTCATGGTTTAAGGAAATAAACACCATGGTCAGGTCAGTGAAGGTGAAGAACAGTTCTTGATTTTGCTCCTAACATTTTTCTAGGATCTACCTGGCAACAAAAACCATGTCTGCAGAACCCTAGGGTGGTCAGAAGCTGCACTGAATTAAGTTAGTCTAATGTGCATTAACACATCTTGTGTAGGTGTATCCTTTTTGTCTCAACATAATTTCCCACTCCAATATGAAAAAATAAAATGTAGAAGTTTCAAAAGCTAAAATAGCCATCAGAAAATGCATGGTTTTATGTAACTGATTTCTTGGGTGAGATAAATGGCACTTGTGTGCCACCCGTTGTTCCAATTACAGTTGTCGATCTTGATTAGTGACTAATTTTAATATATTCCACAGCATGCATGGAATGTGGAAGATGGCCATCTTAAGCTGGTTAGTAGTCATAACCTTAATTTATGCATTAGTTGACTTGTGACTTTTTTTTTAAGTGTAACCTTTATGTTGCACTAATTTAGTTTGTTCATTGTTATTTGTGATTTGCTGAATTACCCTTCACTTGATCAATTTCAGTGAAGGAGGCCTTAGATTATAAACTACTGAAACCCAAATGCTACAATCAGATGTTGGTTTGGCATACCCTGTGCATGCATATATGTCCCTTCTGATCTCCAGTGAGATTGTGTGGACCAAAGTATCTATGTTTATACTTTGGATTGCAGGGTTAGAGCCAAGAAACCATATAGGATAGCATATACTCCCTTTTAGTGGAGTAGATACTATTTTTATTGTGCCTATTTGCCATAAATCTATAATCATTGAAATCAGTCTATCCACCTTATACCTGCCTTGGTGTTACTATATCTTATTCTCATAATGTGAGTGCATTCACAATCCATAATCCAAGTAGTCTTTGTCTTTGCCTTAAGCAACATCTTTTTTTCAGGAGGGAAAGGTTTGTGGAGACTTGGAAAGTATTTAAGATAGTCTGTTTATCAGATCTTCTGATGATGGCAGCAGACAAAGCAGTGACCACCTTGTATAATCAGCAGTGAGCAAATGTAGGGAAGTTGCGATCATGTGCAATACTAGGTCGTGAAAGTTGTTTCTTTATTCTCTTCCGAAAAAAACAAAAACTTTTAAATGTGGACATATTCTTACCATTCGGAACGTGTGCCCATGTGAACAGAAAATTGGGGCTGGAATTTTTGGTATTCAATGAAACAAGGTGGAATTGTTGAACTTGGTGAAATGAAAGAGCAAGTCCTCTTGGGATATAACAAATGGAATACTTAAATAACGAGAAGAAAAATGATACATGAACTGGAGAGATGGCCATGATCCTACTAAGGACAGCAGACTGGGTTATGATGGAATTGGAACTGGTAACAAGATTATCAGAGCACGATTTATTTTGCAGTTTTGGAGCATGAACATAATCCATTGCTATACAACAAACTGCTAATGAGGAAGTGAGACATTTCTAATGGTAAACTACAGCTAATTGTGAGCAGAATCTCAACGACAAATGTGCCAATAGCAATGGGAGACTTTAGTACTTTAAAATTAGAACCTGAAACAAATGAAAAAAATTGTGGCCACACATGGCATTGGTGTTGTGAATGCAAAGGAAGATACCTTGATAATTTCTTGTAATAATCTTGATAGTCAAATGAACTTAATTGGAAGAAGTCTGGTCTCAGAAAAATGAGCTCAAAATCTTCTCGTTTCTTCCTTCTGGGAATAACAAGCCAACTTGATTTGCATTTAATCTCCAAAGAAAATGAACAACTATAGAGGATGTGAAATTTAAACAAAGATTTTAGGTTATTGTGCCCAACCATGCTCCTGCTCCAAGGAATCTTTTAGAATTAAATGAATTGCTTTCAAAACAATGATGAGAAACCAAGGAGATAGGACCTGAAACTGGAAAGTTCAACCTTCATGCATTTATCCCAGGTTTGTGTGAAAAACAGATTATTTCCTATAATCAGAGATTATGTTTCCTGATAAATGTCAGGAAAGCTGTGATGAAAGCTAGGGAAGGAAAAAGGTTTAATACAATGCCTATTACACAAGACTTGAAAACTGTAGTAACTAGAAAAAAAGCAAAAGGCCAAGGAAGTCTTTATTCAAGACTAAAGAACTAAAATGATGCAATGAATAGCGAAGTGAAGCAAAGTGCATGGAAAATGTGGTTTGATTTGGGGTTTTTTTTTGTGGGGGGGAACCTAAACAGCTTTTTGTTCAAGAAGCTAAATCTAGATTTGATGCTTTTCTTTTCTTTTCTTTTTCTTTTTACATGAAGACTGTTTACCAAATAATTTTTTAATTGAGGTTTTCCCCACTTGGCAACAGGTTAGTTAATGAATGTAGAAATAAGCGTACCCAACTTGAAAACCAGTTAAGAGGCTGAAAGATCATTTTAGTGCTTGAAACAACAAATGACCAGAAGATCCTCCTGACATTCCAAAGATCCTTTCTTTCGTAATATTTCAGAAGTCACATAAAGAAAATATTTTGAAAGCCATTAAAGCTTCTAGGATAGATGAAACATCTGCCATAGTGGCCTACAATGGAACTGGAACTGGTAACAAGATTATCAGAGTAAGATTTATTTCATAGTCAAGACATTTAAAATATGGTAGAAATGGTGGAAAAAGTTAAAGGGAAATCCCTTGGTTATGCTTGCAAAGAAAGGGAATATTTCATATCATAAGAATGGAATATTTCATTTCATAAGAATAGAAACTTTCATATGCCTTTCTGTACCAAGCAAACTATATTGCAAGAATACAGTTTGAGAAGATCTAAAAACCCTTGATTCCCAATTTTTAAACAAATAGGTTGGTTTCAAGAAAGATTGTGTATGCATCATTACGATGTTGACAGTGAATATTAAATGTATAACTGACTGCCACTTTAAACTATGTATGAACTTGTAGATTAGAAAAGCATATGTTAATGTGGAATAAGATGTCTTCTAGAAACTAATGAAGTATTATAAAATTCCTGATTAGAACCTTCTAACAGTGGATTTGGCTGCGAGTTCATCAGACTTGGTCTTGGAGTTGGGCAAAGTAAAGGCTTAAGCATACCTTGTTATTCATGTTATCCTTGTCTTCAAGTTCAGTAGCAGGCCAGAGCAACCTGGCTTGGATTGGAGGCAGCCAACTCTCTTAACCTAGATGTTGCAGTTGCCTCTCTTCCCTGGCCAGAGTGCAAAGGTTTGCTGTGCAGGCCATATGTTGCTAACCCATGTTTTAATTCACAGTCTTTTTATTTCTAATTCATTTTAACTTCATCCAGAATACATATTGATACATCTAGAAAACCTAAACTTTACACACATCAACTTTAATGACCTCAAAACATGAATAAGAAGTGCTGATAAGAATAGGAGCGAAAAAAGATCAAGATGAAAATAAGTGTGAAGAAAGAATAAATGAAATGCCAGGCCATGTGTAAAGGTAAATGGCATGCACAGTGAAAAGATGGAAAACTAACTTGGTTGCAAGCCATTCTGGTGATCTGGAGGAAGATATCTATTGTAGACCTGGGATAACACAAAACCTTTACTCAGAAACGCAGTTTGAAAGTCACTGCTCCTGTGCCTTTCTAGATAGGGCAGGATATAAATCAAAATACTGTTATTCTTAAACACAAATTAAATTAAGAACCAAGCTTTAGTGTTTAAAAATTCTGTATGGGGAAATCCATAGAGAAATACGATCATGAAAAAACTTTGTATCCATAAATTGATTCTTATATCAAATTAAGGACATAAGAATATAAGTAAGTAGCTGTAAGGTAAAAGAACGGTGGGTTCTAACTGAAGTGGGCTGCTCCGCAGTAATTATGTCTATGTATCTAAGCCTGTGATAAGCAAAAGTTCAACTTCTGCAGGTTTTGCCTTCGAACTGCTTACGTTTGAAATTTGGGTTCTAGATTCATTTTGCATAGCAGGTGAGATCTAAAAATTGGGAAGACAATTAATATGGGATTGAATGCACAATTTAAAAGCTAGCAGAAAGTACCAAGAGAGGTGGAGTTGGAGACTCTGGAAGGCAGAGCTAGCATCCAGAATGACCTGGACAGACTAAAGAAATGATCCTTAAATCAACCAAATGAAATTCAACAAGGAAAAGTGCAAAAGCCCTGCACTTGGGACAAAAATAATTGTACATGTACAGACTGGGGGATGAGCATCGAGGCTGAAGTACTGCAGAGAAGGATGTGTAAATTAGAGTAGACTGTAAGCTGAATGTGAGCCAGTAGTATGCTGTTGCTTAATAAAAAGAGGGGGGGAGCAGAAGGGAGCAACAGTATACTGGCTTGCGTGGATAGGATTGTTGCTTTTAAATCAAGGGAAGTGATTCTTCTGCTCTGTTCAGCACTGGAGAGGCCTCACCTGAAGTAGTTTTGGGCCTCACTTAAAAGTAAATGTTGATTAGCTTGGAAAGAGTCCAGTGCAGAGTGACAAAATGCATTATGGTGGCTTAGGAAGCAAAACTGAAAAGGAAAAGCTGAAAGATTTAGGTTATTTCATTTGGAGAAGAGAAGACTGTGGGGGCATTTTATAAATCTTCACATGCCTGAGGGACTATTAGGGAGGATTGAGATACCCACAGAGAGAAGCCTTGGAGCAGTGGCCTCAACCTTCAGCAAGGAAAGCTTAGGCAGGAGACCAGGAGGAACTTTCTGACTGAGGGTGGCGAAGCATTGTAACAGGATACCTAGAGAAACTGTGGAATCTCCATCTTTGAAAGTTTTCAAATGCTGGAAGAGCAGACTGCAGACATTTGACTGGGATAGTTTAGTCAGATGATCCTTGCTTGAGGTCCCTTCCAACCCTGCTTTCCTATGAAGAGAAGTTAGATTTTTTTTTTTCCCAATTTACCAGGACCAGACAATATTGTCCCCTTGCTAATCACTCCTCTATATCAATCTTCCAGTCAAATTCTGTCCGTTATTGAGGAGAGTATTGAACTAGAAAAGTTTTGGCAATAGAGCCATGTTCTTATGTCTCTAAAATTGATACAATCATGCTATGTAGATAGATACAGTTTATATCCATGAAGGGAGTTAATTGCCTGGTATAAACTGTATTACTGCTAAAAGTCTTTGTAGTGTAGTCTAGCCATTATTTTAATTACTCATAGAGCACACTGTTGTTTTCTTTGTTTCTTCCCCAGTAATGTCCATAGTCACTAAGGAAAAGGGAAGATGGGGTCCCAGTTTTAGTTCATACTAATATTTTGTCTTTCATCTTGTTCTCCCCCTACTCTGTTTAGAATCCTTTTTCTCCAGTTTATTCATTGCTTAGTAGGAAATGAAAACAGTATCCTGCAATAACACAAATAGCTGTTTAGATTGGGGTATTATAAACGTTGTATAATCTATAGCCTTTTTCAGGAAGCCTTTGATTGTTCCTGAAAGGAAAGGAGCCCTAAATTTCTAGAGTTTTAGATGATTCACTGAGAGCATTAGTTTTTGTTTTTCCTTCTATCCCTCCAAGTGTGTTTGCAGTTTTCCAGCATTGAAGAGCTATGGTTGCATTAAGGGTATGGACAAATGTACCTTTGGAGCTGTTCCAAAGGGGAATGCTGCCAAAGGGCAGCAGCTATCAAGTTCTAATTCATATTTTTGTGCAAGCTAGAAACTATGTAAACATAGGGTTAAAGCTGAGGCTGTTTTGCTGGGTTAAAGAGCTGTTTTGCTAGGTTTGTGTTTGTTCCCAGCTTGTCCACAAATAACAAATGTAGTCAGACAGCTTCAGCTTTTAACCTTGGATGAAGCAAGGTTAGAGCTGGAGCAGGTTTGCTACATTTGCATCATTCCCAGTTTGTCCACAAGTAACATTTAAAATTCAACAGCCTTTTAATGCAACTCTCTTAAAAGCTCCAAATGTGCGTGTCTACACTTTGAGAAGTGTATAATCTTTATTGAACTAGTCTAACTGCTTGAAGTCTCTGAGTCAGTCTTATTAGGCGATTGTTATGCAAATTTTAATTTTGTTTTAAAAAATTATAATGTTTAAGTTAAATACACACTAAATAATACTGACAAATTAAGAATTAAAAAATGCTAGTTATTGCGTGACTGATCCTTAGCTTATTGCATGGCATCTTTAGCATTAAATTGACTTACCTGGGTACATTATCTATTACATGGGAGTTTCCTGTTGTTTTCTAGTATTTTGTTACATTAATTGGTTGTATTTGAGATATTATTCTTTGTAGGAGCTTGACATGTAACAAGTACATTTTCCATGTCACACATCTCTTAAGTGATGTGTTTAAATAGCTTGGGCAACAGATGGTTTGCCTGACAGCATGAAATAGTCACTGAAACTGCAAAATCCACTGTACTTGGAGAGAATTCAACACATTTGCTATATCTCTTACCTTTTAAAAATATTTTACTTTATTACAGCTATTAAAAACAGCCCCCCACCCAACTCCAGTCATCTTTTTAAGACAGCCTTAATACTCCTTTTTGGGCTGGATGCATTTTGAAATGTATAGCTTTTTTTAATAGTGTTGGTTTTCTAAGGTTGTTCTGTCTTAATTAGGTCCCACTTCAAGCTGTCAAACTGCTATTGTTACAAAGTATTACCACTCCCTCCACCTACATGATTGCTGAGTGCAGAGTAATACTGCATAGCAAGTAGACTTGTGGAAATACACTAAAGCAAGATGAAGTTGAAGAAATGCATTCCTGTCTTTAAATGTCTGCCTTTGCTCTTGTGGCTAGCTGAAATGTGCTGGTCATCTTATTTTTAAATTAATTTCATATTGACTAGTAGAAGTGAGGTATTTTTTTTTAGACTTCTCTAAGTTAGGCTATAGAATTGATTTTGAGTCTCTGAGTTGGATATGAGTGAATGAATCATATGTTTGTTTTTAGTGTTTCCACATGTGACACCCAAAGGAATTAATGGCATAGACTTTAAAGGGGAAGCTATAACTTTCAAGGCAACTACTGCTGGGATTCTTGCTACACTTTCTCATTGTATAGAACTCATGGTAAAACGTGAAGAGAGCTGGCAAAAAAGACTGGATAAGGTAAGCTTTTCTGTTGTTTGTTTTGTTTGTTTGTTTTCATTGGTCTGTAACAATCAACCCAAGTACCTTGCATTTCACTTGAAACTTTGATTGGGTGATACTTACTCCATGTAGCTTTGTGAATGTGCTTGAGGGGTGTGGATTAATCTAATGACCTTAAATTGAGTGCTGGAATTTAACGGTGTTGTGAAGATCATGTGGCAATACTGTCCATCCTGTACTGGTCGTCTTACTAGCCTTCATTCCAGAGAGTTCTTAAATGTAATTTTTTTTCAAAAATCTATGGAGGACCTGACAGGTCTCCATAGTAATAAGTATATTTCTTGCAGCCCTTTAAGAACTGGAAACAATTCTTTTATTCTAAATGTTGTACAGATCTGTAGTACTGGACTGGTTGTAATAAAAGGTAGTGACAGCACTTAGTACAACCATTTTTTTAAATAAAATGCTGTCTAAAATCTGGCATGATTCATCTCTAGAAACCAAAGAAGCTTCTACGCGGTAATACACCTATTTTTTAAAGTTAACTCCTCTTCATTCATTAAGAAGAGCATGGCATCACTGTCTCTAGACTATCACTAGTTGTGGTGGCGGTACATGCAGAGTCTGCTCATCAGTACCACAAAAACTCAGAAGAAATGAGAATGGTCTTAAATGAGACTGGTATAAAAGTGGCTAATGCAGTCGCTCCCCCTTTTTGATTCCTAAAACTCGCCCATCTCACATTGACCTACCCTAAAAATTATTGTCTGTTCTGTTTTCATTTTGCATGTATATTGTAAATCATGTAGCATTTTTGTTCTTGTCTTGCTACTGTTTAGCATGGGTGCATGCCAAATTCAAATCTAATGAAAAGGCAGTCAGGAGCCAGACTGTATCCATGCTTGAATTTATTTCTTCAGTCTCCTTTCCCAAACAGTTGATCAAAGTTGCGGTATTCAGCCAAATAGAATTGATATTTGTTTGCATCAAACAAATATCAGCCATTTGTTTGCATGGCAGTTGGGGTCTCTGGGGGAATTTTTTTCATAAAATAAATATAATATAGAATATGGATAAAAGTCTGCCTTGTCTGTAGTTGTATTGTATATAGGTTTGAAATGTTTTGTAGATAAAAAATGAAAATATATTCAACCAATATACAGAAAATGTTTTAAATGTTCCAGTTAGCTTCTAACATGGATAAACGAAAACTTAAGTTCCATTTTAGACCATTCAAATATGTGCAGGTTTAGTGATAACTTTTTTTCAAAACTTACCTTAGAAGTTAAAGCAAGGCACAACTCTGATTTTGGACTGGGGTTCTTTCAAATGTTGAAACAGTTGTAGGATCCTAACACAGCTGGTTTTACAGAGAAGGTTTTGTTTGTGATTTCAAACCCCCGCCTCCTTGCCAGTCAGACTTTTCTCTTTGAACCTTTCCTTTGCATGAGGCAAAGGGCAAGCAAGAAGGCACAGAGTCTAATGCAGGGTTTCCCAAAGTGTGGCCTAGAGGCCTCTCTTATGTGGTCTACTGCCCCTTTAAAAATGGTCCTTTATTGGCAACATTTTGAGACCCCTAGTTTAGCATGTTAAGAAATTAAAAACAAATTTAATAAAGAGATAGCAGTGCTGTTGGGCATATCTGATCACTCTTACCTTCATTTATTTTTTGCTGTATTTTACCTGCTTTACGTGTTTAAGTAGTCTGCCTCCAATTAAGTAAATTATTTACCTTTTATAATATATCTGAGATGATGGGTACTCAGCAGGAACTTTAAAGAAAAGGAATGTCACTATACTTGTATAGTTCTGTAATAGTGGGAATTGACTGTTTCTGCTTCAGCTGTCGTTTAGATTTGAATGGTCTCCAGCAGGAGTGGCCAACCTGCAGTACAGGTGCTACAAGTGGCACAGGGAACCTCTGCATATGGCATTTGGCAATTTGGGGAGTTTCTCATCCTTTTGGCTAAGATCAAATGTATTGATCAAATGTATCAGTTAATAAGATACCAGATGTATCTTATTAACTGCACTGTAAATGTTCTAAAACTCTGGTATATTAAGGAGGCATTGTATTGCTGTAACCTCTATCCTAATTGCCATAGGTGTATGGAAGTAAACTGTTGGTCCTCATAGTCTTAGCTGGATTGAATAGTTCAAGAACATTTGTAGACCTCTAGAAATAAGATGCAGGGGAGAACTAAATTATGTATTTTGTGAATTCAAGTGCCTGGGTTAGGAACCTCCTTTCTTCACACCCCACTTTAAGGAAAGGAAAGATTTATTTTGGTCTCCTGCTGCTTACCTCTAGAGCTTGGGTAACTGTCATACACATAGTACAAGGTCTGTCTGTTTAGCGCCTCTTTGGTTACTAATTATCCCTTTGCCTGGCTATACATAGAAGGCTAGGAGAGGGCCACCCACTCTAGTAGAGCAAAGGTCTATTCACTGCCTTCAGTTACCAGTACACTTCGCTAGTCCCTGTACTAGTTATTTATGACGGTGGGATGCAAGATTGTACATGAGTAATTAAAATAGTGACTTGTCATCACAGTACATTTGCTACTCTCCTGGTTTCTCAGATCAGTCCTCATTACTACAGATGCTGCTCTTGAGGGCTAATATATATAAATTTTTTTTGAGATGCCGTATTTGAATAAACGCTAAAATGGTCAGGAACTTACCCAAATTTATTTGGACTAGAAGTGCACCGATACATTGGTCCAATATTGAATCGGTACCAATATAAAGAAAATTTATTGCATTGGCATTCGGCCTGAAGTGGTCAATAATTTGGCCAATTAAATGCCCATGCATGCGCACAGCTGCAGTGCAGCAGGCAGGCAGGCAGTGAGGAACAGTGCGCAGCTGGTAAGTCTGTTGTGGTGGTAGAGGCATGGGGGGCGCAGATCAATGCACCCTGAAGTGAGGGAGGGAGGGGCAGGGGCAGGTGCTGCCCAGCCAGGGAGAAGTGGACACAGGATAGAGCCATGGCTCATTGGTAGGGTGGGGCAGCTCCCACAGCTGAATGCACCCCAGGAAAACACGAAGGGGGCGTGCGCCCTTGAATCTGCATGAGTGGACCTGGAGCTGTACCGTGCTCTTCTCGGCAGGGAATCAGCCTGGGGCAGGCTGGGAGGGGGCTATGGAGGTTGTTACAGACACCCCAAATTTCATCATAGCCTCCCCGACAAGCTGCAGCTCTGCCCCATCTCAGCTGGGTAGTACCTGCCCCCTCCCTCCATCACTGGGGGGAGTTTTGATCTGCCTCCCACCCCCCCTCCCCTACCACCACAACAAACTTACCAGCTGCACACAGTTGGTATTGGAAATCTAATTGGTATCGGCTGATATACCTCCTTAAATACTGGCTATCAGTATCAGCTCCCAAAATCTCTATTGGTGCACCCCTAATTTGGACACACTTCTGAGTTATTTTCCTTCCTCTTGTACTCCATTTTCACACAGAACTTAGTTTTATGTTTTGCTTTCCATAGAAATGAGATTCTTTTTGATTTCCCAAGTCTTAACATTTTCCCTTCCTTAGTAAGATCAAACCAATCTAACATTACTTTTATGAGGCTCTTGTCAGTTGCTGCATGTTTGGCACATTACAGTACCTACTTGTATCCGATTCCAAAGTACGTTGTACCCTGTGATATAGTGCATCTCTACTAATCCTTGCAAAGCTGACAAGCACATTAGATTAGAGTAAAATAGTTGGCTGAGTTCAGAAGCGACTGACGAATTGTTAGAATTGGATGTTAATACATTGGATGTATTAAGTCATATAACAGAATTTAAATTTCCAACAGTGAGAGAAGGTGACCTATAATGACCTATAATTTTTAAATGGGTGGAATTAAAATTTTCTTTTATACCTCTTTCCCTTCCCCACTCCTAAACCTGTAGACAATGTTTCTCTGTGCTAATTTGTAAACCTCTAAAAATTAGAGATTCATCATGAAAACTCTTGAATGTTGAGAAGGTGCTGCTGAAGTGCTGCACTTGTCTAGTTAAATATAAAATACTAAAATTTACAATTACTTTTTGTTCCCAAGGCAACAGCAGCCAGAAGCAAATGAATACAAAAATATGTAATAAATTAAATAAGCCTAAAGCAATTGTAATAGTTACAGCTACAGTTTGGACCTTTTATTCTTAGAGCTATTTAAGCAGGAAGGAAATTGGTTGCAATGAATTTTTGTTTTTACTTTAGTACTATAGACTCAGAACCTGTTATGATATTATGCCATATGGCTTTTTTTTAAATTCAGCTGTTAGGAAAAGAAAAGAGGTAAGCAAAGAAATACAAGCACATCATTGCCAATATCTGGTCCTTTTGCTATCCAAAACCCACATTCATCCTAGTTTGATGCTTTACTGACATTTCAGTTTCTACTATTTCTACTTAGTTATGCTTGACCTCCCTGAGTTCATCTCCTGAGCACAGCTTTTCTGAAGGGTATGAATATGAAGAAATTTAAATTAATCATCATTACTATGTTTTCTTTTACAATGAATAAGGGCATTTTGATGTCACTGGCTTCATCTTGAAATATTACTTAGTCTAGAAAAATGCATGCTGTTAGCAAACATGACTCTGCTAAATCTCAAGTTTCTATAGCCAAGACATCTGTAGCTATTATATAACAAAAATCTACTAGACCCTTTATATTTGCATTGAGATTCTTTTAATAAATCATTCAGATGAATATTTGCCCTAATTGAAGTGTACTATACAGTACTACTATTTATAAGACCCTCCAGCATGTTTCCTGGCCTTTGAAAGGTAAATGCAGTATTCCGCAGAAGATTAAATGCATTTTCTGTATCTGCTCTTTTGAAAAACAGAAAGATTAAATACGTTCATACTGTGTGCATGTACCTGTGGTTGCATAATGTGCTTAAATCCTAATGCTGGTACAGGAGCTAAAGAATCAATGAAGTAAAAAAACAGGTGGAAATGATCCAGAATGTTGGGGTTTTGTGTGTTGGTTTTGGGGTTTTTTTTGTAAACCCACACATTGGCCATGACATCTTTTGGCATATTTGCTGATAACATACGGTTTGGATAAACAGTTTCAAATCTGATTGTGCGTTCCTGTAGGAAATTGAAAAAAGGAGAAGAATAGAAGAGGCATACAAAAATGCCATGACAGAACTTAAGAAAAAATCCCATTTTGGAGGACCAGATTATGAGGTATGAATGATGTGTGTTTCTGACTTTGTATTTTTTATTGAAGTCTTGATATTTTTACACAAAGATTAAAAGCTTACAAAGGCAGTATGTGCCTATGTGGCTAAATGACACTATACTTCCACATAACTGGCATCTCTTTTGCTTAATATTTATCAAATAATCCTCCAGCAGCAAGAAAAGTTGGGGAATGAGAGAAACAGAATAAGTACATTTTATTTATGTGAACGGGGGTTGTTTTTTTTAAATATTTCACTTAAAGCTCTTGGGAATTTCTTTTGATAAGACTTGCATCAAACATGCATCTAGAAAGCCAGAAGTATCATCCATTTCATATTTTCTCCCCTTACTACTTTTTTCCTCTGTTTGAGGGCTGGTCATTTGTACAACATGTAGTGGAAAACTTTATATTTGGAGGCGTTTATAGCATAGTATGAAGCTAACTCAGTTAAATCGGTTTTAATTTGCTGTTGTCCTTGGTTCATAAACTTAAACCCTTGCTTTCCACAGGATGGGAGTGGATACACAGTAGAGTCCATCTCTCCCACATTTTTCTTGGTATACTTTCTGTTCATGTCTTTGGGTTGCTGTACACGAGCCGGGAGGCTGCTCCAACGTGCTGTAATTACAGCACGTTGGAGCAGACTTGATTAACTGAGTCTGCTGGAGCGTGGTAATTACCACACTCCAGCCAGCTTCCACATCTTGCATATCAGCATCCTTGCACTTCAAAATGGTGTTGGGGGTGCTTTTAACTAAAGCATATTTGATGAGCTTTAGATAAAGTGCCCCCAGCACTATTTTGAAGCAGGGGACAATGATACATGAAACACTCTAGGCACTTTAATTAGTGACTGTTGGAACCACTCTAAAGTGCTCCCACCCCTACTCTGGAGCATGTGTAAATACATCCTTAGGGCTGGAAGCCTGTAATGGCATTATATGTTAATTTTAAATTTGCTTCTATTTTTTTTCAGATATTGTGTTTTGAAAAATATGTTCTTAAATAATAAAATGATTGGGTTGGGAGATGATATAGAACCTGAACCTTTGGTGAAATATGTTGACATTATGGTCTTTAATTTTGCATTTCTTAGTCTGTGACCAAACATAAAAAAGACTTTAATTTGTATAGGCAGTCCTTCTGTTTTCTTTAATTAGTCTAAGAATTTTATTAAATGTTGAGTCTCTTCAGAGTTGCATGATTTCTGAAAAATTGATTGCATAAGTAACACTAGGTATACACTTCTATTTGCATGCTTTATCCCCCAAAAATAGGACTTTATAAATATTGAAATAAACACAACATGCGAGTTATCTGGCCTTCATTTTTTTTTTTACATTGAGCTCAGTTTTCTCAAATACAACATTATTTTTGACATTTCACTCTTTCATTTCATGGCATAGGAAGGTCCTAATAGTCTGATTAATGAAGAAGAATTCTTTGATGCTGTTGAAGCTGCTCTTGATAGACAAGATAAAATAGAAGAACAGGTATTTAATATTACTACATGTTTTACAAGACAGTTATGTTTAAAAACACTATTTCATAAATGCTGTACTTCTTACTAGAATCGTAAGGGTGTCTTCTGGACCAAATTGTGGCAGGCTGTAAGTGCGCAACTTGCCAATTTTATTGAAATTTTTGTGAACACCTGTAAACAAAGTTTAGTTCCTGGAATTTGTCAAGTTTAAAAACCAAAAATCTCTTGAGTTCATCTCCTTTTTTGTCATTTGTTTCCTTAAGACTATTTTTAGATTTGACACATTGGGCCCACAATGATAGCACTCTCTTTTTATTCTTGTGGCATGGCAGCCTAAATGTTAACATGGGTCAGTCCGTCTCTTGTCTTCAAATCTATTTTTTAGTTATTAATAGAAATAAATGGCAAATCCAGTACAAAATCTCACATTTTGTTCATCTTAAATTAATATCCTACATGAAGTTTGCAGATCTACCTGTTACTAGGTGAAGTTTCCATTACTTTTAGTGACCCCATAAAACAACAGATTTGCTGTTTAATTGCTCCCTCTCTCTTCTCATTTCTGCAAGCTTTGCTGCCACCTTCCTAAGTCTTATGTCAAGACATTTTCTGTTCCTTGCTTCTGCGATGGCTATTCAAAAATACAGCAAGTTCAGTTGCATGGGATGATACTTTTTTTTTTTTTTTTTTTTTCACAGAACATACAAATGCGAAGTAGCATACAGAATAGTGGTACAGGCAGTCCTCGAACTTACAACACAATTGGTTCCTAAAATCTGTCTTAAAGTCAAAACATTGCAACTCGGAACCAATTTTCCCATAGGAAGCAATGTTATAAATGGGGGATGGGCTGTGGTTCAAGAACCAAATACCCTATTTTCACCAAAAAATAACCCAGAATTTTGTATTGATCAATTATAGATGAGTAATATAGCTACATTAATGTATTTACATTCTAAATAGCAATTGTATTGATTTGGAAGGACTTCTTAAAGGTGACTTTGCTGGACTTTTTGAAGGGCTCTTGCCTGGAGTCTTCTCAGGAGTCTGGCTGCAGGATTTTCTGGAGTCTTTTTCTTAACGAAAGCGTCCAAGGAAGTTTGGACAGATGTTCTCCAAGAAGATGGTCAACGCAGCGAACTTGTTTGCTGGCGTAGCATTGCATTGGATCAAGCATTGTAAAGTCAAAACTGACATCAGAAAGTTGAAACAGGGTGTCAATTTTATAAACTTTGTAAGTGAAAAACTTTGTAACTTGGAATGTTGCAAATCGAGGACTGCCTGTATAATAGTTGTGAATAGCATTTTAGTATTGGTTTGGGATTTTAACTGATGTGTTTTCTGTGTGTACTTAAGTACATTTTCCAGGTTATTTTAGCTTCAGGTAAAAGTGAGTGACTATCTCACTGCATGGTAACTTTCTTCATGGAGGGTGTATCTACATGCCCAATTAATGCAACATGTTAAACTCCAGAGTACTTCCTGTTGGAGAAAACTGCTCCCACGTGCAGTGTTTGCACATGTACCCAGGACTGTAGAACTATGAGCCAGGGCAGAACAGCTCCAGGTTGATAGAGCACCTGGGGGGTCAACTCTGGGTGGCAGAAAGGCTGACAGGGGGCACAAGGGTGCTAAAGTGTGAGGCTAGGTGACAGGCAGAGCACCACACTTTAGCACGCTTTTGCCCCAGCCAGTACTGTCCCTGACAGTACTATCCTATGATGAAGTAAATTAATAAAAAAATTAACCTGAATACCAGCACACATGTAGACTGTGACACTTGACTGCAGAGCTAATTACTCAACTCCACAGTAAAGAACACGTGTAGATGCACCCACTATCTTAT
Source organism: Caiman crocodilus (assembly GCA_030014935.1). Lineage (NCBI taxonomy): Eukaryota > Metazoa > Chordata > Crocodylia > Alligatoridae > Caiman > Caiman crocodilus. The sequence goes on along the minus strand of JAGPOW010002514.1, from coordinate 25,134,131 downwards.
CAGTTGTTCCCAACTTAGAAGCAACCACTGCTGGATGTACAGGCAATGCAGTGTCCGTGTAAATCAAGTCATTGAGACTTGCCACCAAAGATGTCTATTAATGCTAGTTGTGCAGAATATCCCTTTTTACCTTGTGATTTATTGTCTCATTCTATATGAACAAATATTTTATGGTCTACTAAATAGTATTGCACACTGATTAAATTTAATGTTTTGGTTTAGTCTCAGAGTGAAAAGGTCAGATTACACTGGCCAACACCTTTACCTTCTGGTGATGCATACTCTGCTGTGGGGACTCATAGGTTTGTCCAGAAGGTAAGATACTTTTACAGATTTTTTTTTTTAAGTCTACCTAGTATGTTTATTTAGTAATACATTTTGTCATGGCTTCAGATCTAATTTGTAGATGCTTCTAGTAACTTTGAATGTGTTACTTATTAACAGTCAGTCTCCAAAAACTGGGGGAAACTTTTTTTCATTTTGGGAACAAAGAATTCTTAATTTGAACAGCTATTTAAAATACTCCTGACTTTTTGTCATAGCTTATTGAATTTTAAAAATAATTGTGCCTGTAACTTCTTTATCCTTTTAAAGGACTCTATCTTTTTATTAAATTTTTTTAAAATTACCAAACTGATTAAAATAAAGCTTTGTGATAGTTTATTTGACAATATGCAGTTACTGGAAACACTACAATCTTCACAGGGCTACACTGGGAGTATAATACATAATAGTTGCATGAAATCAGCATTTGCTGCTGTGCTTGCTGCTTATGGTGCTTTTGTTTTTCCTTTTCTTCATTATCTTGTGCTTGGAAGTTGGTACTGAATGCTCTGTTGTGCCTTTGTTCTGATTACTTGGTTTTTTCTTTGTCTGTCTCTGGTAGCCCTATAGTCGCTCTTCCTCCATGTCTTCCATTGATCTAGTCAGTGCCTCTGATGATGTTCACAGATTCAGCACCCAGGTACTGTATGAATACATAGTCGGGTTTGCATATCTTTGCACTGTATTTCATCCTGTTCTCTAGAACCTGGGTTTTTCTCTTACATAAATCCTTTGTATGTGTTTTAAACGAGTACAAAGATATACAAAGGGATTCTCTATTCCTGCAGTAAGAGGTTGTCTTATTACATCTGCTTGCATGCATATCACTTTTGCATGGTCCTAAATCTGGGAAGCTTTTATAGGATTAATTTCTGTAGCATATTTTTCAAAAATGATTATAACCTGAAGGTCCTGTGTTTTTGGTATAGTAGCTTCTAATAAAAAATGGAAAAATATTTTGGTCTTTGGAGATGTATTTTACTGTATCATAAAAGGAAGCTATGCTTACCTCCTCTATCAGTTATTCCTATAGTGTGCTTATTTTTTTTAATCGTTCTCGGTAGTGCACATCTCTTAATGGCTATCAAGAAACTAAAGATTGAAAAAGAATGGTCTGTGAAGCCCTTTTGGTGAAAACTTACTCATGCTTTTGAAGCTGCACGTTTTGAAACGTGACTTCGTGTGTAGGCTTGACAATTATTTTGAGAGATCAGATAACAGAATTTACCTTCTGAGTTTCCAGGTTCTTCATTTGTACAACTGCATTCTCAATATTGCCTAGTATAGGAGACTGGTCCATGCCCATTGAACACCAGCCACAGCTTGGCTTTTATAGAAGAGTGAACCAGAGTTGGGACATTGCTTAACCTTGGTGTTGATGTGCATGTGTTAAACTTACCAGAATAAATAGAATGTAGAATTTTTCATTAAACTGAACTTGTGCGTCTGGTAAATCTGGGCAGTCAAAAGAGAAATCAGATTCTGAATTTCCTGCAAGTGGCATTTTAACAGCAAGAAAAACTTAAGGGAGAGTCTCACATATCTATTCACAATTTGGAGAAAAGTATACATGCTTTAATGCAGGGGTGCTCAACCTTTTGGTGTGGCAGGCCAAATGAGTGGCACGGAGCCCATCTATGGGCTGGATTGAAACTCACGTGGCAGGGTCAGCCCCGCATGACCTTTGGGCCCACCACTAGATAGGGCCTTATGCCACCTCCCTCAGCCTTTCGTAGTTAGACTGGGGCATTGTGCTGCCTCCCTTTGGCTCTGCATTATCTCCTCCAACCCTGCACTACCTTCCTGGGGTTCTGCACTTTCTCCCTTGGCTCTACAACACCTATGCTACCTCAAGCTCCACACCACCTTCCCAGCTCTGTACTTCCCGTACCACCTTCTTGGGGCTCCACACTGCCCATGCTTCCTCCTTTCATTCTTCATGACCTCTCTTGGGTTCCATATCACCCATGATGCTTCTTTGGGGTACCACACTGTCTCCCTCAACTCTATACCACCTCTGGTCAGCCCTGCACTGAATTATTGAGCCGTGTACTACCTCTAGCCAGCAGGTGTGTGCCTAGGTTGACTCCAGGCCATGTCTGTGCACTTATCCAGCATGCTATCCATGCAGCAGGGCTCCCCACAGAGCCAGAAATTTGGCAGCAAGGGACTGGTAATTGCTGCCTCTGCTTTCCTGCTGCCATGTTTTTGGACCCATGGGGACTCCTGCAAGCCAGCTGGCATCCCAGGTTGCTTTGCTTCTGCCTCCTAATCTCCTTGGAGTCTGTCACTCTGGCTGGACTCTAGTGCTCAAACAGAGCAGGGAGCAGAATACACCTTCTTCACAATCCCCACAGAGTGCTGCAGGGAGGTACGGAGTGACCATGAACAGTCTGGGTTGGCCAATCAGGGCTCCCCTGTGTATTGCTACCATCTATTTCCTAGAAGACAGAGTCTCCAGAGCACACTGCCATGTGTGCATAGGGCCCCCCTTGTCTGTGCATCATCCACATGGCAAACTTTTTGAAGAACTCAGCATTCAAGCATCTGTTCAGGGGTTTCTAAATACGTTTTTCTACCAGGAAAACAAACCTAGAAAAATTCTCACAGATCATTTAAGCATGTGTAAGCAGCCTAGGATGGGGTGTCAAATTTTGCCCTGGGGCCCAGGCCAGATCCAGACTGCAGAGATTCTCTGGGACTAGATCTATGGGATCAGCAGTTGCAATGAGTCAGGGTGAGACAGGAGTAGCAGGTAAAGCAGGGATCCAGAACAGTTGGGGCAGCAGGAGGACCAAGTGACCACATGCTGAGTAGGCAGCTATGCTGCCAATAGCCATCTCTGTCAGTTTGCAGAAGCCCCAAATTCTGCAGCAAACCATACCTCTGTACCCTGTCCCCCAACTTGTAGTAGATTGTCAGGCCAGATGGAATGGTTCCATGGACCAGATCCAGGTTTTGGGCTGGATCTCTGACAACCTGCTTTAGAAAAATTACATTTTTGTATCCATTAATTATTAATCAGTTGTTTCTCTGGTGTCCAGTCATTTCAGAGGACCTGTACTTAAAAGCTCTGTCTGCTTAGAAAATTTGTAGATAATATCAGCAAAAAAAAAAAAGAGGAAAATGCAAATAATAATTCTGCTGGCCCCTGTCTAAAAGAGGGACACCTGGCCTAAAATTGGAAAGTGAATGAAGCAATTTTTTGTAAGTTTAATTTTTAACCAAAAGACCAGTCTCTTGAGTCATGAAAGATGCTCATTCTCTTTCCACAGGAAAAAAATCTGCAGAAAATAAAAGTAAAACTCATTTTAAATATTGTACTTCCATAAAATGTAGTAGAGGTGCAGCAATACCCTGATCCAATATCAGATCTGAACCGATATAAAGAAAAATGTCTATATCGGAAATCGGCCATGTCAGGCCAATAATTTGGCCGATAAATGGCCCGTGCATGCGCATAGCCAAAGCGCAGCACAGGCAATGAGGAACACAGACCAGCAGTGTGGAGAGCTGCCTCAAGCTGTTAAGTCTGTTGTGGTAGAAGGGAAGGGACATTGGAGGGAATATCAAGACCCCCACAGTGAAGGAGGAGTGGAGCTGGGGCAAGTGCTGCCCAAGGCAGCTCCTGCTGCCACCACGTACTTTTTGTCTGGGAGCTCACCTTGTCCAGCAGCTCCTGCCGCTGCTCCCACCACTTGTCTGGGAGGGCACTGGAGTGGGAGTGGGCATATGCCCCTAGATTTGTGCAGGACAGGCTGGGGCCGGGGCTGCACCAAGCTTTTCCCAGGTGGGCTGGGCAGCAGTGCTGGGAAGAGACTACGGGGGAGCGAGGGGCCTACAGCAAATTGTGGGGTGGCTGCAGCTCTCTCCCCCACAATAGCCCCACTTCCAGCACTTCTGCCACCCGACCCAAACCTAGCTCTCCCATCCAGGAAGAGCTTGGCCCAGCCTACCTTGTGCAGATGGGGGTACATAGTCCCCTCTACCCCCATGCCCTCCTGGACGAGCAGTGGGAGTCACTGAATGAGCAGGTAAGCAGCAGATGAGCCACTGAACCAGTGGTGCATGGTGGCAGGAGCTGTCCCTGCCTGTCACCTAGGATGAGCCACAGCTCTGTCCTGTACCCACCACGGCTCCACTCCTCCCTCCCTGCAGGGGCCTTGACCTGCCCCCCCACCTTTCCCTTCCTCCTCCCCTTCCACCACAACAGACTTGCCAGCTGCATTCAGCTCTCCAGGCTACCTGGCTGGTATTGAAAATTGGATCAGTATTGGCCCCAAAAATCTCTAGCAGTGCACCCCTAAAATGTAGCTACAGCTAAGTGCAATGTGGTATGTTTGAGGAAGTTGGTTCAAGCTGCAGTTACTCTAACGTTGAGTGTACAACCCAAAAAGTACAGAGTATGAACAAAAGCAGTCTGTTTAATTTTAAATGCATCCTTTCTAGTTTCATAGCAAATTAGAAACTCAACATCAGTGAAGACTCTTTAACTACTTTTCTCTACATAGTGATATGCTTGATTTTTTTTTTTTTCCCCTCCCCCCCTCCCCCAAATGACAGGGAATATGTCTAGACATTTTGTGTATAAACTCTGAATTCTTTGCAAGACGCATACAGCTATAGGCTGCTAACCTGATTCTGCACTCAGGAATATATCATAATTTGTCTTTAACATTTTTATTTAAGACTCTTTTTTCAAGCAATACTCATTCTTTACTCTACACCTCTGCAGGATTCAAGCAAACCCTGTAAATCATGTTGAGCAGTCTGTGCTATAACATTACATCTTCTATTAACCCAATTTTTTATGCTATAAATGAAAAATGGGAGATACTTTGTATTTATGGTAGAAAAATTATCTGCTGCATCTGTAACCCTTTAATATCTTTTTTTTTTTCCAGACTTATTGCACTTACAAATAGTCTGAATGTGTTTAAGCTTAAAGAACAAGTTTTAGAAGCATTTATTAACTTTAAAAGGATTATACCCCCACTATCCATTAAAAGAAGCTTTTTCCTTCTGGTACAAGGAATACATTTGTAGCATTTGTATAACTTGAAATATAAAAATGGCTGTATAATATAAAGAAGTTGATCATTCTCATACAGCAAACTGATTTTTTTTTTTTTTTTAAGTTATAGGGAAAGCAAGCCATGAACAAGCCCGTGTCTGCTCTGTAACTCCTTTCTTAGTTTTATGAAATACAACTATGTTTGGGCTTAAGCAAATTGGTAGTGTTTCTTCTTAAATTGGAAGCACGTCAGGGTGCCATTTAAAAATTTGACAGCTAATGCAAAATAGGTGTACACTTTAACTCTCAGTAGGCTTTCCCTTATGTAGTGCATATAAAAGCTAAGTCTCCAAAAGAGAATAAATTAATAGTCGTAATAGAATTGTTTGCCTCTTGCTCAGCTTGTTAACTTGCATTTAACTTTTCTAAAGTAACTTAGTTCTGTTTATCTATAGATCTATAATGGCCCCTTTTGTTTATGTATCTAAGTACATCTTACATGTTGAAATAGAAATAAGAAAGCGCATTCTCTTATTTTAGGGGTTTATGAGATGAGAAATACATGTTTGGAGAATTTGTGGGGAAACTGAGGTCAAAGAATATAGCAGTGGTTTTCAAACTTTTTTTGATTTGTGGACCCCTGAAAAATTTAGAATGGAAGTGTTGACCTCATATAATTATAGGTATGTGTATTCACATAGTTAAGTCAATACCTGTGGAAGGATCTATTGCTGGTACCATATAACCTCATAAATACAGCATGTTTGGGACCGAGCACCTGCCAGAAATTTGAAAATTCTGTTTCCTTTTTTTAAACCAGAGAAGTGGCCTGTTGTGGAGCAAGCAGGCCGGGTGGGGGAGCTGGGCAGTAGTGGCACCTAGTCCCGGAGCAGTGCCTGCATGTGGAGTAGCGTAGTGGATTGGTGGATGGTGGTGGGAGCAGCAGTGTGCAAGCTTCCCCCCTCTGTGGAGGGGAGTGGCAGGCAGTCCCAAAACAGCAGCCACACAGAGCATCAGTGTGAGGTGGTGGATGGAAGTGGCAACTGCTGCATGCAAACTTCCCCCTCCACACCTGGGGGAGCAAAAGGGGAAACTTAAAAAGTGCTGGATTTTTAAGATCCGATTTATGAGATTATATTGTTGTTTAACTATACAACTTTTTACATCCTTATACTTGTTTATGATCCTGTATAGCATCTTGTATGCTGTATCCAAAGAATGGTAGGGGTGCATTTGAAATAAATCTTGCAATATTTTTCCTCCATAGGTAGAAGAGATGGTGCAGAACCACATGACTTACTCTTTACAGGATGTAGGAGGAGATGCCAACTGGCAACTAGTAGTTGAAGAGGGTGAAATGAAGGTAAATAAAATGTTTGTTTTATTACCATATTTCCTTGATTCTGAGTTTTTTCCCATTTAACATGGGGAGGGGGGACCCATTGTCTTAGAACAGAGTGGGGGGGGGGGCAGGCAGCTGCTGCAGCTTGGATTCCAGGTTTGGGGCCACATTTATAGCTGCTGTTTCCACCTACCACTTCTGCACCCCACCATCCTTTCCCCGTCCTTCTCCAAACCCTATCTCTGCACTGGCAGGCTCCATGTGCGCTGCAACCTAGGGCACTAAGTCTGGCTCTGTGACAGTGGCACACAGCCCACACAACGGTCACAGGGCCATGCTTAGTGCCTCCAACTAAAATGGGGGTGGAGCCTATGAGCATGGAGCAGAAAAGCTGTAGGGGAGACAGGGGCAAGCTGTTTGACCTCCCCACACTATCTGCCTCCCTTCTGCCTGTCCCCTTAAGCAGGGGCAGGCAATTATTTTGGGCAGAGGGCCACTTACTGAGTTTTGGCAAGCCATCGAGGACCACAGGACAGGCAGCTAGGGACAGATAAATATTAATTCTCTAATTTTTTTAGGGGCCCTGGATAGAATGGCCTGGCAGGCTGCATCTTGCCCACCCCTGCCCTACAGCAAGGGGAGGGATGAATTAAAGATGGTCCTCCAATCATTAGATTCTGTATGTGGAAAATTTATAATAATTTCAAATGTCTAAAATTATATACTGAGAGGTCATCTTAAAGTTAGAGTCATCTTAGATTCACGTAAAAATGTGTTTTTGTGAATCAACATGAACTAGTATAAACTCAGGTGGCATTTTTTTGCATAATGTTGATGTAAGACTAAATTCTAATATCCTTATTGAGAAGCAGCTCACTCTAGCAGTGATCCTATTTAATTTAAAACTGAGCTGTTTTAGATTAAGATTTTAGAATTGAAGTCCACAAGAACTATGGCTTTTTCATTATTTAAAGTACCTTATATTATATATGTTATGCGGAACATTTCAGTCATTTGCAGAGGGAAATCACTTATCTTCCATTGCCTTCCTGTTTTAGGTAAAGGGATCTTTAAGTGGTCTGTCAAAGTAAAGTCTTTAAGTGAAGCACATATAAAACTCAAAACACATTTTTGGCCTCTTCACTCAAATTGTTTTGCACCAATTTTTTGTATTTGCCCAAAGGTTTACAGAAGAGAAGTAGAAGAAAATGGAATAGTTTTAGATCCTCTGAAGGCCACACATGCAGTCAAAGGAGTCACAGGGCATGAAGTCTGCCACTACTTCTGGAATGTTGATGTTCGTAACGACTGGGAAAGTAAGGAATCTTATCCTTAAATTTAAGTTTAAACTATAAACCCTTTCTGACTTGTATGTTTGGGCTTATACACGGATCTAATTCTTCTGTTTTTAGCAACCATTGAAAATTTCCATGTTGTGGAAACCCTAGCTGATAATGCAATCATCATTTACCAGACGCATAAGGTAATAATATCTTTTTAATTTGTATAGTCCCTTACATTTAGAAGGATCTCAGAGTGGTACACTTCTAACTGTCGAGTTTTCCCTGTCTTATGCAGTATTGCAACTCTACACAATACAACAGATATTAACGCAAGGAGTAAAAATTCAAGAGAGGGGTTTGTGCATGTATCCCGTACTTCAGTTTGTGCCTGGACTCAGATGACAGACCTAAATAAAACTTTGAAAAATCATAGAGGTGCTGCCTTTTCAAAGAAAAAATTACTTGTTGCATCCCCTGGCCCACATACCCCTGGCTCAGTTAACCCAGTGTCCTTTTTATGTAGCCTGAGGAAAAAAACTTTGTCCAGCTTTTGAAATAATCTAGTGTGACCTAAAACCAAGCATACAAAAAAAGTATTGGAATTCCTGCTAAAGTAGTATATATCCCTGTTTCAGTCACTCTAAAGAAAATGTGTTACCAGCTAGTAGTAAGTTTTGAAATTTCTGTTTTGATTTCCCTTTTCCTTTTTTCCTTTTCCCTTTCACTCCTCCCACCCCCCATTTAGATTTCTAGGCACTAATGTGACAGTGACCATATTTGTTTGTGTTGAGCTGGAGGCTTTCCTCTCTATTAGAGAATTCTTGGCTGACAGTGTTTTGTTTTGTTTTTCAGTTTAATACACTTTAGTAACCTGTATTTCCTTGCAGAGAGTGTGGCCTGCTTCCCAACGAGATGTGCTATATCTGTCAGCCATTAGAAAGATACCAGCATTCAGTGAAAATGACCCTGAAACTTGGATTGTCTGTAACTTCTCTGTGGAACATGACAGTGCTCCTGTAAGTAGTGCCTATGAATACTATCAAACTGCTTTTAGAAGTTCTTGGTTTGATCCAAAACATAGGTAACTGAAACCTTTCTGTAAATTGGAATTCTTCTAATTATTTTTAGACCTACATAAGATTCTGTATACCACTCAGCATAAAACATTAGCATCTTCAGGCTTTATAACAAAAACAAGGCTCTGTTTAACTTCATAGATGGCTAATATCAGGTCTGTTAACTATTTAAGCTGTTGACCTCTGCCTTGGTTTTGCCAAAGATGCTAGATGTGATTTGCTTGTTTGTCACTTCACCTGCAAATACCTCTTGACTTTCTCCCCTGGCATTACTTCTTACCATGAAGATTTGTAAAGCTGCCACTCTTCTTTAAATTCGTCCTCAAATTCACTTCTGCTGTGAATGCTTATGCAATACCTCTTTTAGTAGAAGTTAGACCAACAGGACTTTAAGTTTGTTCTTGTTTGGTTCAAATTTATTTATTTGATTGCTACCTGCTCTCTATTAACCTTTGCCCCATCTTTTACTCTCATCAAGTTCTGTCCTAAGCCAGGGCTATCCAACTTTTAAGGGACTAGGGGAGGCACACTCCCAATAGGGGCTGCATACCCAGAGGCCTCAAGTAAACCACAGCCTCCACTCCCCACACCCCTCAGGCTACATACTGCTTGGTACTACATGCCTGTGCAGGTGCCCCACTGTAGCAGTACACACCCATGCAGCTACCCTTCCCACACTCCCACAGCTGCACTGTGTGCTCACACAACTCTAGCTCTGCTCCTTGAGCTGCACTATGTGCACCATTCTACTTTGCCCTCTGAGGTGGTAATGGAGTGGAGGATGGTGTCATCTACCTAAACTTTAAGGAGGCCTTTGATATGATATTGCATTCTGTTCTCATAAATAAACTGACAGGCTGTGATGTAGATGATTAAACTGTGGGGTGAGTAGCAAATTGGCTTGGGGTCACACCCAGAGAGTGGTGGTGAATGGGTCGATATCAGCCTGGAAAGACGTGGGCAGTGGAATGTCCTGCAAGGCTTGGTCCTTGAACTAGTGCTATTCAATTACTTCATCAGCAACTTGGATGAGGGCATGGAGAACACCCTGTCCAAGTTCGCAGATGATACCAAATTATGGGGCAGAGTTAACACAGCAGAGAGTAGGGAACAGATCCAGGAGGATCTGGACAGGTTGGAAAAATGGGTAGAACGAAATAGGATGCAGTTCAACAAAGACAAGTGCAAAGTGCTGCGTCTGGGCAAAAAGAACAACCAACATTTACAGGCTGGGGGCTGACCTCAGCAGCACAGCAGTGGAAAGGGATCTTGGAGTCATAGTTGACTGTGTCTAGGTTTGGGTGCCACACTTCCAGAGAGATGCGGACACTCTTGAGAGGGGGAGGGCTACTCGTATGGTCAGAGGCCTGCAGGCAAGACCCCATGAGGAGAGACTGAGGGACCTAGATCTTGAGAGGTGATCTTGTGGTGGCCTATAAATTCATCGGGGGAGGGAAGCAGAGAACAGGAGATGCTCTGTTTACTAGGGTACACCGTGGAGTAACTAGGAACAGTGGCCACAAATTGATGGAGAGCAGATTTAGGTTGTACATTAGAAAGAACTTCTTCACAGTAAGGGTTGCCAGAATCTGGAATGAGCTTCCAAGGGAGGTGATGCTCTCCCCTACCCTGGGAGTCTTTGAGAGGACACTGGACAAGCACCTAACTGACCCCAGCGCTCTTTCTTGCCCAGGGCAGGGGGTCAGACTCAATAACCTACTGAGGTCCTTTCTGACCCTAACATCTATGAATCTATGAGGAAGAGGAAGCTTAGGCCCTGGCTGCTGTCACAACCAGAGTAACAGGGGAGCAGTGCAGATTGGCAGGAGCATGGGGTTTGCAACTTAACCACTTGGTGGACTGGGGGTGGACTGTATGCCACCCCCAGGCCTGTTTAAAAGCTGTCTGAGACTGCTTTACTTGCCTGTGTGTAACTTGTCATAATTTTTAATTGAGATTTTAAGTTATTACTATAATATAAATGTTGGCATTTAGCTGTTAAAAAGCATTGAGGCAGATTTGACTTAATGTGTATGTAAAACATTAAATTTCTCTGCAGCTGAACAATCGATGTGTTCGTGCCAAAATAAACATTGCTATGATCTGTCAGACGTTGGTAAGCCCACCAGAAGGAAACAAAGAAATAAGCAGAGACAATATCCTATGCAAGATTACATATGTAGCAAATGGTATGTATAGATTTCAATACGGCACTTCTATTTATGTTGTTTTGTGGATTAGGATTGAAATTCTTGGAGAAAATAATAAAAACTTTAAACTTTCTGTAAAGTCTTATTTTTGGATCCAAATTTATGAATCGGCTGTTGGCTAAATTAGGAATACAGTGGAGTCGCATCTTATGCAGGGATTAGGTTCTAAAGTCAGCGCTTAAGGCAAAAATTGCATATAGTCAAAATTATAGATGGGGGTGGAGAAAGACGACTTCTACGTCATTATGCGCAAACCGGAGTGCCTCAAGGTGTCTACAATCAGCAACACTTTAAAGTCAAGTCCTTTCTCTTCGAGGTACCGCTTGACCTCCAGAATGAAACGCTTGTGGAACTAATCCAGAAATAATGCTGCTGTCACCCAAGCCTTTTTATTTGATTGCCAGAACACAGGCAGGGGATTTTTGTTCTTGCCTTTTAGGGCATGGGGATTTACAGCCCTGTAGAGCAAGCCCGGCTTTATTAAATGCCCAGCTGCATTGCCACAAAATAAGTCGCACGGTCTTTAACTGCTTTGAAACCAGGGGCTTGTCTTTCTGATTTCAAAACCTAAGTGCGGTTGGACATTTTTTCCAGAAGAGCCCAGCCTCTTCAGCATTAAAAACTTGTTTTGGAAGGTAGCGCTTTTCTTCTATGATTTTCTTTAATTGATCGGGGTAGGCTTTTGCTGCCTGTTCATCGGCAGATGCAGTAGTCTGCACGTTTTTGAGGTTTAAGCAGTTCCTAAAACTGTTAAGCCAACCTTGGCTGGCTTTGAATTCCTTCTTTTCAGAAGGCTGTCCCTCTTTGGCGGGAGGTTTGAACAGCACGTAGAAGCTAAAAGCCTTTTCTCGCAATGTGTTGCCATCGATAGGCCCACATTTACTGTTCGTGTCTTCCAGCCATAAGTTTAGTGCCTTTTCTGTCTTCACTAAAGTCTCATCACACACTTGGCTCATCATCTTAGCAGTTATGGGAGCACTTGATGCCACGGCTTGATGAAATCTCTCTCTTGAATCTTGATGGCATGGACGCTAGATTTGTTGCAGCCATATTTACATGCCACGTTGGAGATCAACATACCATCTCTCAGTAAATCCAACACAACCAGTTTTTCCGCCGGTGTTGGAACAGATCGCTATTTCTTCAGCTGAGCACCAGATGAAGTAGTTGGCTTGCGTTTAGGGGCCATGTTGTACGAAATATACGTATCTTTAAACAGTAGAATCACACTCAGTGCGGCGAAATGCTCACACTATGAGAGGCGGCAACTCATTGAGTGGAATGGTGGGTGGAATTGCCCACGCTATTTAAATTTTTGTTTTTTTCTTTTTTGCCGAGCGTGTATATTTGAATTTGCATAAGTTAAATGTGCGTATTGTGCGACTCCACTGTACCTAAATTTGTTAACCACACAGTTCAGTGAATGGAGGTATTCTCTGTTTTGGAAAAAGTATAGTAGAAATGTTAAATGTGTTGCCTCATACAATCCCAAACAGACACTTTTAGACAAAATAAGTGAGATGCTTATAACAGTTATAGCCAGTTTTATTTGACTTGCTTCATATTTTAAGTAACAGTAATCTTCGGTGTCCAAATCTCCTTTCCTAGTTTGTTAGCCAACACTATTCAAATATACTTTTTCCAGCTGGTTAAAATCTCCACAGTAGCTGGTTTGTAAATATTACTGAGTTTGGTTTTTGGGGGGGGGGGGGGGGGTTTCTGGACAGTATCTGTTATTATTACCAGAATCCTCAACAGCCAAATAAAAGATTGATGTTGCTAAACTAATTTTCCATGCATAAATCCACTCAGTGGTTTGTTTTAAAGCAGTGATTCTCTGCTGGGGTGCCATGATGCCCAGCCTGTGAGCCAGGATCTAAGCAATCATGCCGCCTCTTTTCCCAGCACTTGACATCCCAGTATCCTACAGAAACGAGCTGTGTCTTTGGTGGCTCCCCATGCTTCTAGCAGTGTGCAAACAAACAGCTGTGGGACTGTACTTTTCAGCCTGTCCTAATCTTCCATCTCGTCCTTTGCTCCTGGGGCCAGTAGAAGGAGTTGCACGCGCATCTGACTCCTGTACTAACATTTGAGTCCCTGGAGGAGTAGCAAGTGTAACCTCAGGTGCAGACCAGGGGGTGGGAGTTGGTGGGGAGAAAAAACAAGTGGCACAGAAGGCTGAACCCACTCTGGTACTCCACTCAGCTGACATGAACTAGGTTGTCTCATTGGTTCTCAACTAGGATGGCCCTAAATGCTGAAAAATTATGAAAGGGTAAAAGGTAAAAAAGGTTGAAAACTGCTGTTTTAAAGGATAATTTAGGAACTATATAATAGTTTCCTTTTCAGAGTACAAAATATTAGAATAATGCATGCATGCATCTCTTCACTTGCTTTCCACATTTTTCAGCATGACTTCTTGAGGGACTAGACCAGGGGTTCTTAAACAGGGTTTCATGCACTGTTAGGTATACTAACATAATTTACAACATTTAAACACAGATTTCAAATAGAAATCCATATGGTCAGCAACATTTTAACTTGGTATTGTCTTTGAGTTCCTTGTAACAGAAGAATCACTGTAGTAGTGTTCTGTAGTCCAAGGAACAAGTGAAAACTAAGAGCTAGCATTTTCCAAGGGGAGGTTTGGGTCTAGAGAGGTTGAGAACTGGCCTAGGTAGTTGAGGGGTTTACACCATTTTAAAAAGGTAGGAGACAGGCAGCACAGATCCTTGGACTGGCTTAATTTCTAGTGTAGAATGGATCTGGACCAAGGAGCACCGAGAGCTGGGAATCTCTCTGCAACCAGCCCTGCATGTCAACCCCGTGACCATGACGCTCTGCGCGAGAACCTTCCTGGAGAGGTTCCTGAAGGACGCTGTCTGCAACAAGTACGCTGGCAACCTGAGGGCCAAACCTAATCAGGGCAAGGTCTTCAACGTCACCTCGAAGTGGAACGCCAGCAACCACTTCAAGCCCAGTGGGAGCTTCACGCACTTCGTGGACTGGTGCTTCCTCACCGCGCCCGCCTCAACTGCCTGCCTCTCAACGGGGCCGTCCGCTTCAGCCACCAGAACAGGAGGTGCTGACGGTGCGGGTGCACAGCTGAGACCCTCCCCCACATGCTGTACAGCTGCCAGCCACACACCAGGGCCTGGCAGCTGTGCCACAACACTGTCCAGGACTGCCTGGTCAGGGTCATCCTGGCCGCAGCGGGGCAGGTCTCCGTCAACCTCACTGTCCCGGGCTGCGAGAGCCAGATGTGCCCTGACATCGTAATCACCGATGAGGAGGCCAAGAAAGATCATCATCGTGGACATCACCATCCCGTCCGAGAACCGGCGCCAAGCCTTCATCGATGCCTGGGCTCACAAGCGGGAGAAGTACGCCCCACTGGCCAACATCCTGAGGGGCCGCAGCTATGACGTGACGGTCGATGTGCTCATCATGGGAACACTCGGAGCCTAGGACCCCAGCAGTGAGAGCATCCTGCATGCCTGCCGCATCTCCTGCCGCTACACCAAACTGATGCACTGTCTCATGGTGTTCGACACTATCCGGTGGTCCTGCAACGCCTACGTCAAGCACATCACGGGCCACTGCCAGTACACGGACCCCACCAGGAGAACAGCCGCCGGACCGGACCCAGAGGGAACCGGCTGAACCCCCCTCTGCACCAAACGGACCTTCGCTTCAAGAGGATTCTTCAGCAACAGACGACTCTGCACCACCCAAAGAGGACCCCTGCAGTGAGACTGTATATAGACCGAGACACTTTTTCTTCGGACCACTTCTTCCACCATTGCGGACCATTGTAACGGGTTTGTGTGTTTCTATCCTCTTTTTCTCTCAGCATTGTTGGCTAACTTTGTATCGCCTGTAACCTAGATGCATTCCCCACTTCACCCCCATCCTTTTATTGTTAGTCCCTCGCCTGGGCACTCTGTATTTCCCAATCAGCTTTGTCAGCTTTTTTTGGATTGACAATCCTAAACATCTACTAATAAAAGACAATTTGTTCCTGTAAGAATCTGATATCTATGCATCTTGACCTATGGTAATTGTTAGCTTGCAACAAAGCTGTTACCTGCTTCCTGCCACCTAGTGGGGGGTTGCAGTAATAACAGCCTACCCCTAATAAGTGAGCATCAGTTGGTTAAGTACCTAGGTATAACTAATGTAGATGTGCAAAACCAATGTAAATTACAACAATGTATATGATCATCTGTCCACATCCATAGTGCGGAGTAGCAGAATGATCAACTGTTCTCTCAAATACCTGGAAAATATTTAATGTATTATCAATACCATTCCTTTTAATACTGCTGTATTAAGTTTTCTTTAGTAAAATCTCCATATGCAGCTCAGTATTCTGACGAGGAATTTTTACAGAAGCACTAACTCCTGCAGCATCAATAAACAATTCTATTTTTAGTTCAAATAAATATGGAGGTAATGTGATTGGTGTATAGTGCTTGAATTTACTGAATTTAAAATGTATTCTGTCGATTACACTTTTAATTTTCATGGGGCTCTGGAATGTTATGGTTTCAGTACTGTTACTACATTATATGCAATACTGGTGTTCTATACCAAAATGCATTTTCCCAGAATTGGAGTGTATTGAGAGACCCATTCAAATATGAACGAATCTAAAATAATGCTGCACAAAGCAATTGGTAAAACACTGAGAATAAAGGCAAGTACAACACCACTGAGCAGTAAATCAAATACTTTTTTTTTTTTTTTTTTGGATTGAGAAACAAGGACAAGAATGCTGAAGGTATGTGTTCTTTCTGAAAAATGCTACAGGATTATAGTCTTCTATTTGGGCATCTTGGCTAAATGATTTTTGTTTTATCATGTATTCCTGTGTTGTGATAACAAATTAACTAAAATCCATTCTACTCCCAGTTGCTTGCCTCTTACTGTCCTGACTCTTATTTGCCATTGCATTTGTTTTCTATCTGTCAATGGCCCTGATCCTGCTATGAGATCAGTGGAGTGGCAGCCATTAATGTCACCGAGAGCCCTGCAGAGTCTTGCTAGCCAGTCTATTAGGGGTGTGCAAAAAGGGTCCTATTCAATTTGGATTCAGCTCCAAATCAAGGACAGTGATTCAGTTCATTGATTTAGGTTACTGTCCCTGATTTGATTTGGCTAAATCCAAATCTGAAGTTTTTATGCTGATTCGGGGAACTGGCGATTTCGGCCATAGACAGTTTTAAATGGTGTTTCTACATACCTCAAGGTACCAAGCATGGCTTGTGAATGCTGCAGTGCTGGGACGGATGGAGTGTCCCACAGGAGTGTGGGGGATTCCCTCCCTCCTCCCCCCCCCCCCCCGCATGCAGAAGTAGACTAGATTCTTCTTCAACTTTTAAATGTGTATAATATTTTCCACAGATTGTACTGCAAACTTGACATTAGTTTGATACCAGATCTTGGCCTGGATAGGATTCTGACTGAGTTTAAAAACAGGAATCATCCTAAGTGGCATAGTCTGGCTCTGTGTAACATTAAATAGTGTTTTAGATTTTTAGTAAATAACAAATGGTATTCCCTTAGCTACTTAGGGATTATAATTTCTATATCTAATCAACCAGTTGTTAAGAAATTGTGCTTCTGGATTGCAGAGGATGGATGGTCAACACTAAGCATACATTTTGTCTATAAATGTGATATACTATGAAGCATTTACCTGTCCAGCCACCTGTGTGCAAATTCAACCTGTATCTAATTTAATTTTTTTTTTTAGTGAACCCTGGGGGATGGGCACCAGCCTCAGTGTTACGGGCAGTGGCGAAGCGGGAGTACCCCAAATTCCTGAAGCGTTTCACATCATATGTGCAAGAGAAAACAGCAGGAAAGCCTATTTTATTCTAGTATTAACAGGTATTTGCTGATCTTGTCACTTTTTCATTATATGTTGATGTAAGTACTTAAGGCTAAACCAAAGATAAGCAATGTAGAAATGTTTAAACATTTTCAGAGATAAGAACTTGCATGTGTAGTCTGAATTTTGCAGTAACACTTATTTAGCAAATACGTTTATTTTCTATGTATGTAGAAAAAAATAAGATTTACAATTACCATATTTCTTTTCATAGCCAGGATGAATTTGATTTAAATGAAATCTGTTTTAAATCACAACTTAAATCACTATTTAAATCACTCGTCAGGAAGCCTCAATTTTAATCTTTTTCTACAAATGTGCATTCCTGTTGTTTGATATAACCTTCATGTATATTATTCACAACTCGGAGATGTAGGTTTCATTTTTCGAAGGTACACACTAGATTTTAAAGCAGTGATTTTGATTTGTTTTCAGTTTCATTTTGCAACTACATCAGACAACTGAATTATGATTTGGTTATTTTATTTGCCAAAGCTAATTGAAGGAGATATATTGGGAGGTAGACTATCTCCAATTCACTAGATTTAATCATGGATATTTAGCAGATAATTTTGCCATGCTGTATTAAGAGGACACCAGATGAGTGTAGCCATAGGTTATTAGTTTAGGGATTTCTTCTAGATTTCTTCTCATCTTTGATTTTCTTCTCTTTTATGGCCCGGCAAGTCTGCTGTCATGATAGGTTTTCCGTTCTACCATACCATTCCTTCACTAGATCTCAAATCAAGTAAGAGGCTGTGTACTCAGAAACATAGACTTCTGTCATACTCAAGACTTCTGGACTATTCTGCTCAAAATATTTATTTTGTTTCTAGTACCACTCTCTCCTTGCATTTATCTCCAGACTCTTCCTCCTTGCCCAGATCTACTCCACCCCATCAAACAAATTAATTTAAAAGTGAAATGTTGTTTCAAGAAGTTTAGAGAGAGATAAGGGCATGACTCTGTGTACACAAACTTGCAGAGAGATGAGAGGGCTTATGGGTAAGTAATCAGGTCTGGTCTCTCTCATCTCTATATGCTGCTGTTAACAAGGATGTTAACTCAGGAGACTCATCCACAGTCTGAGAACTGAAAACAAGCATCACAGAGATGCTTAATTGAATCTTCTAGGCTGAGCACTGAGTCCCACTGGGTAGAATGGCTTTCTTTGATCTAATCAATAGAGGAGCCTCTGGGAGAACCCCATAACATTGGGCCCCTAGTATAATTTATGGTCTGTTGTGACCTATTTATAAAACTTTTCTAAGAAAGTTACATGAAAACATAGTTTCAATTTAAGATATGTTAAAGCTCCAAGATATCATCATGGAGTAAGGATTATAACTTCTAATTATTTACTAGTTGAGACAATCTTGATTATAGGTTTATTCTTTTTTTAAAAAGCATCTTAATAAAAATCAAAAATACGATTAAATTTAAAAAACTGACTTTAAATTTTAAAAATTCATTTTTTTAATTGTTTTTATTCCCCCCGCTTATACCACATGCACTTTCTTCCCTTTCAAAATTAGCCTTCCACACATTCCAATTTTGTCTTTAAGCAAAGGAGCTGATTTCTCTGGCTGGAATGGCAACAGTGACATTTTGGTTCTAGTAGTGTTGAGGAAGTCGGTTGACTTCATGACTCATTATCTACTTTCATAGATTTCATAGACATTAGGGCTGGAAGGGACCTTGGAAGATCGAGTCCAGCCCCCTGCCCAAAGGGCAGGAAGTCAGCTGGGGTCATAGGATC
>JAGPOW010002514.1:25100924-25113364 GCA_030014935.1 Caiman crocodilus | reverse complement strand
GTCATCTGACCCCGGTGCTCTTTCCTGCCAAGGCAGGGGGTCGGACTAGATGATCTGCCCAGGTCCCTTCCGACTCTAGACACTATGACACTATAACCCAAATTGTCCATGATTCTGTGATTGAAAGCAGCCCAATCTGAATTCAAGGATCCAGAAGACCAAAGATGGAGTGAGTTAAAGCAGTTCAGCCTAGGATTAGAGACCCAGAGCGCTGGAGGAACTAAGCCAAGGCAGTGACACTGAAGCCATAGCAGATTTAAGCCAATAGGACGAAAGCCTGGTAAAAGGGAATGAAGCCCAAGAGGGGCAGAAGCCAGACCAGGACCAGGGGCTCAGCAGGCTCAGTGGGTTGGTTAACAGACAGGGCCAGTAGGTCTGGTGGATGAACTTGAAGGAACATCTGTGAGGCATAAGTATGGCTACAGGGGAAGCTGGAGACTTCAAATAGCTGGTAAGGCAACTGAGGCACTGGCAGGGCCAGGAGTTGCAGCTTAGTGCCTTAGGGGCAGGGCTAGGGTCACCTGGATATGGGAGGGCCTGCTGGCCAAAACGAACTATGGGTTGCTTTGGGACTCTGGAGCAGCTTCCCTTTAATGCTAAAATAATTCTATCAAGAAGTGGCAGGCAAGGAAAATGGGAGGATACCCTGAGGAGCTGGAGTGGACCAGGAGCTGCATGGTCCCTAAGGGGCATCGCAGCTGCCCTTGGGGCCAGGTCCTGTTAGTCTTATTGTGTTGTGTGTAGTATGTGAGAAGAGTGGTTGATTTCTTCCAAACAAATTTTACATATATACTGAGAATTTTAATTTTACATTGTAGTATGTCCAAATTCAGTGCAAATGGTGCAAACTGTTTTTGTTTGCATGTTTTAGTCTGGCTATATTGGACTGAATGGACTGATATTACCTAAACGTAGACTAAGTTTTTAATAAGCTAGAAATGCATGAGAAGAGTCAGCATTGACCTTTCCTCATCTGTCAAACATAGTCTTAAACTCCTATATTTTGAAACAAATCAAGGTTTTATGAAGTTGAATATCTTTCTGTACACATTACACTCTCTTTACTTGTTCTGAAAGATGAATAGTTCAGGTGTCCAGCATCCCAATGAAGATCCTCATGATCAAAGCAGAGACTGGTTCTGTATGTTTTGAGGAATGGGATTTTTTAATATGAGATTCATCTTTTAACAAAGAACAATTTCATTCTTTTGTCATTTGGTTGACAGGATATTGATTTAGGATTTTTGGGGTTGATTCATTTTTATTGTAAAATCACAAAATGATGTAGATTTAGTCAAATAGACGTCTCGGCCATTGGTGAGTATCTGTTGTCAAGCGCTGATGTAGTTTTGAATGTCACCATCTGGTCACAGCTGGTGTTAATTGGCTCACCAGTCTTTTTCAGGGCAGTCTCAATTATGTTATCAGATGCAAGCTTCTTGCTTATGGATGATTTAGGTGTGTGCTTTTGTGACGTTACACTGAGTTTGCAGCATGCTTTGACTGTTAGGCCAGTCAGCAGAATCTGGCAGCTCTGATATAGCAGAAGGTAGACTAGATGGATTTTTGCCTGCTTGATGTTCTGATCTTTACACTGGCTAGCTCTTGAATAGGTTTCATTTAGCATACAAAGCCCTAAAAATCTGAGCCATATGATCCTCTTTTGTAATGATGTCACTTTTCCTTTAATGCCTTTTAGTTGCCTTCAGTTACAGATGGCTTGACTGAAAGTGAATTGGTAAACTTGGCTCATACAAACAGGAAAAGAGTTTCTGAATTACACTTTTTCTAGAAACGTATTTCATAACTTATTCTTATGTGATGCTCAAAATTAATTCTGCCATGTTCTTTTCATGTTTTTGACAGTGATTGGAACAAGACTGTGTGAACATTCCATGTTGGAGAGAGAACCCAAATTGAATGCTCCAAGCTGGAACATAGGATCTACAGTCTTTATGGCCCAAGTCCTAGGCTTTGTCTACTAAAGTGAAGAAATATTGCAACACCATGAAGCTGAACATGTAACACTAGCTGTCTCCTGCTAGCTCTCCTGCTGAATCAGTGTGTAATTATAAATACGTGTATTGATACATGTATATGGCTCTTTTTATTTGCTTGCTTGAGAGGAGAGAAATACAACTTTGAATCACCAACTTGGGTTACTGCTTTAATTTTAAACAATTTGCAAAGCTTTTGTTTGCTGTGGACCTTTATAAGATAACTCACTCAGCTCCTGTTTTTGTGCATGTCTAAAAAGCACAAAAGACAAATGCACATATAGCATCCCGTATGTGCTTTATATGCACAAAAACCTGTTTGTGTTATTTTTACAGGTTTGCAGTACAATCTAGGTGACTTTTTGGCAGGTTTTGTTTTGCTTTGTATAATCATAGTTTATTGCTGCTTGTTTCTAAAAATGAATAATCTTGTTATGTAAAATGTCAGTTATTAACTGAGGGCTGTCAATATCCTTATGACTTTGCCTTTTCTATTGTCTTACTCCTATGAAGACCTTTGGCTCTGAGGGAGGAAGAGTGTGAAAAGCTTTATTTTTTCCAGATATCTTTATATTTCTATTGTATTTTTTAGTTATGTAATATGTGCTACAGAATTTTTGTTATTGAACATGATCCAGAAATTTCTAGTTAGATTCTGTATGAGCAGGCAAAAAACTGACTGAAAAGCTGCAGTGGTGGCCTATCCATGCTACATGTGGGCTGCTTTCTTGCATGATATCCAGGGTTTTCCTGAAACAGTGAAAGGTACACTGTAATATTTATTGAAGCCAATTGGACTACATAGGGTAACATTCCAAGTCTGGAAGTAAAAGCAAGTATATTATTTCCTGGTCCTGCACGTCTTGTTTCTCATCTTAATAAAGCCATGCTCTGAGGTTCACATAGAAATATAAGTTGTGTTAATGTTTACCTCTTAATCAAAAAATGTAAGAGCTATGAAAATCCATAGATTATAAAAGAAAAGTTCCCCTTAGTTGCTGTGAGAAATGTAAATATCAAATATTTTGCATGTCTCTGGAAGTAGTCACTAGGAGATGTTTGTGGCAGAGGCTGGTACTTGCTTTAATAGACATCTTATTTGATGTCCTTTTAGTTGGAGGCTATTCCAAGGTATTCTTGGGCATTTCACTTTTGTATCAAAATGTGAGATTCAGAGATATATTTTTTCCAAAAGAAAGTTTTATTTGGTATAGTATAGCAGGTGCCTGAAGATTAAATTAAACTTATTGTTATATAAAATGGATTCAATTAAATTTGGCTAATTAAATAAGATACCTGCACAGTGTTAAAAATGAATTACTTCCTTGTATGTTAGTCTTTATTTTGCATAAAAAAATTAGAAACATTCATAATATGATTAAACACATGCACATAGATTTCATGCTCCATAATTTTTCTCCTTTTTTATTGCCTTTTTAAATGATGTGCATAGAATATGCCTTATTACAGAATAATTATATTCTTAATTTGACTATATAGAAAAGTGCCTGTATGGTAATGTTAGCAAGGCAAATAAGATGAAAAACTGTACGTTTACTACATCACCAGTGAGCATTTTGTATAATATTTAAAGAATGTCTTACCTCAAATGTGCTTCATCTTTACAATCAATTGAACAATGATTCATCTGCCATAGCCACTGATGGGAACTTTACAAAAAATAATTATATATCCCAAATGTATAAATGTTTAACTCCTTTCAATTGAACACGGACAAGTAATTTTCTTAATTTAATTGGATAGCTTTATTTTACGATTGTATGGAAAGTTTACAAAGTCGTATATAAATCGTAATATCATTAATTGCATTTGCACTAAATGTGATGTACTTTTGCAATTTATTCTGTAAATAAAAATACACTACAGATTCTATTTGTAAAGAATACCTTTTACTTTTAGATAAAGTCACTTGTACTTCACTGCAGCAAGCCCTGCCCATTAAGAGTTATAAGAGACATCTAAGAAAGTATTCAGTGTTGCAAGGTCAAGGTCACAGGTATTGACCCTTAAAATAAGTGTCTAAAGTATAAGCTTCTCAGGCTATTCCAATGTATAGCGATTTGTACTCTTTCTTCCAGAAAAGATCTCCTGCCTTCCTTACTTCTGGGGCTTTCTTAAATCTTTTTAATCTCACTTGGGCTCTTTTTTTCTTTCAATTTTATGTAATTGTCTTATTCCTACAGTTTGTTCCATTTTAAGCAGGGATCCCTGCCCTTGTAACTTTTTGTTTCAAAGGTATGCCATTAAATTCAGTTTAATTCAGCCCAATCACAGAAAAGAAAAGCAGCAATTTTTACATGGAATTGTACCCCAGTTTCTGTTGTCTTAACCAAATTAGATAACTGTGGAATACCTAACATGGCAGTTTGATCCTATATCCCCAGTAAAAACTGGAAATTGTTCAGTGTCTTATCTAAACCATTTTTTCAGACTGAACAATCTGACACCCTTTTGGTATAAAAGATCCTATTGGCACTTGAAGGGCAAACTATTTTACCTAGTTGAGCTGAGCTGTCTTATCTGAAATTGTGCTGATTTTTCTTTAAACTAATCAGATTCTCCACCATTCATTTTTGTCCACAGTTGTACTGTTAAATTACCACTGTTCATCTACAGACTGGAAACATAAATCACATTTTGAGTACCTTGAGTGTGTAGAGTGTAACTGTTTGTTCTGACAGCTTTATGATCCTAATGATAAGTTTTAAAAATTAAAAAGTTGGCTCTTCCATGTTACAATCACAAATTTTAAAACCAGTATTTAAAAGTGAAAAGTATTAAAGGTATTATGATCAAAAGTTCTGGTTTGTAGTTCTTAATGTTCAGTGCTTTGAAGAGGTTAAATGTTATAAACTGCATCTTAATATAACAACTAAGTTTTCTAGCTTGTCATGGTTAGATTCAAGAAATCAATGTTTTTTGTAGGACAGTAGCTTAAAACGTCTAGAAGTGAAGTGGATAATTTTTTTTATAGGTAGAAGATTACATGCTGAAGAATGTACTTTTGCACCCTTTAGAGCAGGGGTAGTTAACCTGCGGCTCCGGAGCCACATGCAACTCTTCAGAAGTTAATATGAGTTTCCTTGAATGTTTGCACAACCACACAGTGACCAATTTGCACAAGCACACGTGACATAATAGCTATGGAAAGATTCAAGGAGATGCATACTAACTTCTAAAGATCTGCACGTGGCTCCGGAGCCACAGGTTAATCACTAGGGGTGCGTGAAGCAGGCTGTATTTGATTTGGCACAATTCAGGGGACAGTGATTCAATTCGTTGATTCAGATCACTGTCCTGATTTGATTCAGCCAAATCCGAATCTGAAGATTTGGTGCAGATTTGGAGAATCAGCAATTCAGCCGTAGACACAGCTTTTAAATATGTTTTCTACATACCTTGAGGTACCAGGCGTGATTCGTGAACACTGAGATGGTGGGACAGATGTAGCATCCCAGAGGATCACAGAGGTCCCCCCTGTGTGTTTAGTGGTGAATCCAGAACTGGGCCGGAAGTGCTTCTGGTCCACTTCCAGGTCCCCTGCAGTGTGTGCTGGGGAGTCCACCACATTCCTGTGGGATGCTCCATCTACCCCACCATCTCAATGTTCAACAAGTCTCCTCGTACCTTGAGGTATGTAGAAAAAACATTTAAAGCTGTGACTGTGTTTTAATTGTATCTCACTGAATTGATTCAGAAGGTTCCAATTCAATTGAGAGAGATTAAGGGGTCTCCTGATTCAAATTGGGGATTCAGCCACCAAATCAAATCAGTGATCAAAGCTTTGCACAGTCCTGTTAACCACTTCTGCTTTAGAGGGAAAGCTGGAAGGCTTATGGCCAAGTTACAATGCTGTTGCATTATAAAATGCACACTTACCTCTTTGCAAGAGCATGCATGTGTTTTAATAAAGATTAACTAAAGTTACAAGTATCTATTAAAAGATTAAATACTTAATGTGTAAAATCTCCTTTTAAAGGCAGTTGGTGCCAGTTGGGAAGATGTTTAAAATATGTAACCTGCCAGTAACAGCAATAGGGAAAGAACCCAACTTAGTGTGTAATTATAAATACATGTATTTATACCTGGTTTCAAAATGACACTAGATAAATTTATAAAAGTGAAATAATCTGTTGTCCTGGATTACTGCAGGCAATCTCAGTTCTATATACTGTATTCCTCTTCTGCAGATGAGCTCCTATATAAAGCAGCATTTGCTACAATTCCATAAAATGGACAGTAAAATTGTATATAACAGCAAAATATTATTGTATGTTTTAGCAAAACTTTAAATTTTATGGAGCACTATAGTGTAATTTCATCTATTATATTGTATTCTAAAATACTCTATTTCTGTAAATTTTAAGAAATTGATCTTCACAGTAAATTGAATTAGTCTCATAAATTAAACATACAATTAATTATATCAAGAAGATTCATGACTAGGGCCTGTGGGAGAAATATTTGGACCTACGACATCCTGGTAGGGCCCCTCTCCCATTTTGGAAATAAGAAATAGGGGTCTGATTTGGGCGAGCCTGGTACAACTGTACTGCCATCTTCCCCCTTTCATAGGCCCTATGTTAAGGCACCAGTTGCAGAATTGTAGTCTGTTCACTTCTCTTCCTTGTATGAGAGGATACTGGGTGCTTCTACACGAGACACTGCTGCGCATTTATTTAGTACTTGTATTAGCAATTACTAAAAAAAATGCACAGTTATTAGAGGTTACTGTGCAGCAGCACTGGCAAACGTCTTTTAGGTGACACTACTGCACAGTAACATAATACTGAGCAGTAGTATATTAACCCCGTCTGTGACACTACTTCTTGGCTACTGCAGTCAGCGTCTCGTGTAGATGCACCCACTGTTACCTTTTGTACTTAGGCTGGTGTGATCACTGAACTTCAATAGCGTATAAAGTGGTAAAGACCACTTAGCCTTAGTTACCTGGTCTTGAGGTTGCTGTAATCTTACTCTGGGGATGAACTAGCACAGTTTAGTTACTGCAGCAATAGCATAAACCCTCTTTATTTCCCCTCCCCCAATAACTCTGCCAAATACAGCTCTGACTCAACAAGACCCAGGATTTCAAACTGTCCTGTATAAAGACTTGACTTTACTGGGTGTGTCTATATGTCACCATATGGTGATGTTGCTGCAGTGCTATGTTTTAGTACTTGCTTTTGCAAATACTAAAGCATGGCGCAGTACGGGTGGTTACTGCACCATGCACATGGTGTATGGTTAGATTTTGCTGCTGTCACCATAGTGGTGTACTATACCAGGGGAGCACACCACTGTGGCAGCATAGCTGGTGATCACATGTAGACCCACGTGATCACTGTATCACCATACCACAATGTAATGCATTGCTATGTTGCCATACAGTGACAGATAGACATGCCCACTGTTTTTTCTACAGTTGCTGAACTGTTTTACCCGCAGACTGTGCTTTTTACCATACCCTTCTGTTAGCATTAAGCTAAAAGAAGTTGAACTCTGAGCTCTATATGTGGGCTCACATTCTGAGGTCTTGGAATGTCTGCAAATAGCTAGTCAAGGAAGTAAAGCCTATTTCTTGATTAACTTAATTTTGCTGTTATACAGAGTACTACACTTTCTTCTTCTTTTCCTCAAAATAAACTAAATCTGTTTTTTCTTTGTGTCTTAAGTTAATTTACTACTTTTAGGCTAAGTACAGACAGTAAAAAAGCCTGAGGCTGAATTAATTCCATTTTTGCAGGTTAATCTAAGCTATGTAGATTAAACCAATAAGCAAGTGAACAGACATTCACTTTTGATTCTGGAAATGCAGCCACATGCCTACAGTGGTCCAGTCAAAAAGCCAGGAGGTGCTAGAGCACACCTCCCTGTTTGGCTGAAACACATAAATTGGGCCAAAGCTAGCCTACCCAACCTGCTAGCAGGGGTTTGCAGGGGAAGTGCAAAGCGTTCTGGGATGCTGGGGGACTGAGTTAATCTGAATCTGGAGGGGATCTGGGACAAGTTCAGTAAACTGGCTTAACCTAAATCAGTTAAGTCTGATAGTATATGCATCCAGGTTTATCTTAAACTGGTTTCAGCCATTTTGAAAGCAGTTATGTGTACTGAACTTCTGTTGTGTTATAGATTTGAACCAGTTTCTGATCACATACCTGTTTGTGTAATTTTTGTTCCTAGCCCTAAAGAACTCTGTATATTGTATGATAAATGTCTTTGGGATAAGGTGAGCACCTATTGTGTGTGCACAAGTACAAATTAATTGCATTGTCTTTGTTTTATAGAAAAAAATAAAACTTAAAACCAGGATCACAATATTCCAACTTAAAAGTATATGTCCCTTGTTCTAATTGGCTAATAGTTCCTACTATTATGAAGTTAATCCTTATAACTCCAGGTCTGTCTGTCTACTTTTAATGCTTCCATGTCTGGTAACTGAAGAAGCTATATTTTTGTTGTCCCTATGACAAAAGAAACACCAATTGCATTGATATTGGTGTGGAATAGCTGTGTCATCTCAGTCCAGCCGTGAGTGGTGTTCAAGGAGGAAGAAAGGGGTTACCTCACTGGGTGGAATAGGATGCAGGCAAGGAAGCAACTGCTGGTGTGATCCTACATGTTGTCTTCTTCCCCCCCACCCCAGCCCAGTTTTAGTTTTGTAGACTTCTGCTTTTGCATGGATTGCAGGACAATGCTAAGTGCTGCTTCCTTGTCTTGCAGTAGTTCCTGTTCCTTTTTAAGGGGTTGGTAAACTTGCAGCAGTGGTAAATTTGAGTGAATATGGCAACAAAAAAGCAGCAGTCAAGGATGTTGATTTCCAATAGTTTCAGCCTGTTTTAGATGTAGACAATGGACTTTTTTAATGCATGTACTGCTGAGCCGTTTTCTTGGAGAAAGTTCTATAAAGAAACCTTTTTCCCCCTACCCTCCACCCTTTAAAGGAAAAAAAGAGCTTCATATAGTAGAGTCTTTAGTTGTATGTGTATCCTGACTTTTATTTTCCTAGGTAGCATTAATGTTGGCTTATCCTTCTGCCAATTTTGTTTTCAAGTCAGTGTGGCAAGATGCCTCCTAGCATTGATGACAAAAGACATTTTCTGCAACTAATAAATTAAAATGAGTAATAGTGTTGAGAGTTTCTAATTCCTGGTACTACTTTTAAACCAGGCAGTGGCCTGAACTACAAAGCATTTAACAGAATACCCACCTTCAATCTCAGATATGCTGCAAGTTAATGACCTTGAGAACAGTCTCCCAAGTCCCAGGCTTCCCTTCTAACTACTGGGCCATCCCTTTCCCTCTCATAGTGTTCTTGGGTCAGTTGTGCAATAGCTCTGTTGTCTTCAGGCAAGGTGTCTTCTGGTTTCTTTGTTTTTTTGGTGGTATCTTTTATTGAATTTTGAACAGGCTTTCAGATGCAGTACACATTTGGTGCAGAGAAAGCTAATGATAAAATAAGACCAAAAGTAAAATTCCTGGGGAGTATTAGCATCCCCTCTTTGCTTTTTGCTGCTGCCACTGAAGTCCCCACCTCTGCCTTCTCTCTCTTCCTGCTTTTGCTGCCTGTTTCCACCCCAGGAGATGAAGCAGAGGGGTGCACCTGTGGGGTGAGGGAGCCTGTGGCCAAAGGACTGTGGGGGACCCAGCATGGCACTGGCACTAGCAGTATAGCAAGAATTGCCTGCTGTGTAGCAAGAATAATGTGGCAGGGACTGCAAGGGGAGCTGTCTTGCACACACACGTGCAACTGCGGGTGTGGCACATCTGTGGCCAGGACCCATGTGGTACAGCAGAGAATACTCATGCAATATATTGGGGGCCTGTATGCAGTGGTGAGGACTTGCATGGTGTGTTGATAGCTCACGCAGTGTGGTTATGGGGACATTTGCAGAGCATTGGTGGCCTGTGCAATACAGCGAGAAATGGGGTGACTTGCATTGCATGCAGCCTACAGTGCATGGCAACTGCTGCAGCCCCCAGCTACTTAAGAGTTGGACCGCCCCAATTCAGAGGATAAAGTATAAAGGTATTTCCCCCAAAATAAAACTTTCTGGAAGAGCGTAAAATAATTTTGTGCACTACTAATTTTAAATGGTTTTCCTAACCTGAACATTTCACTAACGTTAGCATTTAGAAAACAAACAAACTTGGAATTGCTTGGATTGAGTGGATCACATTCAATAACATACCTGAAAGGATTTAAATATGAAGACATAAATCTATAGACTAAGAAATAAAATGCAAGTGATTTGGCTAAAGCCATAGTTTAGTGCAGGGATTATGGAACAGAATTGTCACACCAGCGAGACATCTGGAGTTAAATGGTGAGTTAGAAGTGTTCTAATCCAGCACTTGCTCCTGCTCCTAGGACTCATGGAGCTGGGGCTGACTGATGCTTTGAATCATCATTAAATGAAATCACTAAATAATACAATAATTTAGGACTCCTTTCTGCCACAGCAGTGTTCTCTCACCTATTAATTTGGATTCCACCGTGCTTGTTTTCTCTGGCCCCTGATTCAAGGTCTTTTTATAGTCAGTGGCCTAGTTTCCACTGAAAGAGTAGACCATGTTCTCAATCTGGTTGAACCTGTAGCCTGTTCATTAGCGAACTTAACTGATGGTGGGAGATATAGGTAAAGTCCCTTGTGTGCTACTGCTTTACGAGTCTGCTGCTTCCTGGGTGAGGTACTCCTAACCCTAGGCTAGTGGACAAAGATGGGTACTAATGATGGGATGGTGACTTTAGTGGTCAAATCAAGGTGTGTGTTCTGAACTGTGAATCCTGGTCTTGCAAAGGCACTACTTGAGTGTTTACCTGCACACCTAACTGCTGCCAAAGCCTGGGAAAAAAGCAGAATTTTGAAGCACTTGCCCTTCCAGTTTTTCTCACCTAGATTCAGTGTCCCCTTCCTTGCATGCTGTGTGTGATGAATGACAGTCTTCTGCATCTTGGTTATCTTGATGGACATGCAGAACTCTGGTGTCCCTTTGTGACTGTGACAAGCGGGGGAGCTCCAGGTGGCAGCAGAGACCCTGCTGTCGAGTACACGCCAGGTGGAACACCCGGATGGCGGTGCCAACCCAGGCGTGTTTGGGCCCTGGGCAAGTGTTGGAGGAGAATAGAGGAACGACTCCCGAGGCGTGCATAAAGTAAAACGAAGAAAACTTTACTTACAATAACTTGATGATTAACTTATATACAAGCAGGTGAGGAACGAGGTGAGATATACACGTACAGTTGAGCAGTCAGCGTAGGATGCGAAGATACAATGCGGTACAAGCAATTCAAAACGCTGCGGCTGCAGCCGGATGGCAGCGTGCTGCAGTACTTTTCGTTAACTCGAAAATCCCCCAAGTTCTTTGGAGGCCTCTAGAAGCTGGGGTGAATCACCGTACTTGAGATCCACAGCTTCAGAGTAGGTTTCTGATCTCAGATGATCTATAGCGATTCGTGCTGTAAGACCATCTCAATTATTCCTATCCAAGGTCCTCTAACTGACCTTACAAAGCTCTCTGCTCTAGTACCTCAGGATCCCAGTTCACCTACAACTCCTAACTCCTCAATTCTCAACTGCCCACACCCTACTCTGGCCTGTATCTCCTTTCTCACCAATCAGGAGATCAGGCTAGGAGAAGGTTCTAGGCGCTCTCATTCAAATTAACTGGGTCAAATCATTTAACTTTTTATCAACAAACATCTCTTTAAACATTCACTCGCTGTTACTTCATAACTTTGGTTAAGAAGTCATGTCACTTCACCATGTTTGTTTTAAGAAGTTAAGTCTATAACTCTAACTTGGTCCATTTGAGGCATAATAATCTGGAGGGGGTCACAAAAGATATTGTTCTTACACAGTGACCTCTTGCAGCCAGGTACCTAAAATCAGTTGTGTGGATACTGTCCATTCCTGCATTTATCCTAATTTGAATCTTCCCCTTCAATCTCTGTGCCCATTTTCTATAATGCTTCCTTTCTAGTGCTCCCTTTTTTTCCTTTTTAGACTAGAAGTGTATTTACAACCCCCAGCAAAATATTAGCTAGGACCTTTAGCTATAATCTAATGGACATATTGCAAGCTAAATGGACAAAAATTGAGGTTGGAAAAAGAGAAAGGTACTTTAAAAAGGAAGAAGCAATGGTGCACAAATCAGGACTGCCCAGCTTCTAAGCAGCCAGAGGCCATACACCTGGGTCACACCCGTGGGAGCCACATGCTGCACAACCTGCACTAGCACAAGCCACAGAGCCTTGTACTTCTGCATGGCATGCAGCCCAAGCCACTCTTTCACCCTCTGCTCTCTATCCCTGTGCCACGCTGTTACAGCCCGCTAGGGCCAGGTTCTGCCGATCCAAATTCAGGGACTCGAGACGAGAGGATTCTATACTAAGTTTTTATTACAAGGATTAATCAAAGT
>JAGPOW010002514.1:25077982-25093219 GCA_030014935.1 Caiman crocodilus | reverse complement strand
TAAAACTTTCTTTTCTTTCAAACTTCCAACTGGTATTCGTATATTGGCTCACGCATACCGGGTAACGAATCCAGACTTGGGCTGGAGCATAACATTATGGCATGTCTATTCTGTTTCCTGTAGTCAAATGTGGGATACAAATCAATTGTCTTGGCCTGTGGAAGTAATTGAAACCTCTGGCCATATTAATTCCTTCTTCCTTAAGCCAAGGTTGGAAAATGTACTTTGATCTATGGTCTAGATCCAGCAAAGGATTTTAGCAAAACTGAAGCATTTATATTAAAAATTTGGATCTAAAATACCACTGCTCAGTTGCCACCTAACTCTGAAAGCAACTAAACACCTGTTTGATAGTCACATTTCCTTTGCACCCTTGTGCACACCTAGAACTGCTTGTCTCAGTTCAGTGCTGATTCTTCACCTAAACCTGCTCATGGTCCAGAAATTAGTCTTTGGCTCTGCCTAGCATGATTTGCTCTGCGTTCTCAGAGCTTGTAAAACAAGCACCAAGCAGGCTAGGATTCCTCACAAAATGAGCACTTTAAAGCAGTTGAATGAGGCTGCATGATGCTGGTATCTGTCTTTTACATTGCAGCCCAGGTAACTCCGGTGTATACTCCCCTTCTCCAATTGAAGGGGATTGTTATCTGGCATGTGTGCTGTGGGGTGGGAACTGCAGACAGCTCAGTTTCCCTCCATCCCTATAGAACCAGGCCAGGACAGCCAGGGGACATAACTGTATACAAATGTATTTATATTAACTTATCACAAGGGAAAGGAACATGGATATAAACATATGTACAATGTGTGTGTGTGTATATTATATATATATTTATTTATAAAATATCTAAATCAGTGACATAAACAATACCCTCTGGGTAAATGACATAAAACCTTATACCAGTGCTCCAGATACAGGTAAGTCACCGGTAAGTATCTGATCTGAAACAAACAAACCTCAGAGATAATCCTGAGGGGATACCCCAATGTCCTTGGGCTTTTCCCAAGCCCTACAAAGAAGCTGGTAACCTTAGGGGGGCCATCTCAATGGGACCTCCCCTTTTAGGAGGCCTTAACTAACCAGAGGAAGACTCCCCTCCCCGTGGGAATCTTCTTTTCCTTGCAATTCACAGCTCCCAGGCCTGCAGGGTGGTCCTCGTCCTCTGCACCAGGTTGCTCTCTCGCCTGCAGTGGGCTTCGGTGTGGGGGGTCGCTGTCCCCTGGAACAGGGCTCCGCTACGCAGGGCTTCTGGGGCCTCTGGCTTAGTCATCTCAGCTGGCTCAGTGGCCCAATCACCGTCTGGCTCTCTGGACTCAACCTTTTGCTATGGGTTGGAGGCCTGGGCTGCCTCATGCAGCACCAGGCTCGGTTCGCTCCCAGACCCTCGATGCAGTGCCTCCTGCACCAAGCTCCCAGCCTCATTTTGAGGGATGAGGACCTGAGCTGCCCAAGCACTCCAAAGGTCCTACTCCATGCACCAGCGTGTGTACCGTGTCTCTGGCCACATGCCAGAGGTTGCAGACCCGAGTTGCCTCATGCAGCTCCCAGGGTCTGGACGCCATGTTGCCGTGCTGCACCCCAAGAGCCTAGCTGCTGGAGCCGTTCCTGCTGATGGAAGTCTCCAGGGGCACTTCTGGGTTACTGCTTTGCCCTCCTGAGCAGCTCCCCTCAGCTCTTCTAAGCCTCATCCTTCCCTCTCTCCTGGACGTGCTTCCCGCATGCTGAGCAGGCAGTTCCTTTTGTATGATCCAGGACGCCACCCCTGAAGTCTTCGGGACCTGAGTGTTGCAGTCTTCAATCAGGTCCATGACAGGGGTGTGTGGCGAAGGGGAGACGACTCCTCTCTCCCTCCCCTCAGGAAAGGGGCATGACTGAACTCCTCTGGCTGCCTCCTGATTGGGGGATGAGTTCAACCAATCAAAACAGCAAGATTTCAAGCCTGGGACTCAACCCAAGGTCCAAAATGCAAGCCTGCTACAACATTAATATTCTAGGATGCCTGTAGACATTTGGAAATGCTACTCCGATGCACTGTAATTACAGCACATTGGAGCAGACTTGATTAATTGAGTCTGCTGGAGTAATATAGGCCAGTAGTTCTGGCAAGTAAGAGTAGACCAGCCAGTCTCACCTCCATCCTTGGAAAGTTCTTTGAAAAGATTATGAAGGATCATATCTGTGGGAGTCCAGCGGGAAAAATAATGCAACAGGGCAACCAGCATGTATTCATAGCACGTAGATCATTCCTGACCAATCTGGTTTCATTTTATGACAGGGTCACAAAACGCTTAGATGCAGGAGTAGAGTGGATGTCATTTTCTTGGATTTTAGGAAGGCCTTCAATATCGTATCTCATCCTATTCTCACAAATAAATTAAAAGGCTGTGACATAGATGTATACACAGTCCAGTGGGTGGCAAATTGGCTTAGCAGTCACACACAGGACAGTGGTAATAGACAGGTCAGTATCAAACTGGAAGGATGTGGGTAGTGGGGTCCAGCAGGGTTTGGTCCTTGGACCTGTACTCTTCAATGTCTTCATCAGTGACTTGGATGTGGGTGTGAAGTGTACTCTGTCCAAGTTTGCAGACGATAATAAATTGTGGTGTGAAATGCACAATCTGGAGGGTAGGGAATGATTGCAGACGGACTTGGAGAGGTTAGAAAAGTGGACAGTACACAATAGGATGCAGTACAACAAGGACAAATGCAGAGTGCTTGCACCTAGGGTGCAAAAATATCCAGCACATCTACTGGCTGGGAAGTGACCCTCTCAGCAGCACAGAAGTCGAAAGAGATCTCAGAGTCATAGTGGACTCCAAGATGAACATAAGTCGTCAGTGTGACTAAATCATTAGCAAAGCTAAGGGCACTTTATCATGCATCAGCAGATGCATGACAAATAGAACCAAAGAGGTGATACTTCCCCTCTGTGCGGCATTGGTCAGACCGCAGTTGGAGTACTGTGTCTAGTTTTGGGCGCCGTACTTCAAGAAGGATGTTGATAGAGTTGGGAGGATCCAGGGGAGGGCCACTCGTATGGTTAGGGGCTTACAGGACAAGTCCTATGAGGAGAGACTGAGGGACCTGGACCTCTTCAGCCTCCACAAGAGAAGGCTAAGAGGTGATCTTGTGGTAGCCTACAAATTCATTAGGGGAATGCAGAAAGGGATCAGAGATGCTCTGTTCACGATGGCTTCTCTTGGGGTAACAAGGAACAATAGTCACAAACTGACAGAGAGCAGATTTAGGCTAGACATCAGGAAAAACTTCATGGTAAGAGTGGCCAAATTTGAAATGGGTTCCCAAGGGAGGTGGTGCTCTTCCTTACCTTGGGGGTCTTTAAGTGAAGGCTGGATAGGTATCCGGCTGAGGTCATCTGACCCCTGCACTCTTTCCTGCCTAGGCAGGGGGTCGGACTCGATGATCTGTTGAGGTCCCTTCTGACTATAGTATCTATTAATCTGTGTGCTAATTAGCATGCTCCAGCAGCCTCTGCCTCTCATGTATTCAGCATCTCCATGCTTCAATGCTCCAAACTAGCTAAAGCACCCCCTCCATCTTTTTGAAGCACAGGATGCTGAATACATGAGATGCTGCAAGTGTCCATCTTATTAAAGCCCCCTCCCCCACTGCCACCTCCAGAACAAATGTTAAGATGCCACTAGTGGTTAGAGACAGAGTTTTGGTACCCAGGTCCTTTGCCTGAGCCAGGGGGAGGGGGATTGGGTTCCAATGCAGAATTTGCAGATGAGTGCTGTAAACACCAGACTATAAATCAGCCTGAGTGAGTGCACCCCCTACCCCCTACCCCTCAGAAAATGGCAGCTCTTAGCTTTCACTCATTTTTTACTACATAAAAATAATAGAGCAGTTTTTCTGTTGCACAGAACTCAGAAAGGCTACAACTATGGATATCTATTTGAAATCTCTGGGTTTATCTTGGGAATCATATTTGCAAACCCAATATGCTAACCTTGTGTGGCATCCCATGACACCATTGACAGGATCTCAGGGCACCCCAAGATGGTGTGGCACTCAGGTTAAGAATTACTAGAGTACATACATTCTTCTGTAAGTAGGTCCTAATCACCCACCCTTCCTTTTGCTTCTCTTTGTGGTATTAGGTAATATAATGCAGTTCCAGTTTGAATATTGTTTTTCCATGTTTAGAAATCTTCTACCATGTTTTTTGTTGTTGTTTTCCTTGTCCTTAGGAAATACTATTTACAGTCATTATACTGTCAGAAAATATTTTTTATGCTGAGCTCTAGGTGTTCCGTAATTAAGCTATTACAATGCTGTGGCTGTGTAAAGCATAAAATTCCCTCTCTATTTTTATCACTGAATAATTACAAAATAAATACATGAAAGCTGCTGGTAATTAAAGTAGCTTTCTTTGCAGTTCATTGTAACTTTGGAAATCTCTTGTTATGACCATATATGAAAGGGCAATAATTTTGTTGCCATGTGAGATTTACTTCACAAAGATTGTGTGGCTGTTTAAAGGAATCCGTTTACAGTTGAGGATCACCTATCATCTTCACTATTTTGGAAATAGGAGCAACTGATTGGTTTGATCAAACAAATAGTCTGTGACCAAGATAACTGAAAAAGTATCAGCAAACTATAAGTGGAAGTACCTTATGTTGCATTACTACCAGTACACACTATAATGTTTTCTTACTACATCTGAGATTATTACAAAATTATACCTTATTATACCTTATGCTTCCTTTTCCTCTCTAAAGGGGATCACTGTTGTGGATCCTGGCTCTCTACTGGCTTTAGTCATACAAATCTTCTTCTTCCAACTCCTTCTCTCTCATATCCCTCTCCACTATATCTCATGTTCAGTCTTCCTTTTCCCCTTCTCCCTAGTAGTACCATGCTGGTAACTTCTTTTCCTACATATTCTTCCAGGCTTCTTTGAACATGCCCATACCATGCCACATGTCTCTCCTGTACTTTCCTAGAAGCTTCTACTACCTTCAGCAGTCCTCTGATGTAAGTATTGCTCACTTTACCCCTCATCTCTGTCACATTCAGTCTCCTTTCTTTAGTTTTCTTCAGAGGGCTCTGTACAATAGCACTGGACGCACATGTCTTGTAGATTGTCACCTTCAACTTCATTGATACTCTCCTGTCGCATAATATTTTTGTTACCAATTTCCAGTTAATCCACCCTGCTGTTATTCAATGATTCAACTCTTCATTTAACTCTTCATTCCACTGAATGGCTGACCCCAGATATTTGAACAGGTTTCTCATCGATTATCACATTTCCAACATCAGGTATCTCAGAGAAACCACAATGCATATATTCCATTTTGGAACACCATTACTTTTGTTTTAAAATGATAAATTTTAGTTTGTAATAATGCCTCCTCTTTTTTGTAGTAATGCCACACTGATTCAGCATATTCATATATATTTTCAATGACAAGATTTTGGCCTACCCCTACGCCTATGCTGTTTATTTACTTTGTTAAAAAGACAAGCAACATAGATTCTTGACACATACACACACACTATAATATTTTCTTACTACATCTGAGATTATTACAAAAGTTTTTATGCATATCCAGACTTGTTTTTGTTGATAAGAGTTTTATTGCATTGTAATAATAAAGGCGTTGAGGAACAGCATGGTTAAGCCTTGAAAGCTTTCTGAGCCCTTTTTACCAAAAGGAGTATGATTTTCTTGTTCCTTATACACACATAATATTCAATTAAATTGTTCATAATGCATTACTGAATACTGTACTAACAGTGAAAGAATGATTTTAAAAAGATAAGACAACTTGGAAAAGTGTACAAGTCTATAAAGCAGGGGTGTAGGTTGTAGCCATGTTGGTCTAAGGACATAGGCAGACAAGGTTCCTTGGGTGAATTTCATATCTTTTATTAGATGAACCTGAAAGCTTGCTTAATTACTATTCTCCAACTATTTGGGCTGGTCTAATAAAAGATATCAAATTCACCCAAGGAAGGAAGTCTGCTTAGTCTATAATGGACCTTATAGACTCTGCACAGAATGGTTGCAAATATAGATCCCATAGTAGCAGTTCACTCTACCTTCACACTTTGAACTGCTGCCACTGCCAGTATCTTCTCTGCTGTCACTGGACCCAGCCCTGCTACCTGGATGACCTGACCCATCTGTCCTGCACCCACAGCCAGGGATGCCGGACAGAGTAGGCAAGGGGGCAGGCAGAGACTGGCCTGTGACCCCCACAGACAGGATATGCTCATCAGTGGATGGGATGGGGCTATGAGTGGGCAGGGAGCAGTGTCTGGGAGCGGGATGGGCAAGCAAGGCTGGAGCTGGGATTGCAGTGTGCTAACAGCATGAGGCCAGGTGTCCAGAACTTGGGGCAGAGCTGTGATTTACTCCCTGCATGTCCCTGAGATGGGCACGAGCTCTACGGAGATCCGGTCCACCTGCTCTGTCCAGTGCCCCCAGTGGTGAGTGCAGGGCAGATGGGCCTGGGACTTGATAGGATCAGTTGGCAGCCTCCAGCCACGCCAGCCAGTGTAAAAACTGACAGGGAAGGCGAGGCCAGGTCAGCATTCCCCCACAACAGTTCACCAAAACTCCTTAAGTGGCACAGGTGACTGGTAGGGGGGGCATGGCAGGGGGACATGTGCCCCCCCAACATTCTCCTCCAACTCGGCACCGCTCAGGATGGGGCAGTTTTTTTGCTGTGCGAGCTGGTGGCGTTTTGGGAAGAAGGGCAGGGGGCAGGGCACTAAGCCACGGCACAGTAATATAGGAGTGGGTATGAGGCTTTTGGCCTGCCCCCAGGGTCACCCAGAAACTGTATTTCCCTCCTCCCAGTCAGGAGGCATGAGTCACCCCTGTTAAGTAGCCTTCCAGCCCAAATAATTGCCCACCCCTTGCTATATACCACAGTCTCTACCAGTAAACTCATGGTTTCCTAAACTTCCACTAGAGGGCAGGTGCAAAACTGAGTCCTGATGTGCTGAACTTTCTTGGTACCCTTACTCATGCTCCAGCTCAAAGAGGATCTGCAGACTAGATGTTCCTCTTCCTTTCTTGCCAGTTCTGGTAGGCATTTTAAAGTATGCTTAACCTGTACAGAAAGCAACCAGGGGAAAATGTAATCCGGTTGACCAGCGGTACGTTTCATTGGCTTGCATGGTTAGGATACATTCTTCTTGGGTGAAAGAGACTTACTCCCCAATCCCCAAGTAGCTTCATTTGCAGTAGGGACTTGAACCCAGGTCTTCCACCATGTGGAAAAGTACTCTAACCATTAGAGGGAGGTGAGTTTTTTTCCTCTTAAAGTTGTTCTTTTAATAAATGACTAAACACTTTGGAGAAGAGGGGAAAAAGTCAGACACTGACTCTGTACTTCAATATTTATTGCTGCTGGGGTGTGGGAATTTTATGTTCAAGCCTGTATTCCAATTAATATTGAATTATTTACATGAAATGGAACAACCTCAATAATGGAGAGTGAATAGGGTGGTATGTTTGAAAGGGAGCGGGGCAGTAGATCCTCGGGTGCCCTTTACTTACAAAAAGTGATCTTCACCATAAAAAGGTTGGAGACCTCTGACTTAGCCATCTGTGGTATCATTTGTCAGCTCTATTCCCTCCTCCTCCCAGTGTGCACTTTCTGCCACTCTGGCAGCATATCACTGGATTTTTTAACCTCAGCATCTGCACCATGTTACTGACTTTGCCTTCCTCCTTCTTCCTTCCACCCATCATAGTTTGGATAGTTTGGCTTCCTGATCAAATGCCATCCTCTGATTTGTCCCCTCTAATTCACTTTAGCAGAGAGTAGTTTCTAACAACACTGAGCCAGGGTGCAGTGAGGGATTAGGTTTCTGCGGACATTACTGAATATACTCAGCATGGAAAAATACAAACCATGTCAGAGTACATGGCTAGTTTTTGACTGCTAGGAGAAGGTTTGTGAAAGCTCTGTTCTGCCCTGGGGTTGGGGAGGTTACTACAGTTAGAGGCACAGCTAGGACAGGATGACCCAGGTACTGATTTGGAGTGGGGAGGGATGTAAAAAAATGACTGCTGTTTCCCTTGCGCAATTGGTCCAGGAGTGCAGTGGCAACCAGCAGTCACCACTGTACATGGCTGGATCCAGGGGACATGCACTGGTGTACTTGCACCACCCCCCACACATATTTTGATTCCTGCTCCACCCAAAGTTTAAAACCAGCAGTCTGGTGCTGGTGGCAATTGGTGAGGAGTC
The DNA here is from genome assembly GCA_030014935.1 of Caiman crocodilus. Taxonomy (NCBI): domain Eukaryota; kingdom Metazoa; phylum Chordata; order Crocodylia; family Alligatoridae; genus Caiman; species Caiman crocodilus. The sequence goes on along the minus strand of JAGPOW010002514.1, from coordinate 25,084,975 downwards.
AATTGACTTCATGGCTCATTATAATCTACCTCATCCCTTCTAAACTCTTCATTCCATAGATATTAATGATCCACTCTTCTTTATAATGGTCTTGACGTTCCACCAACCAAGTTAGCCTTTGTTTTGCAACTCTGCTGCCTGTTAGGTGTTGCTGGCAAAGAAGCTCCTGCAAATTGTTTTTAATTCATTCCAATAAAGTTATATTTGGTTTTGCTTCAATCTTAAACTGAATAATCGAGCCCTAGTTCCCTATCATATTAGTAATGATTCTAGTTTATTTTTAACTGGTGAAAAATATGGTTTACTTTATTTGTGATGATGCATCTCAACACCCAGACCAGACCACTCTTTTCAAAATTTTAGATCTACCGATGCCACTGCTCCAGTGTGTGGCAGCTGCCCTGAGCACTTAGCCATGTTGTCATGCCTCTAACTATAGGAGTATGGTTCAGCACTAGCAGCCAGACATTTTGGATAGGCCTCAGCTGTCTCTCCAAGTACCAGCATAAGGCAAATCTGAAGGCCCTCTGTGCATACTGTGTCTCTGCCTCCCTTTCTCTTTACTCCCTCCGTTCACAAATCCAGCAGCAAGTGCTGACACTTCCCCAGCTGAGCTGTCAGATTCTGGGGCAGTAACATTTTGTCCTAAGGTCCTTCTACGTCCTTGGCCATGTCTCCAGTGTTACCAGTTCCTGCAAGATGACATTTGACCTCTCGCTGGTGTGGATCTTGCCAGAGACTAAAGCCTTCCTGTAAATTTTTAAAAATATTTTACCAGATGCTAAAGCCCTCTCATGAATTTTATACCTGTTTGGGTGTCTTGGACTTAACTGCAGCTTCTTAGCATCAGATGCTATCTTTGCGTTGCTGTGAGCTCCTGTAATTGGCTGGTAGGGACACAAAACAGAAAGGAAACTGCTTCTGCTGCTAGAATTTCTGCTGCTACAGTTCCATTAGAAGGACAGCTGCTTGTCCAGTGCTCAAGTCATAATGCATTAGTTAGGACAAATGAATATAGAGGGAGATGGCAGAGGAAGTAGATAGATACCTTGAGATATTATTCTCAGCCATCTGACACTCCACCTTTCAGCTCATTTAGGGCCTGGCTATAAAGGTTTTGTTGTCAGGGGAAGGGATGTGGTTGAACCCTTTGATGTGGTTCCCTCAGTCATAGAATCATAGCATTATAGAAAATTAGGGTTGGAAGGGACCTCAGGAAGTCATCTAGTGCAGCCCCCCGCTCACACCATCCCTAACTATATCATTCCACCCAAGGCTTTGTTTAGCTAGACCTTAAAAACTTCCAAGGATGGAGAATCCACAACCTCCCTAGGTAACCTGTTCCAGTGTTTTGCTACCCTCCTAGTGAGAATTGTTTTCCTAAGATCTAATCTAAACTGCTGATCTTTGATCTGCTGATAACGTTCCTACTAAAGCAGGCCAGTATGCTCTTAGCTTTCTTGGCAACAAGGGTATCATATGTTGCCCCACAATCTACTTATTGTCCATTGTAACCCCCAGGCCCTTTTCTGCAGAGCTGCTGCTTAAGCCAGTCAGTCCCCAGCCTGTTCTGATGCAGTCAGGTCACAACTTGCAGTGAAGGCAAGACCTTAACTCTGAGACAGAAGACTACATGTTCTGAGGCACTGAGTAACACTTGACTGCTGAGCCCTTGTCTAGAGGAGGGATTGACAAGAAGCATGGGCCTGAGGTTGTTTATAGTTTCGAAATGGTGTGAATGTCAGGAGAAGGGGTCATCCTGGTCAGGATTTAGTGTTGGCTTTTCCTCATTAAATCTCACCTGAGAATGACAACCGCCTACCTCTCCGGTGTCGAGCCTGACTTCCTATTTGTGGGATAAGCCTTACCAGGACAAATGGAGTGCAAGGTGGGCATCAAACGTTCTCATTGGCCTGCCTTGAGACTCTACCTCTGCTCTTCAGTGGCATGACTCCATGTACCAAGAAAGGTACTAAACCTCAGATTACCCTTGCACCAAACAAGTCACCTGCATGGGATCTCCGAGGAGTTGGCTTGCTCTCCTGTCCTTGGGCTACCTAGGATCACCTCAGTTTTTGGAGCAAACTAATGCAGTCCTCAGGGTCTTGGAGTGATTGAGAGCAGCCAAAGGGATGGGAAGATATGGTCAGACTCCTGCTGTGTAAACTGAAGGAAAACAAATTCTGTCTTCTCCTGCCAAATACTAGATCAGTGGTTCTCATCCTGTTTGGAGTTGGGAGCACCCTCCACAACTTGAATTTGGAGGCACCCATGGTTGAGAACTGCTGTTGTGCTGCCACCACTTACCTCAGTGATTCTCCTCCAGGGGGCTGTGCTCCTGCCTATGTTAGAGTTTCCTGATAAACCTAAAGCAGGCAGGAGTAGAAGTATTACAAATAAGTTTTGTAATCTGGGCAAAACTCCCCTGTGCCCAGGTGTGCATGTGTGGGGAAGGGAGGGTGGTTTTACCTGTCCTGGATATCCCTGCACCCAGGTCCTCTAGCTGGGCAGCGCAAACTCCAGCACAGCAGGAATCCTTTGGCTGAGCAGTATAAAGGGCTGCTGCAGCCCAGCCGCCCCCTTGACACTGGTCCTCCTTGTGCCTTCTCCCACCCCCAGTGCCTGCCCCTTCCACTGCTTACCCCTATAATCACTGGCCACTGCTTCTTCTATATGGTGGTGGATCTGGCTCCTGCCCCAGCCAGGCAGCAGCAATGGCAGCAGCTCCAGCTACAGTCCTGGCCTGGACCCTGAGGCAGAGGCAGAGCAGCTCCTGTGCCACTGAATGGTGGCACTCCATACTGCCCCTGGGCTGCAAACACCACAGTCTCCCCTTGCTCCCCTCCTCCACACCATGCAATCTTCCCTATACTTGCTGCTTCTCGTACTGCATGGTCTCCCCTAGCTTGGGACTGGGGCTAGGGCTGGAGATAGAGTCACGGCAGCCACTAGTCTGTATGCAAATCCAAGATGAGGTTTCTTTTCCCCCATGTTGAACTAGGGACGGAAACCTCATGTTGGTTTTGAGTAAATACTTCCTGAAATCTCTCCCTTGTCTGTTCTGGAAACTGGAAGACCAAGAACCTCAAGAATTTGACTCATCCCCACATCTCCCTTTACAATTTTAAATGTTTTTAATACCTAAGAACATAATATACAGTTAAAAAAAAATTCAAACCTTATGAACATCCCTCTTTAATGCTATACTCATCCATGGTAATTTCTATTGTTCAAACATTTAACTTATATGAGCGCACTTACTTATTCTTAATCAAGTCATATTTTATTCATTCACCACAGACAATATGTCAGCTTTGAAGAACATCTGAACAATAAAGTAAGGACAAAAGTTGGGAGTGTAACAACAGAATACTATTTGGGAGGAACAGGAGTGACACCAAATATAGTTTCTTTGACTACACAGAATTGTTAGCATCTGCAGTAAAATACAAATTAGAGTTTATCCTGTAATCTCAGATCAAGCAAAAAACCTTTTTAAGTGAGATAGTTTAGGATCTGATCCTACTCATCCTTTGTTATACTTGTACTTTATGGTATGGTTCAGGTATCCAGCTAAACCATCAAATAAAAAAAAGCTGCATTGTGTCATGTACTATATGAATACCATCCTACAGACTTTTTCAGTATTTTAGAAGGGTTTAGTTTAAAATATCAAAGGAAATATTTTTGTAGAATTTTCCCAACTCCTTGGACTTATAATGAGAGGAGTGATACAAACCATTATTTAATAGACCTCCAAAGTAAGTTGGAGAGACTAGTTTGAGAGATTTGAGTTTAATCATAAACTCCACCAGCAGTAACATCTCTTCATGTCTCCTGTAGTCCCACCCATGTTGCTTATCAGAGGTGCAATTTTTCATGCTTTGTCCATGTACAAAAGTTCTGATGCTTTAGTGGTATGTCCAAACTGCTACATCCAGTTGGCGTACCATTATAATTGCAAAGTAGAAAGGGGTGGGATGTTCTACTTTCCAGCGGCATTTTCTGACTTCCTGCACAGGAGAGTTTTCTAATTGAACCAGCTATTTGCACAGGGAATGCAATTTAGTTCAAAGCCAACAGCTCATTTCTTTTTATAAGGATGCCCATGCCTTCATTATATCATCTGTTCAATCTAGGATGCATCCTTTGGAAGAATAGTTTAACCATCATCCAATAATCATATTCCCTTATGGATCAATTTCTCTTTGTTGGGACCTTCATCCTATTGCAACGTATACTATTTTGTGGCAACTCAGATACTTGTTCTCTTTTGACAGATATCAGTACCATGCTTGGTACAAAACAAGCCGTATAAGATGGTCTCCTGGTCACTGTCGTTATACAGATTGTTTGTTTTCCAAAATCCTTTCTCCCCTTTTTATTGTGCACCTTACCTGATATAGTTTCTGCTTCCTGACAGTTTTTTGCATGTTACAGCATTCACTAATGAGATCTAATTCTGAAGTTGTTCTACTAACTGTTCAATTAGTTGTTTTAATATCTGGTATTTTATTCAGCAAGGCCTTGAGTTGCATTTATCAAAGCCTCAGTTGATTGTTCATGTTTCTCCATCACCAGTTAAAATTAATCCTTACACAGGTCTTGGCATCTACCTAAATAGGAGTTTTTAACAATGTTACCAATTTTCCATGGAAATTGACTTTTTCTATACCATATCACCAAAATTGTAGACACTCACATGTTCTGTAGTACCAGGCAAATAGCAGGATATTTACCAAACATTCTCATAGTCTCTCTATAAAATTGAAAGCCTAAGAGGTCTCAAATCTCTGAACTGTACTTTTGCTTGGGAATGGCTAGAACAATCTATACTGACAAAAGACAGCTTTGCTGGTGTAGCTGTCCAACTGAAGCTTTCCAAGGGTTAACCTGTCCCAAGGTTGGGCCCATGACTAGTGCAGGAGAAAGAGAGTGGTAGGGTCCACTCTACAGAGAGAAGCTAGTTCAAGGGAACCAGTGTTGGACATGGACACTGTTTACAATGGGTTTTAACAGATACCAGCTAAGAGGCTTGAAATGATATCCTTTACAGTCAGACAATGATCAGACTGCTTGGAGCTCTGAGCAGCTGACTCCATCCATCCAATTGCAAATGCTTTAAATCTGCGTCAGATAGTTAGTTTGTGCCTAGGATGACTACAGATAAGCTTGGTCTCTTACAATGGACTTAATGATTAATGCAGTAGTTCTCAACTTTATTAGATTCAAGGCAGCGCCCCCATAATGTTTGAAAATTGAGACCTCCTTTCAAAAAGTAATTAATTTACATTGCTTGCCTTCTTGTAGAGGCTGGGCAGTACGGGTGGGAGGAGTGGCCAGCTCGAGCCTGAACTTTTCTGCTAACCTTCTTACATCTTGTGACACCCTTCAAAGAATCTTGCATCACCCCAAAGTGCTATGGCACCCTTGTTGAGAATCCCTGAATCAAATGCATGTTAAACTTGGTTTCAGGGAACCAAACATGGTCCGTGCCATTTATACAGCTGTGGTTTAAAGGATGTAGAATAGAAACTGGCAAGTATTGAATCCCTAGGGGTAAAATGGCTAGGCACTGCATGGACCACATAATTATAAAATATAATTATGAGCTGGGGCTTTAACCACAGTGGAAGGAAGGATCTCTAGCTTTAAAATAGAAAGATACATGTTTGGAAGGGAAATAATTGACATTTCATTTCACAAAATTAAGTTTCTGGGTCTCTTGGGCTACAGACAGACATTCAAAAAGCCCGAGCCTGAATTGATTCAATCTTTGCAGGTTAGTTTAATTTGCAAAGCTTGGACCAATATGGAGGTGGATAGACATTCCTTTTTGATTCCAGAAATGCAAGCACATGCCTGCAGTGGCTCAGGCAAGAAGTTAGGGAGTCAAACACAGTGCTGAGCTGAGGGGGCACATGGCCCGGCTCTGGATGGATGCTCTGCTTAGGGAGGGGTTCCTGCCCCTCCTCCTGACCAGTGTGGGAGCCAGCAGGGAGTTGATAACAGAGCATTGAGTTATACAGCACAGAGTTACACAGGGAATTGTTAGCATTTATTACCCCATGAAATAGAACAAAGCCTTTCTCCCTTACTTCAAGTTCTTCTTAAACATTTTTTTCCAAGGAAGGAATGGAGGAACATTACTAGCTACCTGTTGATTAGCTCCAAAAAGCCTAAGCCAACACTGTCCTACCTACCTTTGTCCCATCTCCCACAGCATGGACTGTAGCCAGCATGTAGTATGCTAGCTAATGCTGAGAGGTATCTGTGTAAGGCAGAGGGGAGGGAGAATCCCTGCTTCAGCAGAGTAATGAGGAAGGTGGGGGAGTAGGAAGAAGCCAGGCAGACCCCTTTATACATGCAGTCTCTGCCTGAGCTGCAGCCAGGGAGCAGAGGGGAAGGGTGCCCTGCTCAGCCCAGACAGCATGCTGGTGACTCCGATTTAATTTAAACCAGGAAGAGGTCTGAGACAGACATTGCATAAACAGGTTTGACCCAAATTAGTTAAATCTGATACTACATTCAGCCAGGTATAGCTCAAACAACTTTAAGCCATTTTTATGTGCACTGAACATAATACATAGTATCTACGGTCAGAAGGGGCCCAGAGCAGGCCATCTAGTCTGACCCCCCGCCAATAGCAGGAATGAGTGCCAGGGTCACAGGACCCCAGCCAAGTACCTATCTAATCTACTCTTGAAGATACCCAAGGTAGGAGCAAAAACAACTTCCCTAGGAAGCCGGTTCCACATCCTAACCACCCTAACTGTGAAGTAGTGTTTCCTTACGTCCAACCTAAACCTGCTTTCCAGTAACTTGTGACCACTGGTCCTAGTTACCCCTGGTGGTGCCCGAGTAAAAAGAGCCTGCCCTATTTCTTGCTGATCACCCCTCAGCAGCTTATAGGCAGCCACCAGTTCCCCCCTCAGCCTCCATTTACTGAGGCTGAACAGGTTCAGGTCCCTCAGACGCTCCTCATAAGGCCTA
>JAGPOW010002514.1:25030004-25077882 GCA_030014935.1 Caiman crocodilus | reverse complement strand
TCAGCCTCCATTTACTGAGGCTGAACAGGTTCAGGTCCCTCAGACGCTCCTCATAAGGCCTATTCTGCTGCCTGCATATCATTCTAGTGGCCCTCCTCTAGACCCTCTCGAGGCCGTCCCCATCCCTCTTGAAGTGCAGCGCCCAGAACTGGACACAGTACTCCATCTGCGGCCTGACCAACGCCGCATAAAGGGGAAGAATCACCTCCTTGGACCAGCTCGAAATGCATCGTTGGATGCACGCTAGGGTCCGGCTGGCCTTCCCAACCACCGTCTGACACTGGCAGCTTATGTTCATCTTGGCATCAACAATGACATCTATTTTGTTACAGGTTTAAACCAGTTTCTGATCACTTAAACTGGCTTATGTGTAATCTCTGTCCCTAGCCTTGGTGAAAGACAGGGATTGTGGGTTGAAGCCCCAGATTTAAAGTGCTTCTGGACTATATTTAGTGGTGCAGCTGCTAAAATTCCTACATTTCAACTTAAAAAAAATATTTTTAAACTTTCACATTTCTAACTTAAATAATTATACTTTATGCTGTCCTAACACATCTATTTACTTAGAATTTTAACCCTTAGTCTAAAACTTTTGTTTATAGTTTTCCGTCCTCTTCCCAAATAATCTTGGCATTGCAAAACCTGGAGTTGCAGAGCAACTGACTCAGTATATTTTGATTCCCTAGTTATCACTGAGAAAATGCAATAACATTTAGAATTCCCAGACCAAAATAGCAAAACATTCAGATCAAATGGATCAGAAGACTGTTCAGAAGTACAGTTGTGTGTAGTCACAAGGTCATACACTCAGAAAAAAATTCTGCTCCAGCTAATCATGACCAAGTTTTCCATAACTCCGAGAAAAGTAGGGAGGAGGGGGGATATGTGTAAAGTCAGGTCTCAATAGAAAAACTGCTATGCTCAAGTGATTTGCTGAAGTGGAGAATCTTCTCTAACTCCACCAGCAATTCATTTTTATGAATTTTTTTTGATACTACTAAAATACTTGAAAGAATCTCAGAACCATGTGTAGGGGCTTCTGCTGTGTAAGGCAAGAAGTTCTTATAGTGTATAACTAATCCTTTTGTTAACATTTCTATCTTTCTTACTTATACAGCTTAAGTCATGACTTACTAATGAATATCATACTTTAAAAATCACAATTAAGCCAATATGCTTTTCCATTGTTTTACTGAAACTGAAAAAGGATTTTGTACCAAAATGTACACAATTTAGTAATAGTACAAAATGTTATTTCTGCAAGACAGAATGTCAGTTATAGTCACCAAAATGAACACTGAACCAACCACTTATTGCCAGCTCAGTGTTACTTTAAATAAATCACTGGCTGAACACAGAAACAAAGCAGTTTCAACTTTGCATAAATAAATGGTAACTATTAAACAACAATACTTCAGGAAGATAAACATTCATGATATTTACATGCTACCACAGCATACCTAGCATGTAGTATGTCTTTGTGCTTGCACGTTAGCTTTATGAAACCAATGCATTAATATTAATGATCTGATTTACTACAAACTAATACTTCATGATTTATACCAGACGTGCATGTTAAGAGACTAACATTCCCTTATCCCCCTGGAACACTTCTGCATGCCAGTAACAAGCATGTTACCCACCTTGCTAAAACCACCCTTCCAGCTAAGGACAAAGGTTCAAGCCCATTAATAGTATGCTTGCTCCAACTGCTTAACTCTGTAGCATAGTTTTCCTAGTGGCAAATCAACCCAAAGCAAACCTGGGTTTCCTGCATTACTTTAAGGAACACCTGAAGCTACCTCACTGGTCCAAATACAGTACTTTTGTGTACAATTGTGTTTGATGTATTAGCTTTTCTCAGTCTTTTCAATGGATTCCCATACTAAGCATTTTTCATAAGACAGATAATTTAGACTTTTTAGAAAATAAATATTTTTTTCACAAAAACACTTAAAAAGAATCCAACATAAAAACATCTGTAATATTAAATAACAGCATGGTTTTCCTGGCTTTATTTTTTCTCAAGTTAAGCAGTAGCTATGCACCTATTCCGAGGGAATAAGTGTCAAACTCCAGAAGCCATTCATGTGCAAAAACACCATACTTCAAAAGATAAGATTTTAAAACTGTAAACATGTTCTTGACTCCACTCACTCAAATCCATTTCAATTTTATAAAACTGTGTAACAAACACAGTCAAAAGCTTTAATGGCCCAATGTATCATTTTTATAGGTGTATCAGTTAAGTTTTGAAACAACTCAGGATATCCTATTTATACCTGAACAAAATGCCTAAAGAGTTAAGGACAATGCTTTTTTTTATGTTCTAGTACAGAAATAATATCAGATGATTCTGTACTTTGTAAAATAAGTACTTTTCTTAACGGAAAAATAATGCAACCCAATTATAATTTTAATGCCGCTTAAGTTGAACAGCAGCAAGGGAAATACAAGTACAGTAATGTATCTACCAACTAATGTGACTTAGTAAAATTATCTCATAGCCTAATACTTAAGCTCAAAATCAGAACAAATAAAATTAAAATTAGGAATTCATCAATAGCAAGTAGGCTGCTATCACTTTATATTTAAAAACCACTTCGCTAACCAGAAAACAAAGATCACATGGACAAATACATACAATCCAATTTTAACCAAATCATTTTTAAAACAACGTACCTAACATAACTTTTCATCTTGGTTATTAGTTTACAAGTTAACATATTTTCAACCCATAAAGACACAGGACTGACCCTTTGGAAAGCAATGAATAAGGTAAGATGAATCCCTAGAACTCTAAAAGACATGTTCAAGATATCTGAAATAGCTCCATAAAAGGAGCCATTTTTAACCACTGAAGATGTTCAAAGGCAGAATGAGTTTCATTGATCACAAGTCTAATGAGCCTTTTAATTATCCTCCACAGAAATCATTTTCTTGAAGATGATTTTCCTTCTATAATTTAGATACTGTGTATTGTTCCTTTACATATGATCAGTTTCTTTAACAAAACTTAACTTCAGCTTTTCCAATGTTTAAGCAGCTTTCTTGGTGCAGGTTCCTTGAAGATCCTGTAGATTTATTTTTGACCTAACAAAAACAGTAAATAAGGCATTTGAAGTCATTGCTCTGTGGTATATTCTCTCTCATATAATTTTAATATATTGTGCTGTATTTGGGGGGAGGGGAAGAGGTGATGATGCAGAGAATGGTACAGAAGCTTTGCATTTCTCACCTATTATGGATCATGTGGCTTTTGACTAGATGCCCTGCTGCCAATGCTGCTATTAATGATAACTCCCCTGCCATTACTGTGGCGCACACAATTTTAGCAAGTTGACGTGCATTTTCACCAGGGTTATCTTGGCTTGCCCCCTGAACCCCTAGCATCTGTAGATAAAAAACAGTAAAGTTACACTCTAAAATCCAAGCACCAGTCAGTGTATGTCTATCTGTTCAGACAGAAAAATATTCTATTTTATTTATCACACCATATAAATCAGCTTTAAGTCCCTCAGATACTAAAAAGAAATGTTTAGTTTTAGAATAAACATATGCATATTAATTAATTGGCCAAAACATCTTGGGCATCTGTAGACACGCGGGATGCCTACTGGTACGTGAACCATCTTAATTAACTGAGTCTGCTACAGCACGCCAATTAGCACGCTACAGCAGCCTCATCATCTCATGTATTCAGCATCCCCGCACATCAAAATGGAGGCAGGGGCACTAATTAATGCCTGTCAAACAAGTATTAGTTAAAGCACCTCTGCCATCATTTTCATATGTGGGACACTGAATACACAAGATGTTGCAGGCAATTTAATTAGAGCAGCTCCTGAGAGTCACTCTAATTAAAGTGCCCCTCCAACCCCAGCCTGGACCTGTAAAGATGTCCCTTATTCCCTTATGTCTACAATTTTGGAAGAGACATTACTGAGGCACACTCTATACAACAGAATTGGGAGAAGCTAGTTTAAAAAAAGACAATTTCCTTTCATGCTCTGTACCTGCAAGCAGGCTTGCTGTGGTAGTAGGTTGGTCCCTCCACCAACAGTTCCAATTTCTATAGAGGGCATTGTGCAGCTGATATACAGATCTTCATTAGTGGGACCAGTTAGCTCCATCAGAGTGATACAGTTTGAGCTGCCCACGTTCTGTGCTGCATCCTTATATTAATATAGAAAAAAAGAGAAGAGAACTTCTAGGTAAGTTCTAAATGTTGTGAAGCTAGTTAGTCGTATTTAAAAAAAGTGAATATACTTAGCTAATATAGTCAATTCAAAGAACTTACCTGCCCACAAGCAATGTAGATGGCTGTAACAATGTTTGCTGCATGAGCATTGTATCCACCTATGCTACCAGCCATTGCAGAGCCCACCAAGTTCTTGTTAATATTAACTTCAACCATAGCTTCTGTAGTAGTCTTCAATACCTGGACAAAAGCATAAACTTTTATTGTACTTCTAATTAGAGGGCAGTAATAATCCCCTATTGTATCCTAGTAGAGCCCCCTTTAGGCTAATTTCATGGGAGTTAAATTTGTCTCAAAATAAATAAATTTGTCGTTCATTTAAGAAAGGAGCCATTGCAGCTGCTAGGGAAGATTTCCAATAAGAATAGCATGCAAACCACTACAGCAATGCCTGCCACAGTCTACATATAGTCCAAACACAGGTAACATGTATGTCAACAAGAACAGCAACAAACGTGATTTGTTTATGTGATGTTTCTACCAATCTGAGTCTCAGACTGCTTCTAACACTGCTAGCAAACATCTTAAATCACCCTCAACAGTATACTAAAACCTTCAGCTTCCTTTTAATTTTTATAACTATATTTTTGAAATACCAAATTCTGCCATACCCTGAAAAAATCATACATTCAAAAGTAGTAGATAATCTGGTATTTAAATATTAAGTCACAACAAATACTTTAGTGACTGATGAATCATCTTTATTTTTAAATACAATTAAAAACAAAAAACCCTTTTGATTTTATCTGAAGCTCTTAAAGAATTTCCAATCTTGTGCTTAGGAGTACAGCAGAGTGTAGGTCTGCTGCTACAGTTTAGCACATTATTTACCACAAAGTATTAGTTTGAAAAATTATATTAAGAAATGAGTTTTATGAATGAACTTTAATTGGTAACTGTATAAATTCAATCAATTTGTATTTTGTAAACCGAAGGAAGCAATTTGATACTTCTTTTCAAAGCACTACAGAAATGTAAACACTAAAAATGGAAAATGATTACTGCAAAATGAAATGATGAAATTTAGATAACTGGATTAAACTTCTTAAGTGTGAGAACTATCAGACTGTGAGATACTTCTTTGCCTTGCTTTTGAAGACGCTCACCACTCACAATACTGATGTAAAAGCAAAGTGAGCTGTAATGCATGCAATTTACAAATCTGTTTCAAGGTTCGTTCATTCTTTTTTCAGTTTAAATCAAAACAAGCTAAAAAAAATTAGTTTAAAAATGCTTTTTGTGAAATAAGTAAAAGTAAAGTACTTACTTCTCTGACAACCTTGGCAGGAATAATTGCTTCACAGACAACAGATTTCCCTCTTCCCTCTATCCAGTTTATGGCAGCAGGCTTTTTATCTGTACAATAGTTACCACTAACAGCCAAAACTTGGAGATCAGGAAACTCTTCATGTAGTCTTACCAGTGCCTTTTCTGTGCCCTGTTAAAAGAAATAATCTCTCTGAAGTTTAACCCTTCACAGATGCATAACAAAATAGTAGAGAGTTCTACTACTCATCCTGAAGCCAGTAAAGGATCAGCACCAAACTGAGCCTCTAGGTTTAGCATGCAACAGTGCTGCTCCAGAACAACACTGAAAAGGAACTATGCTTTAGAAAGGGTGCTTGTTTCAGAATCTTGGACCCTCCTTTTGGGACATGGGGTGCTAGCATACAGGAATGACAATCTTCATTCTACCTGTTCCTATACTCCTGGTTAATTTGGGGGAATAAGGAAGATACAGACATTTCTCATCCCCACAGTGCACACTAACAGAGGACTAGACTGCACTGGCCATTAGTGAAGTACAAACACAATATGGATTGAAAATACTGGCTCCATTTTGCTCCTTATTTTGGAACTGAGGTATAAGTGTCCGAGTTCTGCATCCTCCGTATGCTAGAAAAGCAGTCAAGTTTGTATCATTTTCAGTGCCCTTGTGGAGCACCTGCTCGTTTGCCAACTCCTTGATGAGATCTGTACGAAGGAGAACTTCGCCGCATCAACAGAAAGAGCCATCACTTGTACACAATTCTGGAAAAAACATCTATTTTATGACAAGGACATGAGAAGAAGTGCCCCTGTATAGTCAGACCTCTTTACATGGATGTGACCATGGTTTGTCTTTTCTTGTAGATATAAATCAGCACAATAGAACCTGGATGGTTTGTGAGTTCAGGTTCCTGAGCTCCCTACAAAGATGAGAATTTGCAGAACAGCCAGAAGTTTACATGCAGCTACAACCAACAACTATACAGGACTCCTGAAGTGGTCCTACTGAGTAAAGAGGTACCCCTTAAAGTAAAAGCTACTAATGCTTGTGCAGCTTCTTCAATGTATTGTGAACCCTCTGATTCATCCAATCCAGGTTCTACTGTATTTAAATTGCATCTCAAATAGTGGATAAGCTGTTCTGGCTGTTCAAGCCAAAATAGGATCATCAATAATTTCGTTAGAAAGAAAAAGCATAACAACAGATTTTAATTATAGAAGAACAATTTTTTGATCCAAGTGAGTCAAAGAAACATATCTATAGTAAAAAGGTTACTTTAACTCTCTTTTAAATTACCTCTTTGACCATAAACAAGAGTAGGACAAGTCAAACCATTCTGTGTTCTTACTCATCCAAATAGACACATGGGAAATTTAGTTCTATGCACACCGTGAGCAGGGCACACTTTAGTTACTAACCCTTGGTGCTGACTGGCCCAAAATTCACATGAGCAGTCAGTGTTAAATAGCAACAACAACATATATATGCCTCAGCAGCTTATGGAATACACATCAGGTCAAACGTAAAAAAACTGTACAGAACTTGTACTGCAACTGATGGGCTGACAGACAGATAGTGAATGTGTTGCATTACTGAAGAAACAGCTAGCCAGTATACAGTGATGGGGAGGGCTTGGGGGGGAAGCCATATCCTTCATCATAACTTTGATAATATTTTTTGCTAAGAGCTGCAAGTATGAAACCAAAGAGCCACCTTATGACTTGGGAACTGCAGTCTCAGTACCATTAAATAAGCTCTCAGTTAATTCACCAACTTTAACACCTTTTCCCTGCAACACACACACATTTGTTTAAAAACTATTTAGAAATACAGAAACAGAAACTAGACCTTACTTTTGAGAGCATGTTCATTCCCATTGCATCCCCTGTTTTGGACTGAAAACGGATATAAAGGTTACGACCAGCCAAACTGATGTGAAGCTTCTGTAGGCGGGCAAACCTGTAAGAGTCAAATGACAACACAGGAAATATTCCCCTTCTCCCTTATCTCCATAAAGGCTAACTGATATTCAGGTACAAATGACTGATAACCCATAATTAATGGTAAATAACCCCTGCTAACCACAATCTGCTCCTCCTCAATGTAGAAAGGGAGGCCATCAGCATCAATTATCAGGCATAGAGTTCTCTCAAAAGAAGGGCTTAAAATGGACTAGTCCTGAGAGTATATTTTACTGCTTTTTTATGCAACTTTATTTTTTCTTGCTATGACTAAATTGCTGACTGTCCTGTGACATGCAACATTTATTAATAATGCAAATGTTAACCAGATGGTAAACATTAATAATGTTGCTCCATTTTCAGATCAAAATTAGGCAAATCCCAGATAGCAACATAAGTTCTTGCATCATAATATAAATAGACACAATTTGGAGCTTTCTAAAATGAAGCATGCTCACACACATTTTATCTCTATCTATATATCTCTCATCTAAAATGTGAAAAGCTTTACAGGAAGTTATACTAACCTGCTTGTGCTGTCAAAGGACTCTTTGATTACTTTAAACCCTTCAGAGTTTTCAAGCCAAGCCTTCACCTGTGCAGCAAGACAGGCAGTGGGTAGTCTTACAACAGGTCCTCTAGTCATTCCATCTCCTAAAACACAACTGCTTGCTCCTCCACCAAGCTAAAACCAAAAGGAACATGAACACAATTATGAATGACCAATAATGTTATAGAAACAAAATACATAGTGACAGTTTTTAAATAAATTGATAACTTTGAGGCCAGGAAAGCAGCTAACCAATTCCATCAGGTACTCACACATATTGCTCTGCACCCTCTGTTCGTACTTGCGACTAAACACCCTTCTGTTGTTGCCATTGGAACGTGAAACTCTTTGCTATCCAGAAAAAGAGGCCCAACTACACCTACAGGGATGGGCATGTATCCAATCACATTTTCACAGCAAGCTCCCATTACCTTAGAAATAAAAGTTAAACGTAACTGTCATTAAAGATGTTACAGTGCTATAACATATTTCATCAACAAGTCTGTTTTTTCTTTACCCACAGAGCAGATTCTCATCCCAATGCTTATAGATAAATCAAACAAGTTACTTATATACTACAACTAGCTTATCCATACAATGGAACTTGAATAAAACTACATTTTTTTATGTTAGTGACTGCTATGTCCTTGTATCTAACAGAAAGTGTTACTACATTACATGAAAACTGCTCTAAATGGACTGACTTTGTAAGATTTTCCTTTCAATTAAGACTAAAACTCATTTTTCCATTCATCTACTGAACTCATCTATAGCATTAACATAATCCCATGTTAGTGGGATTAGAGACCTGCATATAGTTATCCATTTGTGTAAAATAACCAAAATTATCTAGATTCCCAAGATTTAATTTAAAATAAATTACCCTGTACTACACTGAAGGTTCTCACAACAGTAAGAACTGAATGCAAATCAGTGTAATCTGCCATTTTTGAAGTATTTGTACTGAATCAGATCCCAAACTAAATCAAGGTCAGAGAGCTCTCTGATAACTACTCAGAAATTATTGGTATACATGAATTATAATAATTTTGAAAAAACTGGGATAACAGAAAAGTTTCCTTGCAAATTAATTCACTCTTACTTGTCTACATCATCCTTACCAAAGAATAATTGTAATTCCTGTAAGGAAGATACTCTAAGGATGTAGGTTCAGGGAGCTTCTGAGATAAAATCTGTCTGCGGATGGATACACCACGTTCTTGAGTCTCCATCATCATTTCCAATTTATAGGCAGGAATGTGCTTAGCATTGACAAGGTTGATGACCTCAGCATCAGTGAGAAATTTTGCACCTTTCTAGATATATTGAAAAAAAAAAAAAAGATGCTTTGATTGCATGGTAGAAACTGGTAGTACAACTATTTTTCCAGTGTGGAAAAAGATGCCCTTTATTTCAGAATCAGCAGATCAACCTTTTGAAGAGATATTTCAATATCAATATGAGATTTGCAAGATGCAGAAACATTCCAATTTAACTTCTGGTTTAGTTATATCAGTTATAAATGCATGTGACAATGAAGAGGCAAACTCTGCACTAGCAATGAAAACCTTACACTTCTCTTTTCTCACCTCTGTATTTTGAAGTATACAGAGACATTCTTCAATAGAACGTGGGTCTTTGGGTAATTCAACTTCAGGCTCTTTTCTATTAAATGAAGAAGTTTCCATGGGGGCACAACTACCAACAACAAATGTAGCTTTGACTGATGACTCTGCTAATACAGGTTTTATGACTTCAGCTGCATAA
The DNA here is from genome assembly GCA_030014935.1 of Caiman crocodilus. Lineage (NCBI taxonomy): Eukaryota > Metazoa > Chordata > Crocodylia > Alligatoridae > Caiman > Caiman crocodilus. The sequence continues at coordinate 25,068,073 of JAGPOW010002514.1, read as the reverse complement.
AGACAATTAGAAATAGATTTTAGGTTACCAAAAATTTAAAGCAGACAAAATATTTTTGGTTATAAACCAGATCCAATATTAAATTAATTATTCAATACAGATGTACAGGATCAGGCCCAAAATCTAAAGATACCCTAAACAAAATTACCATTTCCCTCTTTGGAAATGATAGCTTCTTCACCCATGCTGGATCTCTGAATATTTTGTAAGAGTCCAGATTGTCTTCTGCAGCAGTTCTCAGGAATCTTTTTCTGGATCATCAATGGAGATGTTATAGGGTTTTTCAAAGACAGCGTAGACTCAGTTTCTGTTTGTTCAAAGAAGATGTATTTCACAGCAAGCAGAAGGGCTAAACCAAGAGTGATTACTTGCTCAATATCCATACTTGCCATTCTAAAGATAGAATGCAAAAAACACCAAGTTAAAATGTGTTTTAGAAATGTATTGATGCGGCATTGTAAACCCTGCTCCCCAGAATCTCACACAGTACTTTAACAAGCAAAACAGAAGACAGTATCTATCTCAAGGAAATGGAACAAAACCAATCTACAATATATCTCTGCTAGCTAATTTTATATTTCTGTTCTGCATTTTATAAAATATACCGTATCTTCATTAGTTTTACCTAGGGCAATATGCTGATCTTATGGTATGCAGATATTAACTAAGTCAGTCATGCTATCCGCTTTATCCCTGCTTAAATGGAAAAACAAAGAGGCAGAGTCCAGTTTTCAGAGCTAATGGGAATCTACAACTCCCACTAATTCCAGGTGAGTTGTGGGCAGTCAGTACTTCTAACAATCAAACCCACAGTACATTAATTAGAAAATAAATTTATTTAATGGACAGATAACAAAGGTAAGTATCTGTTTTTACATTCCTTGAAGGCAGTGAAATCTTGTGCACATGTTCCCAATGAATACAGAAACTGGTATGAACAGCTAAATAAACTACTTCAGTGTCATTAAACTCCTAAATCTCCCTCCACAACCAGTTCGCTCAAATTTTATTTCTTTGTGAAGTTTTTTCAGATTTGTGAACTTGTAATTGATGACACACAAAAAGGTCATTCTGCAGTTTTTGTACTGAAGAAAACTGTTCACCGCCAAGCAAATTATGTTCAACTAAACAAAACATAGGCCCAGGGAAAGAAAGAGAGATTTTGGCTTTAGGAAGGTCACAATTTTGTTCAAACTAGATATAATGATGATATATCTAAGTACATAAATAAAAGAAATGCAGGTGCTGAGAAAATGTAAGTTTTATTTTCAATTATTTCTTGCAATGTCTCTTTATTCATTTGCTACAGTGCTCAAGTTAATTACCTTATTTACCTGAATCCAGGATGACTTCAAATTTAAGATGACTCCCCAATAATTAGATTCTATACATGGAAAATTATAAATTTATTATGGCGTATATAAAATTGCTGGTGACTAGGCACAGCCCTCTTCATACTGGCTAGGTGGTGGAGATAGGAGAGGATTTTTTTTTTTTTAACCAGTCAAGGTCCCTCATATGCAAGGACTCATAACACAGCCAGATCTACTGAAATTATTATAACTACATAGATCTGAAACTCAAAAAGTAGCTGTAACAACCCTGGAGAATAAGCCTGATATGTAAAAGATGTAATAAATCTTTTTAGTAGTCAATATTTTCAGCTACCTGGAAAGATAGAACTGCCATAAAGAAACATTAGGTTCAATTCTCTTTGGTGTATTTTCATCCAGTCCCACTGTGTTTTCTGCAGTACTGTTCTGAGCAGATGGTTCTGCTATCCAGCGGCTGTGGGCATGAACAAGAACCAAACCTAAAGACTAATAAAAAAGAAGCCAGTTAACCAGTTTGTTTTTCAGTTACAATTAGTTAACTAATTTAATAACATACAGTAAATTTCTGCTTCCTCCCCAGGACTCAAAGGTCTGTTTAAAAGATATGGGCATAAAGTACCATTCTTCACGCCTAAAAGCTTGTCTAATCTCTCTCCCAAGTATACGGTTGAGCCAATAAAAGCTCTCACAAAAAACCTGGTTTCCTGCTTTGATATGTACTTTAATTATGTCCTTACCCTTTTCTAGGAAGAAGGGAAAGGAAAAAAACCCCAACACATACCATAATCATTTTAACCCTCTGTGTTACAGGGTTTGGCTTGTTTTCTTCTTCTTCCAAAACACGGGCAAAGTGACTAAGCTGCCATATGGGACGCCCCTCCCGACTTTCCCGAGAAAGCTGCAAAAATAACCAAAGATCAGTGCACACAGTTAAATAGAGCAGGAAGACAGACTTACCTCTAGAAAATTTAATTACTGAGTTTGTCAACAGCAGAGGGCACATCTATGCTGCAAACTTCATGTACCAGACAGCAGAGGACTCAAAAAATACTGTGCTACACAATCTACCCCCTAATTCAGAAGGACTACCTACATCTGCTTGCCACTGGAGTGTGGGCTACTCAGTGCTGGCACTCAGCAATGCCAATTACTCTGTCCACAGCATCAAAGAAACATGGCTACATTGTTTCCAGTTCCAGGAGATAGCTTGTAGAGAAGAGAGGTGTTTCCAAAGGTCCTACAACCTGGTACAGTAAATTTGCAATGTAGCCATACAAAAAGTTGCATTGGTTTAACTTTAAATCAGTATTTAATTCAGTGCAACCCCCACTATGGGCACTTTTTCACTTAAAAGTTGCTTATTTTGGTTTACTTGAAACCAACAGCAAAGCAACTGAAACTAAGCCAGAATATGCACATGTTTAACTAGATCATTTTAAGAACTTAATTAAATGGGCATAACTGTCTCATGCAGACACATCATTTGTTATGTTTGATTTACTTAATTATATTAAAGACTTGTGACAATATATGAAGAATCAAAGAGAAAACTGAGACCCAGACTGAAGACTTCAGCCTAAAATGTTCAACTCTGTGTTTTACATTAAATCTATATAGTAAAGAAATATATAGTGTAACTATGGGAGTATAATCCAATATGAGAGGTATTCCAGAAGTTAAACATGAAAACAACTATGAGTTTTAAATACACTAGAAGATTATATTCTATTTTAGCTTTCAACTTCTTGTATTTATAGTAGTCTTTGGCCCAGGTGCATTGTAACTTTTAGCTATGATTATGATTTCATCAAAACATTAATACACTGAAGGGACACAAACCAAAAAGGGTAGATTTACCCAAACCCAAGACATCTTCAAATTTAAGACAACTGCCCAACAATTAGATTCTATACATGGAAAATTATAAATGCATTTTAATTTTGTACATATAGAATCAAAGTAGTGGACGACTGTCTGAAACTTATCCCTCCTACTGCTACAGCAAAGAAAGCAGTGGCATGGGGCAAGGAGCCAGACCTTAGCCTTTTGCTCCCCTTCCCGTCTGTGCCTCCCTCTCCAGAGCCCGTCCACTCTGCTTCTCTATGCCTGTGCCTGTCCCACCCAATCCCTTACCCCTCCCTACTCCTCCCTGCATCCTGCACTTCAACCCATTACCCCCCTCTCACCTCTGTAGAATGTTACCCCTTTTTTAGCTAAACAAAGAAAATTATGGCATAGACATTAAGCCACTGTGCTCTGATACTATTAATGTGATCTGGCAACTGGTCTTACCTCTAAGACCAAGGACACACAAGCTGGAAAGAAGGTCATGAAAACAAAGTAGTTGGCAAGAACCGACATGCAGCCAAAGCAGCACATGATTTCAAGTTGTCGTACTCCTATATACACACACACACATAGAAGAAAATGGGCAAATCCTTACATTGTGGGAGCACAACATAAGTTTCCACATACAAACATGTTACAAGGCTAACAGGAAAAAAAAAACATTTTGCTGACTTGCTATTTCACTGAAAGGACTGTTTTTCCCTTTGACTGAGAAAAGTGAATATATGATAAAAAATAGCTCTGTATTTGTTTTTATAAAGATACACTAAAATATTTTTAGAACTTTCTAAATCTTCTATTAGGTTTTGCAGTGTATAATGTACCTCTAGGAATGAAACAAATCATGTAGTTAAGCTTTAAAATATATTATTACTGTTCAAACTCTAATCATAGAACTAGTCCCAACTTTTTAGGCTTCAGTTTTCAATTTCCATTCCTCTGTCTAGCAGCAATAATAAACTTTAATCCATGATATTTTGGAGTGTCAAGTATCCAAGGAGTCAGGAACATTCGCCTGCAGCTACTCTTTCATAAACACTGAATGCTAACCAGTTTTCTCATCTTTCTTTCTAATTTTTGTGTTATAATCCAAAATCAAAAAAGTTCCGGAAGCAATTTAAAATGTCAGTATTTGTCTAGTCATAAACACTGCAAAAATGATACAATTATAATAAAGGTACATTTAAAATAAACTGAATCTTAAAAATGGCAACAACAACAAAGTTTAAAGGTATTCTTCACAGGTAAAAGATAGCCTCGGGCATTTTTCAGATGTACCAAAGTAGCCCAAAAGGTTTTTCTTCTCCACTCTTTCCCTCCAGAAAAAGCAATTCAGATTAGGCTAGACAGGACCTGAATTTCTAAATGGATTAAAAAAGATAGGAGAACTAATGAAGTGTTAGAGAGAACAACAGAGAGAATACTAAGAATGGAAATAATTTTTAATCGTACTATTTAACTCTTGTTGGCAAAATGATGAAAGTTTTGGACGTGTTACAGATTCAACACCTGATGTCTTCAGTTAAAGTAAGAGAATTAACTGGATAAATCCTCCAAAATATCTAATGGGTCCCACAGCAGAAGTGACAAGCAAATGAATATTCCAGGTATTTTTAAGAAGGTAAACCAGCAAGAAAAAAATACCCTCAGAGATCCACAGACTACCAATTCATTTTAGACATTATTACAGCATATTATATTTATTGGTGACATTATTGGCTATATTGGCCAAAAAAAGCCAATAGCTGATTTGTTGATTTTCCTTTTATAGGTGATGATCTGATATGGCACTGATATATTGGTGCACTTCTACTTTTAAGTATTTAAGACAGCTAAATTTTAAAAATCTTAAATATTGTAGATATCTCTTTTTGTGGACTTATGGCTTACAGTTTATTCCAAAAAATTACTGAATTATTTATGTCTGAAAAACTACTACTTTTTACACTTAACTACTTCTCCTTAATTACTAGACCTAGAATCAATGAAGATCAAGAGGTATACAAAAGAAAAATGTCACTGGAAGTTTTAGTTAAAACAGCCTAACAATCCTTAGCAAATAGTTCCAATTTAGAAACATTAGTTCTTGCAACAGCATGACGTAGGCAAGCAAGTGGTTTTATCTCATCCATTTGTAAAAAAAGGTTCCACTATAATGGAAGATTTTAATTTAGACAAGATCCAACTCTGCAAATGGATATGTGCAGGAGAACTTTGTACCTGCACACTATCCCATAAGAACCCAACGGAATTAATTATTTTTCCATTGGGTCATCAGACCTCAGTACTATTCAGATCTGAACAAAAAAAGTATTTAAAAAAAATAGTGGTATCTCCCTTACTGTGCCCACTGCGAAACATGTTGGATCAAAAACATCAATTATTTGAGGACCTGAAGATACCCAATACTATGATTAAGAGAACTAGACCTTTGATTTTGTCACTCACCGGACATGGTACCAACACCAATCACAAGACACTCAACAAGGGCATCTAGTGTAAATGTAGGACCCAGGATTGCCATTCCACGTGAAATATTTTCTCTTACTTCATCCTATAAAAAACTCAGAAATCTCTATCAATTAAAACAAAGATAAAAATTGGAAAAAAGGAATATTTGCAGTTACTGAAGTCCGCAGAGAATGGTAAGACTCACAACTTTTGATTCCTGAAGAATTGGATTGGCAGGAGTCAGAGGAAAGATGCAATGACAGGCATAAGTGGTGAGCTAGATTTGTTCCTAGAACCTCTTAATCCTCCAAAATAATAAGATACAAGCCCTCAAGCAGGACTAGGCCTGTTCTTATGTTCTTAACTTCAAATAGAAGTACTATAGTTATAACTAACAAAGCAAGGATTAAAAAGGCTTAACTCCTTATTCAATATAGATGAGATTGTTCATTCCTCAAATTCTCCTAAGGCTGTATTTATTCTTTACTTTAATCATTTCAGTTCATTCAGGCTGTTATCCCTTTTCTTAAACATTTTTATTACTTCATCATTTATATAATCTGATTAATTAAAAAGTAACTATTTTAGATAGCAGGTGTTCTGAATCACATTTAAATTAAGACAAACTTTTGATTTAAAAAATTTGTAAGGTTTTTAAAAAGAAGATACAACATAACAACACAGAACTACTTAATTTCTGTGCCAACTAACTTTTAAATAATAGTTGTTTTCTATTCTAAGAAAATTAAGACTACTCTGGATCATAGGCTGAGTCCTAAACACCATATCCCTTTTCCTTTTGAAACAATCCATTTAAAAAGGCATTCCAGGTCTCCCAAGAAAAAAAAAATCTCTTAGGTACAATTGTTCATGAAGAATTCTCCTCTCACACAGAAGTTTAAAAATGTCTCTTTCTTCAAAAAAGAAAAGTATATCTAGATGCCTGGGTCTGAATCTCCAAATCCAAAAGCTTAGTCCTACTCAAAGAAGGAATTTAATGATAAAGCTAAAAAAAAAAAAAAATATTATAATGATATTAATGTTAAAATAGAAATTTCAAACCTTAAATGGAACAACATAAAGAGGTCAATGAAAAAAAGAGACTGGAGCCCGATCTGAAAAAGTCATTGGCAACAATCCTAAGAAAACTGACAACGTTTAAAAAAAGTAAATATCATTACATTCCACATTCCAGTACAGGGCATTATTATTCACCAATTTTAGGAGACTAAAAATTGTAGGAATTCTCTCACGCCCCTTAATTCTAGTAATTAATATTATAACTTGCTTACTGTAGTCTCTTTCTCACAACACACTTTTCCCCCAAAACAGATGTTGAACGTAAACAAAAACATAAGTATGGTGATGGCAGTTTCTGCTGCTTGTTCTGGCTGGGCAAAAACAGAAGTACAGTCTGCACATGATCCATAGGGAGCAGAACAATAAGTATCTTGGCTCCCCTGGTGCTGCTACTCAGTTATGTGCTAAAATGAGATTTTTTTCATTCTGCTTTCGAAAACAAGATGCAAACATTATTCCAGGGTGTGATGTATGCAAGAAAATATGGTATTTATTCATGAAACTAAATGGCCTTTCTTACAGTTTTGTATCTTAAAAAAGGCAAGGATTCTTGCTATAAATAAAATCAGTGAGATGGAAAAAGGCAGTTATTTAGAATAGCATATTATTAGGATAGGGAGCTCAAAACTGAGGCCACACAGTGCTTGGATACTTAAAGCAAGCAAACAAAACCCCCACAAAATGTATGTTTCATACAAGAAAGCATAAAACATTTTTTTTCCCTCTCCTTTTTACTTAAGTCCTTTACTTAAGGATTGTTCAGGTGGTTGTACGTGTACCTTACAACCTTTATTCTAATTAGTTTTGTGTCTGTAATTGATAGCTTTACTAACTAGGTTTGCTCATTGCCTTTACACTAAAATCACAGGCCCAGATCTTGTAAGCAATTCCATACGAGTGAATCTGCTAAATCTGACTAGTCCTATTGACATTTTAGTCAGGCTACTCATTTAAGCGTCTCCTAACCTAGAATATCAGAAAGTTATAATTTTGAATTTCATAATGGAATTCATAGTGGGTATAATATTCTATATTAACAGACCTGACACAGCATTAGTAGGCATAGTTTTGTCCATGCACATCTCAGTTCTCCGGCACTCATATTCAGGTGATAAATTTAATACCTAAATTATAAAAAAAAATGCTCACCTGTGAGTTGGAACTGAGTGCAAATTTGGCTAATGCACTGGCTCTGGAAAGATCAATAAGAAGCAGGAAAAATGGCAATGCCTCACTGAAACAAAAGGAACTTGTTAATGACAAATATCATTACATTAAAATAAACTAACAAAAGCCCAAATCTGTGCATTCTCCCTAAAACAGAGGGGAAACATTTTTGAAGAGGGAGCTACATACGTTAATCTTTCAATTAGAGCGTTCTAAATAATTTAGATTAGAAAAACTCTTACATCATTTTAGAATGAAAAAAGTTCCATTTTTCTTTTAAAAACCTAAAAATGCATAATACTTACTTCAAGCCTGTCAGTTCTTTGTCCAGGAAGTGGATTACCACTGTACTAAAAACAAAACTTGAGAAGATTGTGAAGAGGCCAGCAATACCTTTAAGAAAAAAATACTGAAAGTCACACATTTAGGTGCCAGCTAAGACAAACATGAAAAGTCAAACAGCTTACAATCTAATTTCCCACTTTGTCAAAAAGTATTTTTTTCCAAAAGATTCTAGAGTCTGAGTCTTCTCTTTTGCAACAATAAGCAGTTCTCCAAGACTCAAGTATTTTAGTGCTACTGTAACCCAGAGTATTTATTTGATATTCTGACTCTTTTGAGCACCAAGGCAATTCCAGCTAATTCTACATTTGGGAAGGATGATTTGGTTCATACCATAACATTACCTAGAGAAGACAGAAACCAGTTTAAAAACTGCTGACTGATATAGCTAAATATCTCCTTTTTAAAACAGAGATGGAGAGGGCATGTGATTACTCTTTACATACATGTTTGTAGGGTAAATATTTGGGAAGCAGAAGGATTTTTTAGGCCAAAAAATTATGCTAGCACAAGGCCAAATGGCAACAAACTGGAAACTATAAGAAAATTTCTAACCAAAGGAATAAAGTTTTATAATAGTCTTCTAAGTCAATTAGATGTACAAAGGAACATGAATTGCTTTAAAACTGACCTAGATAAGTTACTGGTACGGTTAGTATGATACACGGACAGAGATTTATAGCTAAACTATGCGTCTCATATAGAAGCCATATTCTCAATCCCAGTGTTGGGGTATAACATCTAAGCTGTAAAATCTTTAAAATACAGATTTAAAAACACTGGTTAATTAAAAACAAAACCTTCCAAAGGAGATCCTTCTATAAATAAAATCGATTTTTTTATGGTAACTGTAGGAAGGAAAGGTGATATGTGACATCTAGTCTAAGAAAAAAATTATTTGGCTTTGGCTTGTTTTACTTTAATCCAGTAGTTAGTCAGTCTTTTACCATGAATATTTACAAATTTGTTTCTTTTGCAATTCAAGTCATTTCAGTCGGGAAGACTGGTGGTGTACAAACTTCTGATAAACTGGGATTCAAATGTTAATGCCATCTTTTTAAATTATAATTTTTCTTAAAGAAACCCCAAACCCATGGTTTAACAATGCTTAAAATTAAAATTACTGCTACATTTAAACAAAATAAAATATCCAGAGAAATTCAAATGCAGATGTCCTGGCTTCTCACTAACAGAAAAGAACATCAGCTACTCTGATGTCTCAGGGTGGCCAGACTAAAAAAGTTGATCCCACTATACATGTAAGTATTTATAATCTAATACTCACTATCATTCTACCAAATAAATAAATAAATAAATAAAATCAATAAATATACAAGTAATAAATACAAAATGAGATACAATACCTAAAATATATTTTGATCCAAGTTGCCTTAGATTTTGAAACTGGAAGTAAATGTAAAGGATTGCTATACAGCGTGTGATTGTCAAGATTATGATATCACTGCTCAAAACATCCTGTTTAAAATAAAAACAGCTTTAGTTGGCTTCCATATTAAAATCAGACTGCTTAACAATTAGAACTACCACAGCTGAGGCTATTAAAAAAACAAACAAACAAACCATGGGATTCTACCGTAATACAGCAAGGACTTACCTTTTATCAAGTATTCAAATATTTTAAATATTGCAAAAATACTGAAATATTAATGCCAAGCCTCTGTGATCTAGCAAGTATCTTATGCTTAAAAACTCAATTAAACAAAGACCTACTGTATCATACTGTCAAACATCTGCACATAGAACTATAAACTTCCAAAAACAGGGAAATGATGTGGACACTTTTTTTTTTTTTTTTTACTGGCTAGCATGATAATTACTTTATTTCTAATAATGCACTAAGATTCTTCAGCATCTGCCTCTACTGTATAAGAAAAATCTGTATTTTAAACAGAGAAGTTTCCGATTCGTAGTATACCAACTATACAAAGCAATTTTAAAATTCTTACTTCTTCAAACTTTGGGCACTCATAATTCCAGCCACAGATCTTATCGTTGCCTGTAAACATCTTCATAGACATCATACAAATGGTTAATGTCACAGTCCCAACAATGACTTCCCATGGATGAGAGGCAACAAAAAGTCCATGCATTCGAAAGAGCCTAGACAGCATTTTCATGTTTGTTTGTCTTATACCTAGAATGATATTCAATAGAAGAATATTTAACATAGATAAGTGAAAGACATGGAAAAATGAGAGAGAGCTGTAACTTCCTCCAAGCTACTTCCCATCAGCTTTGTTTTATCTTATTAAAAAAAAAATCTTAGCTCTATCACCTTACCTTCCAATTTAAAATAATGCATTTATTTCTACTGTCCCCAAAAAACATTTACCAATCTGTTCTACAGCTGCCTCAACATTCAAAGAAAAAAAATACCCCAAAAACATACATGGCTTTCCATCCCAACTTCTTCAGACAACATACCATCACTTCCCTATCCTCCTCCAAGCACCTACTTGAAATCCCTGGATTTCTTCTTTTCCAATCTCTTCTAACCTCCATAACATTTTATGAATTACACTGGCCTTCCCTCTAGTCAGTTCTGCTCTGTAATTATTTCTTCTGACTTCTCTGCCCTTAAAGTCAACTGTTCCAACTTGCACATGCAAGGGCTACGAAATCTCCAGACTCTGCCTACAATTTAGATTTTTGTGTTCGTAACAGTTGGTTAGTGTAGACCAGCCATGAACATTTTAAACACTAGGCCAACTAACTCTGCTTAACCAAAGATACTACATGCAAAATATAATATATGTCCTATGCTATTACTCCCATTAATGCTATTTTGGGGTTGGGAGATTTTGCCAAAAAAATGGTAAGTGCAGAAGAGGCCTCAAGTTCTTACTGCAGTGTCTTTTTTTTCAATATTTCTTTGGGGAACTCTTACTTTTAACAGATCCTTAACAAGGTTCCAGGCTTGACTTCTTCAATATACCATCTCATTCCCTCCACATAGTTTTAGTAATTATTTCTATACTCATGACCAAACTGACCTATCAGACTTTTCATCATGCATCCACATCTCAAACACCTTGACATCTTATTTAAGTTTCAAACATCAAACCCCTTATTAACTTCTCTATCAATTCCCTGCATTTTCCCCACCCAACCGTACAATTTTAATACTATTTTGACTTCTCCTTTTTTCATTCCTCTTCTGCATGCAGGCACTCTACCACTTTATCTTCATTTTTCCTATTAAAAACTGTATCATTTTCACCTCTACTACATTCAATCTGCTCTAGCCTACCTGCCTCACACCATGTCTACCATTTCAGATCAATTTAAAAGCAATCCCAAAACCCTTGAAGGTGGCATGGCAGATTGACACATTAGAGATCACCTGGTTCACAGAAGCATAAGATTTCATAGGCGTCAGCATCTGATGAAATAGGCTATATTACTCTCCAAGGTTCCACCCTGCCCTGCCTTCTGCTTGACTTCAGACTAACATGGCTAAACACCTTTCTGAAGACTGTCAAAATGAAATGGTGGTGGTGTCACTAAAATCAATGGCAGAAATCTGAACAACTTTGGTAGTCAGAATTTCATGCCTGTTCTTGATAACTATTTTGGAAAATTAGCCATTGATACGAAACATAAAAGTGCTTAACTACTGACACTGATTAAAAATATCAGCCAATGACAGGCTCCCATTTGTAACCCAAGCATTTTTTAATAGTATTATTAACTATTTATCTGCCTGAAAGCAGCAGCTTTCATTGAATAAAGACATTTAGCTTCTTTTAAAAAGAACTTTAATACCGCATACTTACTGGATTACTGTGCATTGTAAAACAAAAAAACATTTTCAACAACTTTACAAGCACAGACTCCTAATTCTATTTAAAAAGGAAAACATAATAATAAAGTTAATACATCAATGCTTACTATTGTTGCATAAGTGATGGGGCTCTACTGTATTTTTGATGACTTTCAGAAATATAAATCTTATAAAGTCTAGCACCTTCCAGCTTGCCCTCATTTCCCACAGCAAGATCTATTTTCCCAGCACAACTCTACTTCCTAGTAAGCTGGCAAGTCCACTGATCCTAACTCATTCTCTGAAAACTGGCATATAACGATCCTTCTCCATCCTTGTGCACGGCACCCCGGGGACAGCACGCAGCGACAAAGAGGGCTGCACAGAGTTTGTCAACTGTCCGCATAGCAACATTACATCTGGAGTCACAGGGGCACTTGCAATAGTTGCCACCACTGCTGCCAAGATTGTATGGCTGCAGCAAAAGCCATTTTTTTCCACCCTCCGGCCCCAATCAGAATCCAGGGTGGTTGCCCACGTCATCTACCCTAGTTACACTGCTGTTAAATTAATTTTAATAAAGCCAATTTGTGAACCTACAGAAACAGATATTAACTGAATAAGTTACTGCAGACCCCTGCTTTTCTTGAAATAGCAGCAAGCAGTTCTGTTCATCACTTTGTGAAGCCGTAAGTAAACACAGTATGCTACATTCACCAACAGCCAGTGTCCCCTATTACTTATTCAAATGTATGCAGAATATCAAAGAGCACTTACGAAATGCAAAAAATTCCAGGTGCCTTGGTCAAACACGAAGTTTACAAGCCTACTTACAAAAACACAGGCTCCTGCAACCTTCTCAAATCCAAGAAAGCATTAAGGGATGAGAAAAGGAGACGAAAACACACGTTAAATACTTTTAAACTGTAGCTGGCGAAAAATTTCAGTGACCTGCAAGGAAAGAGATTACCTATGTGCCACTTCATCAAAAGCAGGGGACAAAAATGCCCCCCCAAAACAAAAAAAGCAAAAAAACCCAAACAGCGTCCTATTAAACCATCAAAATAACATCCCATCAAGCCAGCAATAATCTCCCTAAGAGCCATCCAGTCAGGTTCCCTCTCCAATTTTGTCACCTCTAAGCCCAAGTAAAACTGCAGTCAAGCACAACAAGCACTAAGAGGTAAGCACCCAACTAACGTAATCCCAACATTTCTGCAGCAATGATGACGTCCCTAGGTGGCCCCCAAGCCGCTTTCAGGGTGGATGTACAGTCATCGACTGGTATGACTATTGTTGCCCTTCCTCTCCTTCTACAGTCTTACCTCTTTCAACACCCAAGACCTCTGGCTGTATTGCGCACCGCTCACTACAGTCATTTTTCAGCACCCTACAGAGGTCTGCAGGAAATGGACGCACCTTTATTTGAGTCCTGGAGTGCGAGACCTCCCTCCCCTTCCCTCCCTTGCACACCAGGGCCGGAAGACCCCCAGCCCAAGCAAGTCCTTTCTGCGGTTTCAGACGAGACCCTAGCGAAAACAAACCGATCTGAACGGTGCCCAAAACGATGCTCAGGCGGCCCCGCCCACACAGCAGCTGCACGGGCCGGGCAGCGGTGAAGCGCCCTCTGCCCACAGCCGGGGCGGGTGGCCGAGAGCCGGCAGGACAGGGGCCGCCCCAGCCTCCCGGCACTGAGCCCCCGACAGCCGCCGAGGCCCGGGCGGCCTCCGTCCCCGTCCTCCTGCGCGGCTCCCCGGGGACAAGTGGGCACAAGGACGGGGCACGTCGGGCAGAAGGCTCCTCTCAGCCCCTCGGTCGCGGTCGGACCCACCCAACGAACGCACCCGTCACCTCGCCCTCTGCGGGCCCTTCCGCCAGGCCGCGGGCGTGGCGCGGCCCGGCCCAACCTGTCCCCGACCGCGGAAGGCCCCCGTCGCAACGCGGCTGCCCGCGGCGCGCCTGACGGGAACGGCGGCCCCACCGCACTCACCGCCCGCAGGCCCCGGCGTCGCGCCCTGCTGCCTGCCGCGTCGCTACCAGCCGTCGCCGTCGCCTGCCTCGCCTCGCTCGTTCCGCAGACTGAGGCGGCTGCTGGCGCCACGACAAGGACACCCGGGGCGCGACACCCTGGCAGCCGCCATCGCCCGATCGCGCGGCCAATCGCGAGTGCAGGGCCCGCCCCGCCGACCACGCGTCACCGCCCGTTGCCCCAGCAACCGACCGGCGAAGCCGCACGGCGCTAGACAGATCAGGAGCGGGGAACGCGCCATCTCGCCATGGGTCCGCCGGCCAATGGGCGGTGGCGGTGCCCTCCTCGTATTTTCTCATTGGCCGAGAGAATGCGGTTTATTTGCATAGAGGCTTCTAAGGGGGTGAGGGTTGGCTTCGGGGCTGCTCGACCTGACTTTGGCAAGCGGTGTCCGGTTCTGGGGGGGCCAGAGGCTCCCTCGCCGAAGGCTAATTTGAGAGGTTTTTTTCTGTGTGGGGATGAGAATATGCCACATGGCTGGGGTTTTCCGGGAGCATCTCAGGGGGGGCTATGTCACAGGTGCCATCCTGCTTTCCCCTCCCTGGCTTCACACTGCAGCTAGCTGCCTCTTTCCAAATCTTACTTGCCCCTCAGATTCTTTGCCAATGTCTTTGAAGTGTTTGATGGGACATATCTGCCCTGTGGAGTGACACAGCACTGTTTTTGGGGTGCTGCCATGAGAGCACCTCTCACTACAGCCTGGTCACCTTGTGATGTAACATCTCAACATGATCAGACAAGGTTCTTTGGGCAAATGCAATATTTTTTTATTAGACCAACTCAACAATTGGGAAAAATTGTTCTTTGCAAGCTTTAGGGCACAAACAACAATTTTTCAAACTATTTAGTTGTTCTTATAAAAGATACTGCACATACTCAAAGAACCTTGTTTGCCTATGTTCTTAGGCCAACAGGGCTAAAAACAACAACCCCATTGCAACATAGTTACACTTCAGGGATGCTTTCGAGCCCCATGCTCTCTCACTCACAGAAAGTGTACCACCCTTTGGGACTTGGGGTAATGTCTGGACTGCCAGGGCAGGTAGCCAAGAACATTTTGCCAAGCTACCTAATGCCCATTCCCTGCCCTTCATATGTGCAACTTGCCCTTTCCCCCACGAAGCAAGTGAAGGCTCCTTGGAACCAGGTAGGTGGCTTCCTGCAGTGGTGGTTCTTTGTGCACTGAACCAGATGTAACAGAACTCTCCTTCATGTCTTGGTGTAGCCTATTTAAGTCATCTCTTATTAGCTTTTAGTCTCATCTCCCCTTGCGACACCTCACTCCCTTGATAGGAATCATGTAGCTGGAGTCTGTAACTTCTCTTTTGCTCTGGATGGCCCATAGTACCTTTTTTCACCAGCAGGCAATGCTTTCGTATTCCTGTATCTAATATATTTAAAGAACTGCCTGTAGTCTGCCTTTAAATCTTTGACTAAACCAGCGGCCATAGCAAGTGGAAGTTTGTCTAGGGATTTGAATTATTGTGAGTCTCATCTCCTGCATGAGTGTCTGTCAAGCAGAGAAAATATGTAAGAAAAAAATCTGATGAGCATATGTTGCAGGGTGTACTGTGTCAGTTCAGAGGAAGTAAGTCATAACAGCACATTACTACAATGATGGCCATTTATCTCAAGGTATAGAATAGAATGATTAGCCTTGCCAGAGCCAGTGCACAGAGCAGTTTGGCAGACACCCTGCTGGACTGGCCCCTGAGTACTGATTCCAGGCCTGGGGTATGCTGCAGGCAGTGTACAGAGCAGGACCAGCTCTGCATGTTGCCTACAGCACATGAAGCTAGCACAAGTTGCATACTGTACTCTGCTGGGCAGCCTTCTATGCCAGTTCTGACATGACTCAATTTAGACCATCCCTGGAGCCTGCACTCTAGGACCTGTTCAGTGAGGCACAACATGCAGCACTCACTCCACAGCCCGCCCCCCAAGGCAGAAGCAGAATGTGTGGTGCCAGTTCCAGCCCATGTGCCAGACCAGCTGTACATGCCACAAGCAGCATGCAGGATCTGTCTGAGACCAATGAACTAGATCATACAGCTCCACAGGCTGGATCAGCATTTGGTATCCATGGTATCGGAGTGATTGCTTTTAGCTTTGGAGGGTCCTAGTTCAGGTTCCAGTACATCACTTGGGAAGGTAGTCACACTGCTACTTCTAAGCTGTCAGAAGAAATCAGCTCTTGGATAGTGTGATAAGTCTGGGCTTTTGTCCCTACCCCTTCTCATCTGTACTTCCCCAGTCTCCCACCTGCTATGATTTGCTGGTAACCAGTGTATTTGGAAGGGAGGCTGTTCTTGGAACCAGAGTAACCCTTTCCAGGGTGCTTTCAGGCTGTTATCCATGGCCTCCTTGTCACCCTCTCAGTTATGTCCACACCTCACTGATGGCTGCTTATCTGCCCCATTTTGATAACATTTTCCTTCTCACTTCAATTTTGTGTACTGGACTAACACTGGGTCCTTTAGCCTCAGCTTCAACCACTTTTGCCCTAGCTGAGACCCAGTCCAGGTCCACTGATGTGAGCCGTGGCTCTCCAGGCCTCAGCCTCACAGTGGGAGGTGCCAAGTAGACAGCTCACTAGTAGCTTCCTCTATCCCTGTAGCCACTCCCAGTCCTCCAGTCTTAAACTTAAATACACAGAAGAAAAAATCAGAACCCAAGAGGATGCAGTTATAATTCAACTACAAGTTATAACTCAACCACACAGGGAACTGCCTTAATTCCTCCTAGCCCTAGAGTACTTTCTTTTCACTGTCAGTTAGCTCTGTCCTCCATCCCTTTCCATACCACCTGGAAGCCTGGCCTACCAGCCCCAGCTCAGTGACTGGGCTTATATGTAGCTAAGCCCTGACCCTGGCAGTCACCTGACTGCTGCCCCTAAAGATGGGCCAATGGGTGTTCTCATGAGAAAGGTTGTAGTGAGGGCAGTCAGGAAAGGGAAATGCTTGGAAAAACAAACTGAAACTTTTTTGCAGTTTTTTGTTAGCTCAAGAGAGAGATCTCATCCACCAATGTGGTGCAAAGTCCTCTAACTCAGAAAAGGAAACTGTTTTGACAAACCAGTTCAGTTGTAACCCTGCTACTGTATCTGTGTTCTGTGTGACAAACTCTTTATGGTGCTTATCTGCATACTTCACTGGTATGCACCATCAGATTGCTAAGAACTCTATATGCATATTCCATTGGTATTTATGGGTGACAGTGTTGGCTACAAATGTCCAACTCAGGATTCTTAAAATTCTGGTTTATTAGGCTGGTTGAAACTCTGTAATGAAGCTAACTCATAAACATTGGGCTGGTCCCCACACACACACATATACACACACACACACACACACACACATATGCACGCACATGCACACATACAGTAGTAGCTACAAGAGTCTGATATATCTGTCCTACAAGCACTGGAGTCTGCTGTTGATGGCCAGTCAAAGCTTCTTTCAGCGTGGTGTTATCCTCCAGAAGGGGGTTGCCAGCTGGTCCTTCTGGCTGGACAGGTCTGGTCGAGTTGGAGATCAAGAGGGTGCCACTGAGGGTCACTTTTTCACTGCCTTCTATCTGTCCTTAGCAGACTTTGGTGACACCCCAGTTTTCAGGTTTGCCCAATCCAGGGGTCATTGACCCTCATGGGACTTTCCCCCTTGGTGGCTACTGGATGGCATCTGTCAGCCCCAGGGGTCATCTGCATGTACATGCAGGTTTGGGAGTCTGTTGATGAATTTTGAATAGGGCTCTGGGAGCAGTCGATTTGGAGATATTCAGCCCAAAAGTTGGTCCCTGGTGTTGATTAACTCAGGCCAGGGCTTCTAACTCTTGATCAGTGAGGTTTAGAGATTTCCCAGTTGTTATATTGTCTTCTATTGAGTTCTTCCGCTGGTTGATCTGCAGTTTTCTTAGGTGTTAATTACTGCCTGCTACGGTGTTACACATTCAATCACTGATTCACTCACTCTTTCAGGGGCCAGCCTGATACAGGGAAGGGCAGTTTGATTCCTGCCCTTGTTAACATTGTTACAATGTGTAACTTATTTATGAAACTAAACACATTTAGTTGTAAGTTGAAAGGTGAGGAGTATAAAATATAAGCTACAAATGTAATGCCATGGCACACAAATAGATACAAATACCAAAATGCAAGATATACATGGGAGATACAAAATGCACACACACAAATTTCAAAACACAATTCCTTATCTTAAAGTGAAAGAAAGAGGAAGAAAGAAAAGGTAGAAGAGGAAAAACATATCCAAGGAGGGGAGAGCACTGCAGGCAAGAGGAAAAGGGGGCTTTCGCTAAAAGAGAAGTGGGAATGTTATTTTCTCTTGTTTTGATAGTGTTAACATGTTTTCAAATTAATATTCTGTAGATCCTAATAGGACTTAGGTATTGGCTAGACACTTTGCTGTACAGCAATAGCATATTGATGGGTGGGCAAGTGGGGCACAAGCCCTGGGTGCTACTGCCTAAGGAGAAGGTAGTGGAATGGAGCTAGGGGGATACTCCAACCTTCCTTCCCGCCACTCTACCCACTCCCTCCAACCTTCCCTGAAGCAGCTGTGGGTCCAGCCCTGACAGTGGAGAGGGCAGAGCATCAGCAGCGGCACATGCTGCCCTAGGTGGTGGTAGGGCAGAGTGCAGAAGTAATGGCCAGAGTTTTGCTGCTCCAAGGGGAGATGTCCCCTTTTTCTACCACCAAAAAGGAAGCGTTTAAAAGCCTGCTTGGCACTGATCCAGCCTTCTTTGTTGGAGGAAGGGTGATTATAACACAAGAATGTAGGGTGGAGCTTTACATTTCATGATTTCACACGCTGATGGAAACAGTACAAACACTGCTGATGCAATAGCTTTGGAAAGTTTTATATTTTAAGTTGATTCTACAAGGATTCCTTGTTGCTCAGTAGTAAAAGTTGTTTTGAGATTTTCATTTTTGTATATGATGCTATATAATTTAAAAGTGTTTAGACAGAACTACAGTAAATTAAAACCAGCAAGAGATATTATATTGATTCACTATGGTCTATTCTTCTGCTATAGTAAGGAAGTTTAACAGAAAGTCTGAGCATCAATCTGTCTAATCATCTAAAATTAGAATAGGGCAGTGTTCAGGCTTCTGGGGTCTATGTTCCTTAGGAATATAATCCTTTTGAGCAGTATGTTGTTTTGTCAAAATACAAAGCGCTTATTTCCCTCACTAATTAATGCTGGTCTTGTTTGTCAGCTGGGTGATTGTGCATCTAATTTGTGTGGCAGTTTCTACATTTTTCACATGGAAATATCCATTTAGAAACAAAATGATGATTTTATGTACAGTAGCTGTACACATAAGTGAGGTATATACATATGTACTTTTTTACATATGTAATTGTCTGGATTTTGAATGAAAGTCTTGCTTTCCTCTCCCTCTTTCTGACTATTCATTCCTATTTTAGTTTTCTGGTATGCCTGACCCAAGGCCACAAATTATGCATTTTGTGAATAAAGAGTTAAATTGTGTTGTACCACTGTGATCAATGGGAGTAGGAGTAATCACTACATGTCATGGTAGAAGTATAAAACTTACTATTTATTTTATTACACCAGTCATTGCACTAAGTGAGCTTTTTTGTGCTAATATTAGCTGAGGCTTCAGAAAGCAGGGACTCTCTTACATCTTTGAGTGGAGATACTGTCTTCCTCCAACTTTAAAATGAAAATATATATATATATATGAATACTTTGTATATATACGAATATATATACAGTATATATATGAATACTCTCCCACTGCTTATACTGAATGTTTTGAGGTGGGATTGTGGGTGGGGAACATAGGGATTGTGGCATTCTCCGCCCAGAGTTATTTGGAGAGAAGTCGGATCTCTCTCAGTGGCTTGAGTTCAAGACAGTGGGAGTCAGCAGAATTTGTGTATCCCATCATTTTTTGTCTGATTAAAAAAACCACATAGTAAATGGGGTGCTAATACTATAAGCTAGTACCATGGTTTCTATTGTTTTACAGTAAGCCTTCATAAACTGTTTTTTCTGCTTATCTTATTATTGTATTTGCCTAGGTTCAGTTGTTCTAGTTACCCTATAAATGTGAAAGACATGTTAATTAAGGAGACACATATTATGTAAGTGTTGCATGACTATATCGTGATAAACATGGTGTAAGGTAAATTGCTGAGGAGAGCAGATGCATTTCACTGTGGAAATACGGGTGATATTACAAACTAGCAAATGGGCAAAATGCTGGGGGCAAATAGGCCTTGTGCTTGCTGAATTCTTGGGAAGTGCATTATGATGGAGAAGAGTCGAAGCAGGAAAGACAGTAACTGGATATTGGTGAGGGGGTCTTCACATAATCTCATCCCTGCAGGGGATGGACACTTGATCCCATAGGGTCAAGTAGAGACCCTGTATAGGCCTAGACCAATCTTGTGAGAGGAATTAACTACCCTGCATCATTGATGAACAGTCTGATTCCCAAAGGCTACAAGGAAAGATCAAGCCTTGGGTTCATCCTGCGTGCCTGGGGCCTGCACTTGTTTGTCTGATGCCTGGAAAGCAACTGATTCTCCCACTTTCTCAAGGTTTCTTGCCACTTTCGGCAGTTTTTACTACTCCCTGCCATTTGAGGAGGTTGGTATTTCCCACTCCTGCCAGCTTTGCTGTGGTGGCTGCTCTGAGACCAGTGCTTCCCAGAAGGCACTGCAACCCCTCTTCCTTCCCCGCTTGTGATGTGGTGCCTGGAGGCAAGGAGGAGCTGCCTGAGGGGAAGGACTGAGGAGAGGAGTGGTTTCTGAGGAGAGGGGAGCCATGAGGGCAGGAGCACAACTGTCTGACAGTGACAGCGATGAGACAATAGTGGAGGGCTCGGTAACTGAGAGTGACCTCGATGAGGAGGAGCATGTGAAGAGGTGATAGCATGTTTGTAGGCTGTATGAAATGCTGTTAAGAGCTACTAACTTCTTATAAAACACAGTCCTTTAGGAGAAGGTATTTGAGGCCAGCCAGGATCCTCCCTGGAATCTAAATAAACAGCTGCAGCAGAAGTCCTAGAGAATAGTATGCCGTTAAAATAGCATTGGTCTAGGGTCTTAATAAATATGCTTTTAAACGTACTTGTTGGTACATTTAAAGAAAATCGAGATATAGTCTCAAAGCCCATGTTATGATGCCCTCAGACTGATGCAGAGGAAGGGTAGCTTCCTCTGCAAACGGACCAACTGGGCACTTTTTCTAGCTCTGAGAGCCACTTGAATTGAACTGCCGCTGTGTATCAGTGTCCCTGCATTTCAAAATGGCGGCCAGGGTGCTCGAATTAAAGCTCGTTCGAGCTTTAGTTCAAGTGCCCCTCATGTTGTTTTTGAAGCGTGGGGACGCTGAAAACATGAGACGCTGAGGCTGCTGGAATGCAGTAATTTCCACATCCCAGCAGACTCAATTAATCAAGTGTGTGCTGACGCACTGCAATTACAGCGTGTCGGAGCAGCCTTCATGCTCAGGTACAGGCACCCACTGGTTTTATAGGCCACCGGAAAAGGTGATTCTCTATTGAAGGAAAGGGACCAGAATCCAGTCTAAAGGACAAAAAATGGAAATGAGTGAACACGTATACATGAACTGGTAGAATAAAAATACAGCATATGTAAGCATTTTTCTTTCTTTCCTTCTTTATTTTGCATTTTAATTTCAGGATTCTCCTAACATTGTTTTCCTTCAAGTGAATAATTTGGTTCCTGAAAAATACAACTGGCCCAGCAACCAAAAAGACTTACTTTATGCTTACTAGGAAATGCTGAAGGGAGATATTTGGAAATTTGTACAAATGCAAATGTACCCTAATTCTAGATCTTTTATGCCACTCTGCAGCCTGATGCAAAACTTTACAGCTAGGCGTCTGAAACATGATGGTTATATTAGAAACATTTTCACTTCACTATTGTGATGGAAAGAAGTGTTGCTGTAAAGAAGCACGTGGAAAAATTAGTTTTAATTGTAGTAATTTTAGTAGTTATTTCAGGTTTTGGGGTTTGTTTGTTTTAACAGCTTTTGCTAAAACACATCAGTCAAATTGACAATAAAATTATACCTATCAATACTATAATAATCACATTATATAAATGATGGTTATTGGTAAAAACTTACAATAAGATTACAGTTTCAAACAAATTTAAACCGAATTAAAGAACATACTATATGATGATACAAAAAATAGATGCAATATACAATAGTTGAGTAAAAGAATAAAAGCACGGTAATTTTACTTAATTTTGGCCCTTAGTCTGAGTGCAAGTAATGCTGTAATTTATTAGAGGGGAGCCAAATTGTTTTTTTCCCCATTAGCCCAGTATTTAAAATTTTCCACCAATGAAGAGATCCATCTTCCTCTTATTTCTTCAAAAAAATGAGGAAGATGACAAATAGTAATTTAAACAGTCTATCTAACTCATTCTTTCTGTAAGAATATATCTTGTTTGTATACAGGGACTGACATCACCTGCCTGGAATGACTGCACTTCTCTTTTGAGTGAATTCTAGTCTGGTAATGACCTCTTATTGTAATTCTGTAATTTGAATAGGTGTATATCTAGGCTAAAAAAGAGTGCTTTATTAATTTAAAAAAAGGAGACTTTTGAGAAGATCTCACTGTCTGCATATCTGTCTGCATGCTGGCACCTTCATTTATATCAGGAGTTGGCAATATTTTTGGTCATAATGTCAAAAACACCTGCTACCTCAACATGTAAGATGTTGGCATGCTAGGGGTGGATGGCGGGGGTGATGCAAGGGGCCTGATCCTTTTTGTAGCAGTGCAGCTCCTTCCCTGCTGTCCATCCTGAGGCACGCATGCACCTGCCACCAGCAACTAGTTGGCCTAGGCTCTGCGGACCCCAGTGCAGGTACTTGCAGCCTCCCAGCTTCCTGCCATAACAAGCCCAGGTTCTGGTCAGGCTCCTGCTACCCACCATGGAGTTTGGGATGCTTGCAGCAGGTGGTGGGGAGGCTGCAAGCAGCTACACCAGGATCTGCAGGGCCCTGGCCTGGCTTGTTGCAGGAGCTTGGTGCACGTGTGCCTCTAGTTGGTTGGTGGGGAAGGGGTCAGGACTATACTGCCACAACAAAGATCAGGCCCCTAGCTGCTCTGCTTCTGTCTGCCCTGAGGTACGTGTGTCAAGCAGAGTACCTTTGCATGTCATGCTCTGGCATAGGAGCCAGAGATTGCCTAGCCCTGATTTATACCATGTCTTAAATGTAAAGGTAGTATTGGGTAAGTGGCTTGAGAATTATTCTACTTCAAACAAATGGTCTTGGAAACAAAATGTTATCCAAAATAATGGCTTTTTTGGAAGATGAGAGGCTTCTAAAATGTAATTCTTAGGGGATCCTCTTATTGACCTGTTCAATAACAATTGTATTGTTTCTGACTTGTCTTCCTCCAATGTTTCTATTAAAGTCTTTAGC
Source organism: Caiman crocodilus (assembly GCA_030014935.1). Lineage (NCBI taxonomy): Eukaryota > Metazoa > Chordata > Crocodylia > Alligatoridae > Caiman > Caiman crocodilus. Next base: position 25,044,573 of record JAGPOW010002514.1, on the reverse strand, counting down.
TTTAGAGCAGTCCTCATCAAGCCATGGTTTATGCTACCAGCACCTGTTTCCTTCAAATATGCTCTCTTTTGTGAGAGCATTTTTCGGATGTTTGATAACTGCTTCATAATGAGTAATTGTTTTATTTTTCATTTTCTTTAAGAATTTGAGATGAATAGCCTGAGAGAGTATTTTTGACAGAGCAACACATTTTTTTCTTAACTCATTTCATTTAGTTCTTTTCTTGTCAAGAACTTCTAATCTAGGGGCTACTTGTACAGCAGATGGGGAAGAATCCTTATAAAACTCTAAAGGAACTTTGAGAGAGAGGGAGAAGTGGTCACTCTCCTTTCCACACGTGGGAGAATTTTGAATGATTTACACTTACACCACATATGTGATTCTACTAGTCTATAGTCTATCACACTTGCTCCTTTAGTTGTAACAAAGGTGAATGCCCCATTTATACCCTTTCCAGTCTGTCTGTTAAGCATTCTAAATCCCTTAAGATTGCTGGGAGGATTCCCCATATTTAATTTATTATTTCTTCTTTATCCTAGATATCAGTGCCATCAATTCTAACATTAAAATCACTTGCTATTATTATTTCTAACTCTGGAAATTTATTTCTGATTCTCTCAATAGCTTTATGTAGCAATTCTCATTTTAAGACTTCATCAGTCCTTGATATACATGGTAGGAAGTATATATTAACCAGAATTAAGGGAGCTGCACCACAGAATTTAATGATGACAGTGTCTAGCTAGTTATACTCTAATTCAATTTCTAGTCCCTCAATCAAACACCTTTAGAGGAAAGTAACTAAGTCCCCCTGAAACTGCCCTTTGTTTTTTTCCTTGCAGCTATTTTTATAGAAAAAAAAATCCAGGAAGGAATACTATCTTCCCATACTACATCTTTTGTAAAATCACAATATCCAAATCATTAATAAAACTTTTCCACAATAGGTCAGATAATTTATTTGTCAACCCCGCTATATTTCAAACCAAAATACCAAACTTACTTAAAAATGAAACAATTTGCTTCTCCTTAGGGCCTAGTTAATGTCTTGAGTCCATAGTTACAGGAGCAAGACAATCATTGGTAGGAATATGCCTTACTTTGAAGAGGTAGTGAGATGTATTTGGTAGCTGTGTTGGTCTGAGACAGAAAAGAAATGCAAAACTCTAGAACTCTTGGTTCAGAGGTAATATGTTTTTATTAGACCAACTAAGCACATTTTTTTGTGACTTCTTAATTGGTCTAATAAAAGGTATTATCTCTGAACCAAGAGTTCCAGAGTTTTGCATTTCCTTTTTGAAGATGTAGAGCATCTTTTTTTTTTAATTTCCACCCCGTTGGGAAAACAATTGGCTGTGACAATTATCACCAGGTGCTTAATATATAAACTCCTAACACCTACTCTTGGGAAGATCCTCTTGAGGACTGCCACCTGGATACATAAATAATGTTATGTAGCTGAAGAGAAATGTAATCTTTTGGCTAAAAATCATATGATTGTCTGTTCCATGTTAAAAGAGCTCTTTCTCTTGTGTGGATAAAAGTTGAATAATAAAATATTTTGCTCTCTGAATCTTTTGTGTTTTGTCTCTAATAGAGCTATGCTTAATAATAATAAAAAAAGAAATAAATAGAGGAAGAGGTGTTGTTGATCAGAGACTGACTCTGTCAGTTTATCAGTTGTAATAAAATCCTCACTATTCAGAGTTATATTTTTATTAGACACATGCTTTAAAGTTATGTTGTTTATCAATTTTCCATCAATTGCTTTTAGTAAAATATCATGTGCTTCTAGGTGTGACTTAGAGTCACAGACTAATTTCTTCATTGCTGTTAATTCTACTTGTAAATGAATATTTATTTCTTCACTTTTTTTTATCATAACAACTGTTATAGACGTTAGAGATAATTGGGAGGATTTGACAATCTGAGACATCCTTGTTGCCTTCAGTTTCCTGTTGTAGGGCTGTTTCATGTATCCAGGTCTTGTCTCCTGGAAGAACAGAGCCAGGGAATGAATTAAAACCTCTCACTTAAGGAGTAGTTGTAGATTTATATAAACATTTCCCTTTTCCTTTACCTACAGCTAGTTATGTGGTAAAAACAAATTTTCTTCTTCTTTATCCTTTTCTTCTGGTGTCTCATTTAAATTTCTATCATTGGACTGTTATTGGGGGATGTAAATGGGTTGAAAAGAAGAGGTAATTTTTAGGCCTTTCTTAACAATACATTTTGCAGCTTTCAATTGCATAGATGGATCTCTGTTTACTGACAGCAAGAATATAGAGACGAGGTGCTACAGAGAGAAGAGGTGTTTCCATTATAGACAGACTGTTGATTTTATATATTTACAATGGCCCAGACTCCCCCCAAGTCTCTCAGTTATAAACCTCTTGGTTATAAACCTATTACCCAAACCTAGGACTTCCATTCCTAAAATATGATCTTTACAGACCAACTGATGAACAATGCTGCTGAAAGGACCAGTTATTGAACAATGAAATAAGTACCACAACCAAAAGTTACATAAATTAGTAATCTATTAAAACCAAGTCAAACTAAAAATAATTCAAGCCTACAGAGTGGCCAGCACCCTTTGGTTGTCACCTGTAGGCTTCATCAGTTTATATAGTTGGGGGTCCAGCTCACCCAGATGAAGGTGAGATGATTCCTTTGGGTCCTTGCTGGACTCCCATATCCAGCTTTACAGCCCTCACATAGTTTGTGATATTTTAAAGTATTTCAGCAATTTCAATTGCATCTTCAATTAAAAAAACTCCATTCAAATAATAATCTGCAATAAATCTGAGGAGAAAATGGCTGATTTCCATGAAGTAAGATGGTCTGTGTAATAAATCATACACTTAAATTTGATCCTGTCCTTCAAGGAGACCTACTCAGCTCCACTTCTCTGACAGGAAACTGTTACCACCCCTGAGCAGAGGCAGGGAAAGTGCAGCTGGTCCCTGGTTTAGCAGATAGGTAATGCCCTGTATTCACCCCACAAAGGAAAGCTGGGGCTGCTGTCTGCTTTCTACATGGTGTTCTCATGTGAAACCTCCTCACTAAAGTACTTAGTCTCCCTTGCAGTTACTTTTACAGTTCTCTTTCAGACAGCAGTAACTTACTAATGCCCCCTGTTTGGAAAGGCAGGAAGCTGCAGGTTTCAACACTACTTTTCCATTCAGCATCATAAGGAGAGCTATTTTCTGTTACAGACTAAATACAATTATTATCTTCTTTACAATTAATAGGAATTTTCCAGCAACCTTCCATCAACTGCAACATTGGCTGTAGCCTGGTTTTAGTTAATATAATCATGTTTGGTTTTGCAGGCTTAATTACAAGTTGAGATAAAAAATGACAGTATGCTTGCTTTTTAATTTTTTTTAAAGGTTATCTTCTATTTATAAAGATGTAACACAAATAACTGAGGTCATCTTTGCTGCTGAAACAGAAGAGATAAACAGAGGTAAGAAACTGTGGGCGTTTTTTGTTTGTTTGTTTTTTGGTAAACCATATACTCTTTTTCTTGAGAAGTATGATTTTACTTAATTTTTAAGTATATATTTTAATTTTAATTTTTAGTCTTGCATTCTAGACTGAAACAAAATAATTTTGCTTTTCTACAAACTGTATTTTCTGTACTTTAAAATCTAAAAGACTCAGATATTTTGGCTGAAACTTAGACTAAATTTTCTACATCCTTTTTAATAAATACACTTGAAAAATAAATTTGATAGTTCTAATTTTCCTTTGTTTCATCTATACCTTCTGAGACCACCTAGTTTAAGAAGTTTAAGGATATAGTATGTTTTCTAAAATAGCACCCTTAAAGTATATGGCTTAATGAAATATAGAGTATGTACAGACATTTAAGGAGGTTAGACTGAGATAAAAATCATCACCCAATTAAGGTAAGTCAGGAGAGGGTGCTAGCAAGAGGGTTTTGGGGGATCAGTGGGGAAAGTGGAGTCTCCAGGGAGTTGTTGGGGAGTTTGGGGGGCAAGTGGGGTCTGCTGGAGAATTGGTGGTGTCTGTGGGGTCTGGGAGGGTTTGGCAGGATTGGGGGAGCTAGCAGAGTCCATAGAGGGTATTAGGGGGGTGGAGGGTGGGGGGCTGGTGGGATCAGAGAGGCTCTCAGTCTTGCAGAGCTTCCTCCCCGCCCCATGCTGCTGATCTTCCCCTGATTGCACAAACTGCTCCCAGAGTCAGTTTTACTGACATTCACCAGTCCTGGAAATCTGAAGGGAGTAAGACAGGGTGGTGGAAGGGGTGGGTGGATTGGGGAGGCTGGTAGCTCTATGGGGGTGTTGTTTAGGATAGAGGGCTATCTCCCTCTCCCACGGTCCTGGGGCTATTTTAGATTTCTGACCCCCTACCCCCAGGTGAATAATTCCCCTCAGTAAACCAATTCCTCCCAATATTGTCTGCCCTTCCCCCCATCCAAACTTACCTCCCTTGGCTCCTGGCACTGGGGAATGCTGGAATAACCAATCCTGGGAGCAGCTTCTGGAATGGGGGGATCTAGCAGGCTCAGAGGGTGCTATGTGTGTGTGTGTGGAGGGGAAGTGGGGGCAAGGGGACAGGAGGCTAAAAATAGCCCAGTGCCAGAGTGGGTGGGTAGGAAAAGCACAGTCCTGGGGTTGGGGCTGTGCTGGGAACTGTACAGAAGTGCAGATTGGTCTTCCTGGACCTTATCTAAGACTACTCTGGAAGTAGGGTTAACTTAGATTGGGTTGGGGCTTTTTAGACCAGTCTAAACTTCCTGAACTTCTGTAGAGGTTGCACTCAGATCCACCTGATTCCCAATCTAAGGGTAAGGTTCGCACTGGGGTAAAGTAAGTTAGGTTCGATGGCCAATTTTTAACGTGATCTAACCTCACTGAACTGTACGTAGCCATAGTATATGATAGCTTGGCATAACTTTTTTATGTGTATTGGTATTAGTTTTTTATGCAAATCATCCTCACCTAGTCCTTCTCAGCAACAAATTAATTCCACAGATATATCACCAAAACTTTTGTGTCAATGCAGAATTCACCTGCTTGCCTGGTATGTTATGATAATGCTTCTGAACACAAAACACTGGCATACCTAGCTCTATACTAGTTTTTGTTTAGTTACTTGTTTCTGGATGAACTTGCAGGTACTGGTGCCTATTTTGAAAACTGAATGATTTCAGGCCCATGCCTTAAGTGACTACCTCTCATCTTATATTTACTCATGGCAGCTACCCCTCCTCCCCTTTGGTATCAATACAAGTCTTTCTAAATGGCTGGGAAGCTTTTGTGTCAGTTAAACTCACCATGTTCAGGCACAGTTTTACTGATAGACAGGATCTGCACCATTGGAACTTTCTCTCATGCTTCATTGGAATTAAGAGTTCGGTGGCATGCTTATTTGGCTCATAGCTTGCTTAAAGTTTTGCTTGTAGGAATGGGGATTTGTGTGTGTGTGTGCATGTATTCACTTCGGTTAATATGCTGGACCTTATATTCATGGGTAGATCAGGATTTTGAGAAGGGGGGGACGGATCCAGTGACACATTATCACATAACATAACAGATTTTTCTCCAGTTAAAAAGAAACAAGAAACCTTACAAATATGGTAGGAACCAAACCTACATCAGCCCTGACAGCTGAGCTGGTCAATGAGTTTTTTGCATCTGTATTCCTAGACACAGACCAAGACAGATCTTCCAACTGGATCATAGATAGACACAGGAGGGACACCAGCCCACCAACTGTTAGCTCAGACTTAGCAAAGGGGCACTTGGAGGGGCTGGATGTGTTCAGATCAGTGGGCCTGGATGAACTTCATCCAAAGGTGCAGAAGGAATTGGCCAGTGTCATAGCAGAGCCACTGGCACAGATGTTTGAGCACTCACGGTGCTCTGGTCAGGTCCCAGAGGACTGGAAAAGGGCCAATGTGGTCCCTATTTTCAAGAAAGGGAGGAGGGATGAACCAGGAAGGCCAGTTAGTCTCACCTCTATCCTTGGAAAAACTCTGGAAAAAATCATTAAGGATCATATTTGTGGGAGCTCAGCAGGGGAAATAACGCTGACAGGAAATCAGTGTGGGTTCATTACAGGTAGATCCTGCTTGACTAACCTTGTTTATTTTTATGACCAGGTCACAAAATGCTTAGATGCAGGAGTTGAGTTAGATGTCATCTACCTAGACTTTAAGAAGGCCTTCGATATGGTATCGCATTCTGTTCTTGTAAATAAACCAACAGGCTGTGATGTAGATGATTACATGGTCAGGTGGGTGTCAAATTGGCACCCAGAGAGTGGTGGTGAATGGGTCAATATTGACCTGGAAAGATGTGGGCAGTGGAGTCCTGCAAGCCTTGGTCCTTGGACCAGTGCTATTCACAGGTTGGAAAAATGGGCAGAACGAAGTAGGATGCAATTCAACAAAGACAAGTACAACGTGCTGCACCTGGGCAAAAAGAACCACCAACAAACTTACAGGTTGAGGGATGACCTTCTCAGTAGCATAGCAGTGGAAAGGGATCTTGTAGTCATAGTTGACTCTAAGATGAACATGAGTTGTCAATATGACAAAGTGCTCAACAAGGCTAACCTCTCTTTATCATACATCAGTAGATGCATGGCGATCAGGTCTAGGGTGGTGGTGATGCTTCCCTTCTATGTGGCACTGATCAGGTCGCAGTTGGAGTACTCCATCCAGTTTTGGGCACTGCACTTCAAGAGGTATGTGGAGAATCTTGAAAGTGTTCAGAGGAGGGCCACTCGTATGATCTGAGGCCTGAAGGCAAGGCCCTATGAGGAGAGACTGGTGGACCTAGATCTTTTCAGCCTGCACAAGACAAAGCTGCGTGGTGATCTTGTGGCTGCTTATAAATTCATCAGGGGAGGGAAGTGGGGAATAGGAGATGCTCTATTTACTAGGGCACCCCCTGGAGTAATTAGGAACAATTTGATGGAGAGCAGATTTAGGTTGGACATTAGAAAGAACTTCACAGCAAGGGTTGCCAGAATCTGGAATGGGCTTCAAGGGAGGTGGTGCTCTCCTCTACCTTGAGGGTCTTCAAAAGGAGACTGGACAATCACCTCGCTGGGGTTGTCTGACCCCAGCGCTCTTTCCTGCCCAGGGCAGGGGTTTGGACTCTATGACCTACTGAGGTCCTTTCCAACCCTAACATCTATGAATCTATGAATTATTCAGTATAAACTCAAAACAAAAAGAAATAACATTATTGGCATGTGCACTCCTTTCCTAGATTATAAAGAACTTAAAAGGACAAACTAGGCAAAAATAGTCAAGAGAGAATTTCATTACTCCTATAGTCATTATAGTTAAATGTATGTCTCTTATTCAGATTAATAAAAGGAAACCTCATAATCTTGAGTGTCTTCACACTACCCCCAATACTTCAGTGGCAGTCATTTCTACACATGAGTTAATATTACCACACCTGAATTAAGGTTTTAAGATCTATCTAAAAATAGTCTGCAGGGCTGTGACATGGAAGAGAGACAGTACCTAGGAATGGCTAACAGCAGAACTGCAGAAGAAAGTTTGAAGAGTGAAACTTCAAAATGTCCATTAAAAAGGATAGAGAGTTGTTAACACCTGTGAAATGAAGAGGTTAGCATGAATCAGGTAGATTAGAATAAAAAATGAAGTCACATGACTCCCTCAAAGCTGCTTGAATAGGAATGTTGCTGCTTCTCCCAGACAGTTGGCTTTAAAGTTTAGGTGCAGCAGCAATTAAAAGGAGGTTCACTTCACCCCTCCCCTTTGATCTGTTTCTGCTTTTATTGCATTTTGTGTTGCATATTGCATTTCATTGCAGTGTTGATGTCAGTTTTTTCATGCAGTTCAATGCAATTAGAAATTTAGTATTTGCATGTTTATACTAATTTGTATCATAACAACTTGATGACAAGAAATTAAATACTGTAGAAATAAATAAAATAAAGGAATCTAGGTAATAGGGTTTTGATATTGCAGGATAAGGGGACAAGTTCATAGATTCATAGATTCTAGGGTCAGAAGGGACCTCAATAGATCATCGAGTCCAACCCCCTGCATAGGCAGGAAAAAGTGCTGGGTCTAGATGACCCCAGCTAGATGCCTATCTAACGTCCTCTTGAAGACCCCCAGGGTAGGGGAGACCACTATCTCCCTTGGGATCCCATTCCAGAACTTGGCCTCTCTAACTGTGAAGAAGTTCTTCCTAATGTCTAGTCTAAATATGCTATCTGCTAGCTTGTGGCCATTATTTCTTGTAACCCCGGGGGTGCCTTGGTGAATAAAACCTCACCAATTCCTTTTTGTGCCCCCATGATGAACTTATAGGCAGCCACAAGGTTGCCTCTCAACCTTCTTCCAGGTGCCCCAGTCTCTCCTCGTAGGGCTTGGCCTGCAAGCCCCTAACCATACAAGTGGCCCTTCTGTGGACCTTCTCCAGGTTATCTACATCCCTCTTGAAGTGCGGCACCCAAAATTGAATGCGGTATTCCAACTGTGGTCTGACCAGCACCCAATAGAGGGGAAGTATCACCTCCTTGGATCTGTTTGTCATGCATCTGCTGATGCACAATAAAGTGCTGTTAGCTTTTCTGATGGCTTTGTCACACTGCCAACTCATGTTCATCTTGGAGTTCACTAGGACTCCAAGATCCCTTTCCACTTCCAGTTCCTCCAAGTGACTGCACCATCTCAGGGTCTGCGCATGGTAGTCTGGCTCCCTGCTGCTGCCTTTCCACAATCCCAGTGAGAGACTTGTCTTGCTCCTCACTTAGGAACACTGAGGCAAAGAACTTATTGAGGAGTTCAGCCTTGTCCCCCCTGTCCGTCACCAATTGCTTCTGCCCATTTAGTAGTGGCCCTGTTCTACCCTGGGCCTTCCTTTTACTCCCTATATATCTAAAAACTGATTTCTTGTTATCCTTAACTTGGGATGCCATCCTCAGCTCCATGGTAGCTTTGGCCCATCTAACTGCCTCCCTACAAGCGTGAGCAGGGGAGGTTTACTCATCTTTGGTAATCTCTCCCCGTTTCCACATTTTTTATGCTCCCCTTTTAGCCTGTAGTTCAAAACTCTTACTCTGCAGTGCGTCCTTGACTAATCGCCTGAGTTCATTGAAATCAGCTTTCCTAAAGTCTAGCACTTTCACCCTACTAGTTACCTTCATAGTTTCATATTTGGTAGGGTCAGAAGGGACCTGAGCAGATCATCAAGTCTGACCCCCTGCCATGGCAGGAAAGAGTACTGGGGTCAAACGACCCTGGCGAGGTGTTCATCCAGCCTCCTCTTAAAGACCCTCAGGGTAGGAGCCAGCACCACTTCTCTTGGAAGTTGCTTCCAGATCCTAGCCACCCTGACATTGAAATAGTGCCTCCCAATATCTGAAATAGTGCCTCTGTCAGCTTGTGACTGTTGTTTCTTGTCACCCTTGGTAGTGCTCGGGGGAACAGGGACTCCCCCAATGCCTGTTGGTCACCCCTGACTAGTTTGTAAACAGCCACTAGATCCCCCCTCAGCCTTCTCTTGTAGAGCCTGAACAGGTTCAGGTCCCTTAACCTTTCCTCGTAGGGCCTGCCCTGATGACTCCTGATCATGCAGGTGGCCCTCCTCTGGACCCTCTCCATGTTGTCCACATCCCTCCTGAAGTGTGGCGCCCAGAACAGGATGCAGTACTCCAACTGTGGCCTGACCAGTGTCGCATAGAGGGGGAGGATCACCTCGTTGGACCTGCTCAAGATGCATCTGTGTATGCCTGACAAGGTACGGTTGGCCTTCCTGACCACTTCCCCACACTGTTGACCCATGTTCATTTTGGCATCAATAATGACTCCAAGATCCTTTTCTGCCTCTGTACTGACAAGAAGGGAGTTCCCCAGCCTATAGGTATGCTGCTGGTTCTTCCTCCACAGGTGCAGTACCTTGCACTTGTCATTGTTGAACCCCATCCTGTTCTCATCCGCCCACCTCTGTAACCTGTCTAGGTCTGATTGCAGCCTAGTCTACCCTTCTAGTGTGCCCACTTCTCCCCACATTTTAGTGTCATCTGAAAATTTGAACAGGGTGCTTTTTACACACCCATTCAAGTCACTGATGAAGATATTGAACAGTGCAGGTCCAAGGACTGAGCCCTGGGGGACCCCACTGCTCACATCCCTCCAAGTCAAAAATGACTTGTCCACCATCACTCTCTGGGTGCGGCCCTCCAGCCACCTAGTGACCCATTTGAGTATGTAGGTGACAGTTCAAAGGACCTCTCCTCTCCCCTGCTTTCCCCTGCCAAACTAAGTTTTACTCAGGATGGGCATTTATCCATTCTTTTATTTTCCTTTTTTACTCAATTATTACCATATAAGTACTCATATTTAGAATTAAATGGTAAAAAGTATTGTGAGAAATATTTGTATATCTGATATGTTACCAATATACTGTGCAACTCAAATAACCATTTTTCCTCCTTTTGGCTGGACTCGATAATCTTCCAAGGTCCCTTCTAGCCCTAATATCTGTGAAATCTGTGACCACTGTGAAGTTGTGATTTATCAAATTATTTTTTAGACAGCTGGGATTTCTAAGAATTCTTGAGTCTATGTAACAATGAGACAGTAAAACTGTTTTTAATAACCTATTTTTTGTGTTTAGGTCTGGAACCTCTCTCTCCAGAGATCCAATGTGTTTCTAAATTCAGTGATTATTTACAAAAGGTAAAGTCAAAGAGCAACATAAATCTGGTATGTCTAGAAATGACAGCTTTCTAGTTACATATACATCACAATGAATAATAATTGAAAGCACTGGGGCTGGTTGTGTGTATACACACAGAATACATAGAATCACAAACACAATCTTTCTTTCTGTGTATGAAAAGGATCCAGGTAACATGAAACTAAAACAGATTTTGTAGAAAGTGAAGTATGAAATCTGCAGTACTCTTCCCAGAAACTTCTCTACTGGAGTTCCTGGGTGGTGGCATTTTCAGATTTCAAAAGAAGAGCTTTTACAGAGATGCCGCAGTAATGAAAAAAAAACATTATTTGTAATATGCTGCTAACTTCTGCAGATGGTGAATATCTGTATTCAAGTTGAATGCCAGAATGTTTTGCTTAGATCTGTTAAGACTGGGTTTAATCTCTTTTAAAAAGCAGTTTTTAATACAGGAAGGGAAAAATATGTAGCTTAGAACAGTGCTCTCCAACCTTTTTTCATTTGTGGACACCTTTGAAAATTTCAAATGGAGATGTAGACCCCTTTGAATAGTAAGTGTGGATATTCACATACTTTTGATTGATCGTAGTCATCTTTCATATACCCCTTAGACATAGTCTGCGGACCTCCAATGGTAGGCAGACCACAGGTTGAAAACCACTGATTTAGAATAAAATACTTGTTTGTGTAGTGAAGGAACACCTGTTTTGATTAGATTGTTAGTGACAATTCCAGCTTTGCTTGTGGTAAACTGCCTCATAAACCTCAATGCATTTGTTGAGCAATTAATGAATAACCCATAAAATTATATGACGCTCAAATTTTCAACAATTTTTTTCCACCTGTAGAGGACACCCTGATAGAATGACAAAAAACAGAGGTTTCTGCATCTTACATAAAATTCCTGAGGGTTATGTGCCTGGGAAAATGTATACTTACCCATGGTTATAGCAGTGTGAACTCATCCTCACATTCTTCTGTTGGGACACTCTTTGTGGGATTCCATTTTCCTTTGTGTACCTAAATTGCACTTACACACCTGCAAAAGTAGCATTTTTGGCATTTAACCACAGTTTGCACTTTTGTTACCCAAGCAAAGTGGACATAGAACTGAATGCATGTATACTGAACATGTGCAGTAGGTTACATGCCGGTTGGGCAGATATGCTGTTTTATGTGCCTGTCTAATGTATATCTAAGTCACAAAATTGTAGTGGGGCAAAATCCCCTTTGTTAGACAGAGGAAAATCTCCTCTGTTAGACAGAGGTGGGGGGGCCTTACCTGCTTTAGCCCAGATACCTAAGCAGTAAGGGCACCTCTAAAGTAGGAAGCTTGGGTTCTAGAAAGAGGGTTTGAATCTGCATCTTTAAATGTTTTTCAAAGCACAGAGCTTTAACCAAAATGCCCCAGGCAAAGCATAATCCAGTCCCCTCTCTAGGTCTCCTTTTGAATCTGAGATACTCTGTCTTTTATTTACAAGTTATTGGATACAGTGGCTTGAGAACAGTGCAGTGCGGAAGTTTCTTCTCCTTTGGGAGGAAGAATCCAGATGAAAAACCAGGACTTGCTCCCTTCTAAACTAGCAGCCATCTCATCAAGCCGCATACCCCCTGTCTTGCTTTTTTCTTCCTGGCCCCACATAACTTCCTCTCTCATATCTTCTAAACTCAACAACAGCATGAAGCAGCTATTGGCCTGTGTGAACAGGGAAATGTTTAATTTGGATTCAGATTCAGCCAATTTGGAGGACAGTTATTCAATTCAGTGATTCGAATCACTGTCCCTATTCAACTCAGCTGAATTGTCTTTGAAAGATTTGGTGCTGATTCAGAGAGATTTGGTGATTCAGTTTGGCTGGGAAGAGGCAGGCACAGCTGGGTGGCTGTGGTTTCTCCAGCTATGCTTGCCTCTCCCTGGATGGGTAGAGCTGTGGGGGAAGCCCCCATGGCTACCCTGCCCAGCCCCAGCCTTTAAAAAAAAAAGCCCTGCACTCACTGGATACAGCAGCAGCAATCAGGGCCTCTGAGTGCTCGTGGCAGAGACCTTCCATGCGGTGGGGGACAGCAGAGATCTCCCCCGCTACCTGGCACCCACACTGCAGCTGCCCCATGGTGCCTGGGAGCCGAGGCCACTGTGGCTGAGTGCTGCCGGGCTCTGGGTGACTGCTGAAGCTGGTGAGTGTGTATTTTTTTTTAAAGTGCCAGGACATTCCCCCCTGCCCAGGGGGAGGCAGGCACAGCTGGAGGAACCACGGGAGAACCTGCAGCCACCCAGCTGTGCCTGCCTCTCCCTGGCTGATCTGAATCTCCAAATCTTTTTTGAATCAATTCAGAGCTTTTATGGGGTCTCCCAATTTGATTTGGATTCGGAGATCTGGCCCCCGAATTGGGCCAAATCTCCTCCAAGTTGAATTGGCGACCGAAGCTTCACACAGCCCTAGCAGCTATGTCTACAGTAATGTTGTAATATGAAATCATTAATTGTCCAAATACTTTTTCTTCCCAGATGTCTCAAGAGATAGGCAACTCTGAACAATCTCAGTCTCTTTTACAGTGAGTATGATATGCTCTGGATGAATTTCAGTCAGGCAGACTAATTTCCTCTTGTAGCCTCATTTGAGTGCAGTAATTACTCTTGGTCTTAAAGTGAAAAGTAATTTTACTGCTTGCCATTTAACAGGTATACTTAATGTCAGAGGTAGCTTTTTGTCATTGGAATAGCTTGTGGAAACATATCACTTAGGACACTTAAAATCAGATGACACAAAACAATAAGAAGTATGCAGTAGAGCATAATTTACTCTCCCTTGCTCACTTTTAGTCCCACTGAACTATAGGTTTTCTCACATCTAATTATTTCCTTCTGTTGTCATGTTTGTATCCATCACAGGGAAACACCCAGTATCTCCTTTAGCATTCTTATCTTAATGTTCTTGTGTGCCCTTTCACTCTTGTTTCTTATCCCTTAAATTTCCACTGCAGATAGTTTCATGGCCCTTTATCTTTCTTTTCAGCTTCTTTGGCATACTTTTATTACATAAAGTACCTAAAATTGCTTTCCAGTTCTTTCATTCCTCTCTCTTACTTATGCTGCACAGCTCTCTTCATTTAAGTTAGATCACAGTACTTGAATGATCCTACCTGGTCCCTTTCATTTCCTGTCCTTCCCTATCCTGTTCTTTATTGTCTTGCCAACCCTTTCTGCAGCTCACCATTACTTCTGTTTTCTTGGTATTTATTTATAGTTCACCTTTCTCTAAAATGTTTCTGGCAGTTTTGCGTATCTTTTTTTCTGCAACTCCACTATTAGCCCTGCTATTCCAATGAGATCATCTGCAAATAGTAGCCCCATAAGTTTTTGAATGCCTCATCACTCAGTATGTGTATTGCTAAAATACATGGGAGTAGACTTGTCACTGAATCTCAGTATAACCTAGCCTTGAACACTTCTGTCCTTCCCTGTGCCATTCTGCCCATTGACTGGTATTGCTGTAGGTTACTTCTATAACCTTTTCATAGATTCATAAATGCTAGGGTCGGAAGGGACCTCAATAGATCATCGAGTCCAACCCCCTGCATAGGCAGGAAAGAGTGCTGGGTTCAGATGACCCCAGCTAGATGCTTATCTAACCTCCTTTTGAAGACCCCCCAGGGTATGGGAGAGTACCACCTCCCTTCGGAGCCCATTCCAGACCTTGGCCACTCTAACTGTGAAGAAGTTCTTCCTAATGTCTAGTCTAAATCTGCTGTCTGCTAGCTTTTGGCCATTATTTCTTGTAATCCCCGGGGGCGCCTTGGTGAATAAAACCTCACCAATTCCCTTCTGTGCCCCCGTGATGAACTTATAGGCAGCCACAAGG
>JAGPOW010002514.1:25015792-25029904 GCA_030014935.1 Caiman crocodilus | reverse complement strand
CTTGAAAATGGGGACCACACTGGCCCTTTTCCAGTCCTCTGGGACCTGGCCCATGCACCATGAGTGTTCAAATATTCCTGCCAGTGGCTGTGCAATGACATCAGCCAGTGCTTTCAGTACCCTCGGATGGAGCTCATCCGGGCCTGCTGACTTAAAATCATCTGGTTCCTCCAAGTGACTCTGCACCATCTCAGGGTCTACACATGGTAGTCTGGTGCCTTGCTGCTGCCTCTCTACAATCCCAGTGAGAGACTTGTCCAGCCCCTCACTTAAAAACTCGTTGAGGAGTTCAGCCTTGTCCCCCCTGTCCGTCACCAATTGCTTCTGCCCATTTAGTAGGGGTCCTATTCTACCCTGGGTCTTCCTTTTACTCCCTATATGTCTAAAAAACAATTTTTTGTTATTTTTGTTATTTTTTATGTATTTCAAGTACCCTTTCTAATTCAAACACTGGAACATACTTCTTTAAAAATTCTAATGCCTTCCCCAAATCCACAAATGAATTAAAAAGTTTTTTTCTCTCTTTTAGGAAATATTCTTCATGTGTTTCATCACAAAAACATTCACGTTTCCTTTACCTTTTACAGATCCAAACTGAATTTCATAGATCTTTATTCTCTTGGGTAGCCACTTGACTTATCTATGATCCTCTACAAGTTTTATTCCTGTATAGTTTCTTCAGTTTAGCATATTTCCTTCTATCTATATATGCATAATCCTTTGCTTTTTTCCCAGTCCCATGGGATTCTCTCTTTGTACCAAACTTATGCATTAGTGTCCAGGTCTACGCAATCCCTTCTTCTCCCATCACTTTAAATCTCCTTTCTTTCATCTCTGTGGAGATTTCTGATGGGCCACACATGTAACCAAATTTCTGTTTTGTTACAGCGATGCTTACTTCAGAGTAATCTTTTCGTTGGTTCTTGATATCCGTTCATTTAATCAGGATGCTGTTACTTATATCCATTATCAATGCTTTATTCTTCCCACCCTTTCCTATTACTTCCCTTCCTTTTGTTGTTTTGTTTGTTTTCCTCCTCCTGCTGTCTTTAACGTATTGTGTTGTTCTTTCCATTTGCCATTTTTAGAAATCATAACAGCTTTTCATCCTCATTATCTTTCCTAAATGTTCTAATCTCAACTCTGCTACCATTTCCTAAACATTTTCTTTTTATCGCATTTTGATTTCTGAATTCCACCACTGTCTCAACTTCAGTTTCTCTTTCCTTTTCTTTCCACACACTTTTCCTGTTACCCCTTTTTCCGTGACATTCATCCATTCTTTGGCCCATTAATTGGTATAGTTTGTTCTCTTACCTTTTCTCTATAATAATTTTCAATGCCCTCTTCTTTCACATTTCAAGCTTTCATTCTTTTGTCCCTCTTCTTCTTTGCAGTCTCTCTTTTCTTTATCTACTACTATATTCATAATCAGAAGCCCATATTTAGTTGTTACTGCTTCATTGATGTGACCTCACTGCTTATAAGCTTTTTCCACACTCTTTGCCTGATTAAATATACTGTAATCAATTTGACTTTTCCTTTGGCCAGTCTTGTTGTAACAAGGTACTGTTCTCTCCTTTGAAGTGCAGTATTCTTAATGAACAGATCCATGCTTCTCTCTCTTCATCCTCATTCCTAACTCCATATTCTGTTCCTCCATGCACTGCCTCTTACTCTTCATTTCATTCTCCAATGTGTTCAGTTCATGTCTGCTCTTATTGTTATGCTTTTTCTCTCTTGTGTTACTTTCACTAGATTCTTGGGACTTCGTCTAAACTGTATTTTTTTCAGTCTTCCTTCCCACAGCCCTCTTCTAGTGCATATCCCGATATTATCTTCAGTATTCCAGCTGGTGTTGCCATTGTATATCCTATTCCCTAATACTTTACTGATCTAGTAATGCAGTGGTTCAATGTTATACACACTGTAGAAGAATCACTTTTTTACATGACTCTTTTAATGGAAAATATTGTTATATCTATGTTTAGGGGTGAGAGAGATTGCCCAGTGTTTACTACAACTGTTTCTCAGACTGGTCTTCAACTAAGTACTTCAGAAGAGAGATGGCAAAATGACTCTGGAGGTATGTTTTATGAAGTAGAAAACAAGGAAGTGTAATTCCTCTAAATTTGACAGAATAAATTGAGAAACTGAAGATGAGGTGTGCATATAGATTTATTTAGAATTAAAAATATGTGACTTTTATGCCTAATTGCTGTTTCAAAGGAATCTTGTAGGACAGGTTATGTTACTGTTCAGATTGGGTTGGACCATTTGTCTAGAATAGTAACTGTTCTTGGTTTTCCATGCATACTGATGTACTTTTAAATTGAAGATGATTTTAATGTGGTAGTGTTGCCTGATTATAGCCATGGTCAGAATGTGTCTGAATATTCCAGGAATGTGTAAGGGTCAGGTGAGAAAGTATGAGAGTCACAGTCTGTGATCCTTCAAGTACTGTACCCTTAGTGCTTCCAAATGCTAAAGAAGATCCTCAGAGGGGAAGAAGTAGAGCATGACCATTGACTCCTTTACATTAGCCAACAGTACTGGCTAAGTGTACATGGTAGGAATAGGCCTCAGCCACTGAAACAAATGGCAGCATAATCCACTACCAGCCTTTGAAGGTACAGAAGCATAGGTCACAGGGAACAGTTACATACAAAATGTTTCTTCAATTGATAAAAATGTCAATTTAGAAAACATTTTATGATTTAAATAGAACCTCCTTCGGTCATATACATCTCAAGATAGGAGCTTACCTTACCAAGATAGGAGCTTACCTTACCAAGCCAAGCAGTGTCACCATTCAACATACCTGAGTATACCTGGTTGGCTCAAGCTTGCATGGAAACAGTGAGGAGAGCCAAAGTGGAAATGGAGCTTAGGCTGGCAGCAAAAGTTAAGGATAACAAAAAGTCATTCTTTAAGTACAAAGGAAGTAAAAAGAAGGTTCAGGGTAACTTAGGACCCCTTCAGGATGAACTAGGGCAACTGGTAACAGATAGGATGGCCAAAGTGGAGCTTCTAAATGATTTATTTGCATCTGTGTTCCTGGACACAAATACAAATACTCATCCAATTGGAACCTTAGGTAAGACCAGTACAGATACCAACCCACCAACTGTTCATGCTGACCTAGTAAAGGGGCACTTGGAGGGGTTGAAGGTATTTAAGTCAACAGGTCCTGATAATCTTTATCATAGGGTACTTAGGGAATTATTTGGAGTCATAGCGGAGCTACTAGCACAACTGTTTGAGCACTCGTGGCACTCGGGACAGGTCCCGGAGGATTGGAAAAGGGCCAACGTGGTCCCTATTTTCAAGAAGGGGAGAAAGGAGGAACTGGGTAACTATAGGCCGGTTAATCTCACCTCTGTCCTTGGCAAGCCCTTTGAGAAAATTGTTAAGGATCACATTTGTGGGGGACCAGAGGGTAAAATGATGCTAAGGAGCAATCAGCATGGGTTCATAGCAGGCAGATCCTGCCTGACTAACTTGGTTTCATTTTACAACCAGGTCACAAAATGCTTGGATGAAAGAATAGAAGTAGATGTTTTTTCTTAGATTTTAAAAGGCCTTTGACACAGTGTCACACCCAATTTTTATAAATATGCTAAACATTTGTAATGTAGATTATTACACAGTTTGGTGGGTAGAAAATTGGTTTATGGAATGCACCCAGAGAGTGGTGGTGAATGGGTCAGTTTCTACTTGGAGAAATGTGGACAGTGGAGTCCCCCAAGGCTCCATCCTGGGACTGGTACTATTCAATGTCTTCCGCAGTGACTTGGACGAGGAAGTAGAAAGCACCTTGTCCGAGTTTACTGATGACAGCAAACTATTGGCAAGAGGTACACAAACTAGATGGCAGGGAGCAAATCCAGGCTGATTTGGACAGGCTGAAGAAATGGGCAGAACAGAATAGGATGCAGTTTACAAGGATAAGTGTCGTGTTACACCTGGGGAGGAAGAATCATCAACACTCCTATAGTCTGGGAGGTACCACTCTAAGCAGCACAGCTGCACAAAGGGATCTCGGAGTAGTAGTCAACTCCAAAATGAACATGAGTCACCAATGTGATGTGGTAATAAGTAAAGCTAACCTCACCCTTTTTTGCAAAAGTAGGTGCATCACAAACAGGTCTAGGGAGGTGATACTTTCCCTCTATGTGGCATTGGTCAGGCTATAGCTGGAGTACTGCATCCAGTTTTGGGCACCGCATTTCAGGTGGATGTGGATGGCCTGAAGAGGGTTCAGAGGAGGGCCACTTGTCTGGTTAAAGGCCTACCGAAAATACCCTATGTGGACCAATTGGGAGACCTGAACCTCTTCAGCCTCCACAAGAGGAGGCTGATTGGTGATCTCATGGCTGCCTACATACTCATCAGGGAGGTCCAGCAAGAAATAGGGGATACAGTGTTTACCAGGGCACCTGTTGGTGTAACTAGAAATAATGGCCACACACTGGAAGAGAACAAATTCAGATTGGACATCAGGAGAAAATTCTTTACAGTGAGGGTTGCCAAAATATGGAATATGCTTCCAAGGGAGGTGGTGCTGTCCTTTTCCTTGGAGATATTTAAAAGGAGATCGGACAGACCCCTGGCTGGGGTCATCTGACCCCAGCACTCATTCCTGCCCAGGGTAGGAGTTAGACTTGGTGATCTAATAGGGTCCCTTCTGACCATATGAAACATACTATGCTGTTCAACAGGGGTTGCGGTTAACTGGAAGCATGCAGTTAGCCAATTCATGTCGTGTCATCCTGTGGACAGACTGGGTAGTACTGCTAAATGACAGTGTTGATTATTCTGTCTGTGGTGCTGCACAAGCATGACTATATTGGTTCCAATTCAAGATATAGCTTGCACAGAGCACTGTAGTGTGTTGGAGGGTACTACTGCTTGGCATAGTGGGTTTGCCAAGTAGGTGCTAGAAATAGAAATCATATATGAAGCAAGGATCTCTTCTGTTAGAAAAACACTGAGAAGGTAAAACATTGAAATTCAAAAAGTTTGACAAAACGTTTAAATAATATTATTTTATTTACTCTATTTATTTACAAGCTATAGGCACTGAAGAGCCTGGATTTTTGACAGAGCCTGAGAGAGAGGTTAGTGTGTTCTTACCACTGTGAATACATGTACATAGTTTGATTTGGTTTAGTTACCACTGCCAGAATTCTTTGCTGAAGAAACAGCAAGGCTTCATGTATTCAAGAAAGCATATGGTTCTATATTGAAACCTACAGAGAGCACATGGTCCCAGCACAGGTGCATAATTTGGCTTTTAGCTCTTTGGCCATGGACCTCACTTCCTACCTAGGTCACACATGGTGCCATAGAATAATGATAATAAATATGGCAGAGTTTATCACAATGCAGAGTCTGCAAGGACTACTTCTGAAGCCAAAAGAGACTTGAATTTTTCATAGTACTGGGCCAGATTCACTGCCAGCACAGATACTACAAAGGGCTGTAGGAAAGTCTACCAGCAGGGGTGATTGTAAATGTGGTGGCAACTGCTTTTCCACTGGGAAGTGGTCACTCATTGCAACCCAAAAGGTGGGTAGATCTGGCCAGAGAATGGGTGTGGATGGGTCTGGTTCCATACACATACTTTTATGTTTCTCCACAGAGCTTTTGTGGAGTGTTTGCTAACTTTAAAACGTGCCCTCTCAAACTTCTGATGGGACTGGCAGTGGTAAAACTGCCTAATCTGCTTGGAGTAAATAGCTTTTTAGCACATCAACCCTCAGTGGTGCAGGGAAATGCATCTTGTATTTCCTTTGCCAGTGATTTTGAATGAAAATGCTATGAAGTGTAAGAGTTCAGCTACATGGACTTATCAACAACAGCAGTAGTTGGGTTCAACATCTGGATGTTTTTCATAACATTACAAAAAAGTTTTCAGACTCTTCCCACCCAAAATCTGAGAAAACTAAATTCATCATCTGTGAGTTCCCATAATGGGCACTCACTAAGTATGTATATGAAAATCCTAGGGGAGGAGAGAACATAGCAAAAAAACGAGTGAATAGTTTGCAAATAAGTAAAAATAGCCAAGCCAACAGTATCTGGGGCAGTAGTTCTTTTGCCTCAGTTTCCTTTCCTGCTGGTATGAATGACAGCATAACAATGCAAATTTTGATTTCTGTAGGAAGAATGCATGTTCTTAATTATTTCAAAATCTATCAGTTTTTCCTCTGTGTTTTTGCCCTTCCTTTGTTTAATTATATTTTAATCATTAGTGTGCTTCAAAGGTATTCTGCTTATATTAAAATGCTGTTGCACTTCACAGTTTTGTCACTTGCTGGCAGCAAGGGTCTAAAAGAAATCTTTTCAATGGAGTTATCCTAAAACACAATATTGAGAACAACAGTTTGAGCAGAAGAAAAATGTATAGGTAAAAACTAAGTATTTATTTCCATCAACCTACAAAGGTAAGGGGTTCAAAAGTTTCAGCTATTCTTCAAAAACAACGAAAAAAAGTCCATTTAAGACAGGCTTAACGGTGGGCATATTGGTTACACCAAAAGTAACTATAAAGCCGAAGCAATAATAAGGATTGTTACCAACTGTGCAGCACTTTTTTTCTGAAGAGGAAGTAATCACTGTGGCCCTCCTTTTTAGATGCGGCAGGCATACAAACTCAGTTTATTTTGAATAGCAGTGTCTGGTAGGGCAGTGCAGGTTCCCTCATCCTGATGTTGTGATAATATATCTAGGAGCCTGCTCAGTGATCATACAGAACTTAAAACTTCCTAAGCTAGTAGAGAACTATTATAGAGGATGGTTGGATATTATCTGGCTTTGGCAATCACCCTGGGAATTAGTGGGTTCTGTAGAAATATGTATAGGCCTTGCTTCCACTGCTAAAAGAACTTACTGCTAGAGATTGAAAGATACCATTCTTCTGGAACAGGTACTGAACACTTGGTATAGTCATTCAGGATGGATTTGTGCAGTGCCACTTGGATGTGCACAACTACATTGGTCTAATATCAGATTGGCATCAATATAAAGGAAAGTAACTGAATCAGAAATCAGCTTGATGTGGCTGATAATTTGGCCGATAAATGCCCATGCATGCATGAAGCCACAGTGCAGCATGCAGGCAGCGAGACGCACAGCCCAGCAGCTTGGAAAGCTGCGTGCAGCTGGAAAGTTTGTTGAGGTAGAAGGGGTGCATGGAGGGAAGGGGCGTGGGAGAGCAGATCAAGGCCCCTGTGGTGTGGGAGGGGGAGGCAGGGGCTGGTGCTGCCCAGCCAGGGTGGGGCAGGGTGCTTCACAGAGCCGTGGCTCATCTGGTGGGGTGTGATGGGGCTCCTGTCGCTGCACACACCATGGGAGGGTGTGGCGGGGAATGTGCTCCCAGATCTGTGTGGGGCACGGGTAGGGTGGACTGCAGCTGTGAGCTGGGGCTGCACCAGGCTCTTCCCAGCACATGTGTGGCGGTTGGGCTGGGGCTGCGCTTGGGGCAGTCTGGTGACACTGGGAGGGGGGCTGGGGCGGGCTACCACAAATTTTGAGGTGGCTGCAGCCCCTCCCATAGGCCCTTCCCAGCACCACTGCTGCCCACCCTGAGCTCAGAGCAGCACAGCCTGGCTCAGCCCTTGCTGGGAAGAGCCCAGCATAGCTCCGGCCCCGGCCTGAAGCTGCAGCCCGACCTGCCCATGCCCTGCACAGATCCAGGGGCACATGCCCCACCATGCCCTCCTAGGGTGTGTGCAACACAGGAGTCACTCCTCCCTCCCCGCATCCTGTCCCCTTGGATGAGCTGCAGTTCTGTCCAGTGCCCTGCCCCACTCCAGCTGGGCAGCACCTACCCCAGCTCCTGCCCCAGCCCCATTCCTCCCTCACTGCAGGGGCCTTGATTTGCCGCCTCCCCTCCCCGCCCAATGCCTCTTTTCTTCCCCTGTCCCTTCCACCACAACAGACTTACTAGCTGCACACAGCTCTTCAAGCTGCAGGGCTGCATATCGGAAATTGGATCAGTATCGGCCGATATATCTCCTTAAAAATCAGCTTTCAGTATTGGCCCCCAAAGTCCCTATCAGTGCATCCCTAGTGCCATTTGTGGGTGAAGACAGACTGCTTACTGAGGAGCTCCATCAAGCTGTTCCTGACTTCTGAGCAGTGCAGAATTCCTACAGTTATGCCCTGCAGTTGGCACTGTTCCCAGCATGTGGCCCCTTGGCCTCAGCCCTGCCTATTCCTAGGGGGTCAGCCCCACCTGTGCTGGGGGGGGGGGCAGGCATGGGAACTCAGCCCCTTACCCTCCTCTTTTTGCTAGTCCCAGACCAGCTGCCTTTCAGAGTACCTACTCCTCCAGGCCCTCTGAGACTAGCTCCTGTCCCAGATTCTGGACTACAGCCTAGGCTGCATATGCCAGGTTCCAAGCCCACAGCCCCGTGTTAACTGTCTCAGCCCTCATGCAGTTCACTCCCTCTGCCCCTTTTGTAGGGCTTAAAACCCAGAGTGCCCCAGGCCTTCTCCTCTCCTACAGCATAGCCCAGTCTTCTGGTGTAATGCAAACCTCAAACTGCAATGGAAACAAACCATATAACTTATCTTTCCTATATAACATGCCTGTAGAGCTCCTTCTGTTGTGATGATCTGAGCCTTGGGCCCTAGGTCAGGCTAATATTATATGGATATGTTATTTAATATCATGAGACAAGTTCTTGGGTTGTAGCTAGGTTCAGTTTCACTCCATTCCATAGAGGCTGGAATGAAAGGAACCTGTCTCTTGGCAGATAAACCTCACTGTCCCAGGTTCTTGTCTGGCCCCTAGGAACTAACCCTTATCTATGCAGAGGTTAGTCATCAGGAAGACCTGCTGAGAAAGCAGGAAGGGTGCAGCTGAGGCTGAATTTCCTGGAGTGATCTGCCAGCTGCTTACGCAGGTTCTTGCTTAGAAGGACTTGCCCTTCCACTCAGGATCAGACTGATCACCACATTTAGGTTCAGAAAGGAATTTTCCCCAAGGTCAGATTGGCATGGACTGTGGGGGTTTTTGCCTTTCTTTGCAGTGGGGACATAGGTCCTTTTCCTTTTATCTCTTGAGTGTATTTTGAAAACTACCATAATTTTGTACTTGCAGCAGTGGGATACTGGTATTGCCCTTGTTTCTCTGCTTTACCTGTGGCAGGCAGAAACATAACTGGTATGGTTTATAGCTTGGGCCAAACCTGCTGTGGGGAGAGGTGTTGGTGTGGCCAGAAGCTAGGTAGAGTCAACCTCATGCCTCTAATCCTTGATGAAGAGTCACTGCTGCGGGAAAGACGTGTTGGTGTGGCTAGGAGCTAGGGGTTAACAAAGAGGCTGTAGCTCGCCCCTGTCACCCCTGTCTGCTAAATGTCATTGCTGGGGTGGTAGGCAGAGGTGGCAACAAAATGTAAGGAGAGAGCTAGAACTGGCCACAACTCCATTAACCTCGTAGCTGCTGGCTGTGCCAACATCTCCCCACTACAGCAGTGGTGCCAGCTGCGGAAGCAGTGAGGCTGCCTTGAGCACCACTGCCCTGAATTACACTCCCACCTGAGCAGACTCCACAGGGGTGTCCATTCTGGTTGCATAAAAGTCAATGTAAAAGCCTGGGACTAATGCTGCATTTGCCCACCCCTAGTTATGCTATTGGGTTAGGGTGTTCTTGGCATCTTGGGGCAGTGTGCCTGGTAGCTATGTGAGAAGGTTGTTTGTCTACTTTTAAGACTAGGTTAGACCAAGAATTCTCAACCAGGGTGCCCTGGCCAGCATGCAAACGTCATTCACGAGATTAAACCCAGAGATTTCAAATAAGAATTCATAAAGTCAAAAACATTCTCTCCTGCTTTGGTCTTTCTCAGTTCTTTGCAACAGAAAAATAATGATTTATTTATTTCATAGTCAAAAAATAAGTGAAAACTATGGGCTAGCATTTTCCAAGGGATGCCTTGAGACTAAAACAGTTGAGAACCACTGGGTTAGACCTATGCTTGTACAGGATGGATTAGATAGGGATGATTCTGTATGGAACAGGGCGTTATTGTAGATGACCTGAGATCCCTTCCAGTCCTACTTTTCTATGATTTTGTGCTTGGTCACACAAAGTTTCTCTCCAGCTTCCAGAATACCTCAAGTTCAGAAGAAACACAAAAAACCATAACACTTCTCCCCTCTGGGCTCTGTTATCATTAGATCCCTTGCTTCACTTCATGGGCAGATCTAGGACTTTGAAAAGGGTGGTGCAGAAGGTGTGGTATCTCATTACATATAATACAAACCATATTTTTCTCCAGGTAAAAAGAGACTAGAAGCTTTACTAATATGCTAGCGGTCCAGGACTATCTTATTCAGTTTAAGATCAAAGCAAAAAACAATATAACCTTATTGGAATATGTTAAAACTTGTCTGCAGGGCTGTGAAATAGGAGCTACATTATCGGAAGCAGCTAATAGACAGAAGAATTGCAGAAGAAAGGCTAACTTGATGAGTGGAACATCACAACCATTATAAAGGAGACAGGGTCATTAACACATGTGGAATGAAGAATTCAGAAGGAATCAGCTAGATTTTAATGAAATATGAATTCAATTGACTCCCTTACTGGTGCCTGAATAAAAAATGTTACTGCCATTGTCAGGCAGTTGGTTTTAAACTTTGGGAGGAGCAGGGATCAGGAGAGTGCAACTGCACTAGTGTGCCCTCCTCCCCTACACTTAGGCAAGTTTAAGTTGGTTATTGATAGTCAAATATGATGATCATTGCCTACCTGGGAGGACTTCCCTCCCCTGCTTACTCCTTTTCTGTACAGAGGCTCAGCTAGGGTGCAGTCTTCCTCAGTTATTGCCATTTGCCATTACTTAGAGCTATGTATCTTCTTCTTCCTCCATTGAGCTGTCAGTAGAATGATTGCCTCCCTGTTTAGTTCCTCCCTCAAAGACGGATAGTTACTTAATTTCTCATGGGTGAGGTTGAATAGTACCCAGCAACCTATTAACTCTTTCCTGATTTGCATGAGCGGGTTATACTCCAACAGAATCCTCAGGTATTACCATCCTGAATCTAAGCAATGCATGCGTTGCATTTATTTGGTCTCCTGAGGTGCAGAATAGTATGTGTACTTTTGTTTCCTTTAGAATAAGAAAGTGTCAGGGGTAGATGCTTCTTTCTCTCTATTTTAGTGGAATCTTTTCTATAGATCCTGGATAAAATAATTGAGGTACATCTCTCATTCTGCCTATTTAATTAAATATATTGGTAGTAATAATATAATAAGGGACTGAAGAGGAATTTCAAACTCAACTTTTCTGGGAAGAAGTACCAGGGTTGATGGCAGGTTGGAAGCCATCCATGTTCTGTCTCCTGGGTAGTAAAATGGAGCTGAGGGAGAGTTAGTATCATCTCTGTTTTTTATGCTGTCACAGGGGAGCACGAGGAGGCAGAGGGCACATGTGACACTCCAATGAAAATGGCTATTCTAAGCTTGTAAGCCTGAGGCACATGCTTCCATACACTGAGATGTACACTGACACGTAGTTAAAGAAAGTCTACACTACTTTTTTACATGTTTTTGTGAGTGTTGGATGTGAAACAAGTTTCCTGGGCCACTTAAAGCAATTGCACAATTCAAACCTTTTATACTATATCTGCAATGATCTGTGATTTTTACTGTTTGCCTAGACTATGAAAATATTTAACACCATATTTAAAATAAGGTAGAAAAAACTTTCTGAACATCAGCATGGCATACAGATACACTGAGAGTAGTATGAGATTTTGACCTCTAAAGAATGCTGGATTTATACCTTTTCTTATTCTTGGTCTTCTGTACTAGGGAAATCGGAAGTTTAATTTGGTCCAAAAGATATAAACAAACTATAAGGGCATTGATGAACTGTAAAATAGATAGTGTTTTAAATGTTGCTTTTTGGAAAAAATGTTTTTCGCAGAGATTTAATGATGAAGACAGCTCTCCAGAAGAAAGCCTGCTCTCAGATGCCATTGCAAAGGAGACATTCATGGTTCCAAAGGAATTGACACTGCAAAACATATTTCCAAGTATTTTAAAAGATTGTCAGAGTGCCAGCATGACGATTATTGAGCTTGATGCCAAGGTTAAAGATCATTCTGTTAATACAGATACAGCTGTCTCATCAGCACCCTCAGAGAAGATTTCCAAGGAAGCGTTTACTGAACAAAGAATAATGGCTGATGAATTTGATATTCAAGATTTGCTGAAACCACTCAGTGAATCTGAGAGTCCAAAAATGATAAACTTTTTGCATGATATGCTAGAATGTCAGGATGATGTTCTATCTGTAGATAGCTTGCATGATGAGAAGAACAGTGCCCTCCCAGAAGAGCTTCTGACAGCACTGAATTCTTTGTCAGAATCTTTAGTACAACCTGTCTATCAATTAGCAGAGACAGAAAGAGAGCTTTGTGTTATGGAAGAACACTTGAGATCAGAACTCAGTATTTCCCAGAGAGATGATGAATGCACACAAATAACGGATACCTTTGAGTCTTGGTTTTATATAGAGCAACTGAAAGAAAGAAAAGTGTTAACAGAGTCAAAGTTATGGAATATAAAAGATGAGCAGGTGTGTGTACATTTTAATCCATATAGTGAAGCATTAGTTTTATCTTAAAATACTTTATTGCACTTCATTTTTTCTCCTTTTGGTAACATATTTTTATATTTTCATTGCTTTTACTTAAGCTCCCATCAGCTTTTCCCTAGCCATTGAAATTGCTGTGTTTGCTGGTAAATTAGTAAATTTGGTTGTATTATCCTATTGTCTTCTGTGCTTTGCCTTATGCTGCTTTGCTGTATTTAGTGGTCTACTTAAATCATTGTTAGATTTACCAATTTTCATGGGTTCGTTGCAGCATAAAGAGCAAATTTCGTGGGCATTTTGCAGGTGTGCTCCGGCAGCCCCAGGAGAGGCAAGAGGATGGCAACCATCTTTTCTGCTGCCCTTCTTGCTGCCCCACCAGCCAGCCCCTTCCCTTCCCACTTAATAAAATAAGGGTTTTTTGTTGTTGTTAATTTTGCAGACAATCCTGGATTTTGCAGTTTCTGTGAAATCTGCAAGCCTGCAATTTCAGTAGACCCCTAGCTATATTATTTGCTTATATATTACCCATCACTGTAAAGCATAAGTACCTCACAAGTATTTAAAATGATATTTCTCTTTTTAGCATGTAAGATAACAAGCTTGATTAGCTTAAAGGATTTTTTTAATATGTATTTTAATACATTAGAGTTTCTGTGTTGTGTGTGCATGTGAGGAACTTGCAAAAGGTGGGAAATGGAGGTTGGGACATGCAGTGCCATAGCAAGTGGAGGCCAAGCGGGGAGACTGCCCCAGATGCTGAAGCAAAGGGGAGCCAACAGGCACTGCCAAGCCAGGGCAGGGTGTACGCTTTCCAATTGATGCTTTCAGGCTTTCCAGTTGGTTTGTTTTCAATCTGAGGGCAGAGCCTCCAGAAGGGATAAAAGCCTGTGTGCCTAGCACATTTGACAAGGGACAATGAAGACAGGGCTGCAGAAGAGCTGGTATAGCTGACTAGCGGGGCAGCGCAGTTGCCCCAGAAGCACCCTGAAGATGCCTTTGCCAAGCAGGAAGCAGCAAGCGGCTGCGTCCCAGCCCCGCTGTGGTGGGAGCTGTGGTGTCGGTGCACAGGTCAGTGCACGGAGAGTCCTGAGAGTTGAAAGGACCTCGTGGCTGCACAAGGCATTGAGGGTGTTGTGGGAAAAAAAACATGCTGTAGAATTTGGAATCAGGTTAGGTAGAAACTTTATTTCGATAGTATCAGAGAGAGACCCTTACAGGAAGATTTCTGCTGTAGCCTTTACTTTACATCTAGGGCAATTAACCTTTTATAGATTCGAGACAAAGGGTTGCCTAAACTAGCTTTTCCTGTCTTGGGGCTATCTGTCTTGTGTCCTTCAAGACAGTTTAATGGTCATCTTCCTCTTATCTAAGGAATTTCTCTCTCCCCCCCTGAGGCCTCAGCCATCCTTTGCTTCCACATTTCCCCCCTTTGAGACTTACAAGTCTCATCTTATTCTATTTCTATTCCCATGAGTCTCTCTATTTCATCTTGCATCTT
>JAGPOW010002514.1:25005412-25015692 GCA_030014935.1 Caiman crocodilus | reverse complement strand
GAGTTCCCTTAGAGGGGACTGGCACTTGCTTTGACTGTCCTGTACCCATTTCACAATCACACAGGGAAAGACAAGACAAGGGAATGGCTTATTGAGGAAATCCATGCCAATCTGAACTTCAGCCTGCAATGCTGCCAAGGTGAGTTCTGGATTTGGCAACGGTTCATAAACAGGCTGTTTATCTACACGGTAGAATAAGGGTGGGGGAACAACAAAAGGAGTCTACTAAAGTCACAGAAACCTGCTCGTAGGCCTGTCTGATGACCGAGGCTACATACCGTCAGGCAGCAGATCTATAGCGGTTCATGAATGGAGGGGGGGAACACAAGACACAGAGCAAAACAAGAGGATGAGGGACCAGTGAAAAGTTCACTGGGGAGGAGGGAAGGGTTGATTTTGTCTCTCAGCCTTGGCTCCCAGTGACTGTTCTTTCACCATGCACCCTTGCATTCGAGTTGCACCGGTCATCGCCCAAACCGGGCTCACGTATGTCTCGGGGCGGCTGCACGTGGTTTCAGAATTTGCCCTGGACCAATTCCAAATCACTATTCAATCAGGGTCACAATCTTATTTCCATTACCCACTCAGACTTTCTAAAACCCAGTGTTGTGCTGGATGCAAGTGCTTGTGCAACAGACAGATTCCCCCTACCAGTTATGTGCACTTTCCAGAGACAGAATTTACCAGATTAGTATGACCGGTCTTGGTTCTACACTGACCTGTAACAAAGGTTTGAATCCAGCTACCCAATACGAGCAGGGAGCCTATGAGCAGTCCTCCTCCGACACCCCAATAGAGATTTAAAAGTCCTCTTACCTTTATTGGTGGCACCGGGGTTCAGCAGGGAATGGCTCACGGTCCTCCGAACACATTGCTGGCTGTGGATCCGAGTCATGGCACCATTTAATTGTCATGGAAAGAAAACACACTGTAGAATTTGGAATCAGGTTAGGTAGAAACTTTATTTCGATAGGTAGTGGAGAGAGACCCTTACAGGAAGATTTCTTCTGTGGCCTCTCTACTTTACACCCAGGGCAATTAGCCTTTTATAGATTTGAGACAAAGGGTTGCCTAAACTAGCTTTTTCCGCCTTGGGGCTGTCTTGAGTCCTTCAAGACATTTTAATGGTCATCTTCCTCTTATCTAAGGAATTTCTCTCTCCCCCCCTGAGGCCTCAGCCATCCTTTGCTTCCACAAGTGTCCCCATCTCTGCAAAAGGCAGGAATCCTTAGTACACAGGGAGGTGCACTGGGCTGACAGAACTGGAGGGATGCCGTGGCTGTAGGAGGAAGTGTGGGTCCCTATCCCTGCATGAAGCAGGAGCCCTTGGTACACAGGGAGGTGCACAGGGCTGGTAGAATGGAAGGGAACCCTGCGGCTGCACGAGGCAGCACGGGTCCCCAACCCTGCACGAGGCAGGCACTCCCCTCAGTGCGTAAGGAGGTGCTTGGGACTTGGAGAGCTGATGAGATCCATCCCTACAAATGGCAGGAGCCCCTGGTGCACAGGGTGGTGCATGGGGCCAGGAAAGAGGGCTGATAAGCCAGGTAGCTGCATGAGGCAGCTCAGGCTTTCTTGTTGCAAGTGACTGCAGGACAGAATGACCACCCCAGTGAGAGAGGGGAGCCTCCCCAGCTGCCCCTAGAGAGAGAGAGAGATAAGCCAAGCCTTTCCGACTGCTGGGAGCTGTGAGCGCTCTTAAAAGGGGCTTGCAGTCCCAAGGAGGAGATGAGGATTTCCACAGGAGAGGAGGGTCACCCCAGTTTTGCTGTCACTGGGCCAAGCTAGGCATGTGGCCTAGATGAGGAAAATAGTATCGATATGGTAACCTGCTCTTTTCCCCTGGTATCACTCCTGTTGAGCATACCATTGTTGTTGTCTTTGTTCTTTATATTGTTGGGGCCTTTGCTGTAAACTTGTGTACCTATTGTTATAGTGTGAAATAATTATGAGCTGTCTCATTTAGCCTGCTAAGGGTTTAGTTGCTTGAAGGCCACTGCAAAGGCACCTCCCCTTTTCAATATTTGCTTTTATGGTATTCATTATTTTTATGTATTGAATCCTAATAATGTAATTTCATTTATGTACATTTAGAGTAGTGATTTATCCCTGCTGGTTTTGTCTACTGAACTATTGTTTAACCTGTGTTGTTACCATTGACTGTTCCCTTGCCAGCTGCCTGAAGAGTCTGCTGAAGGCAGGGGCTGTACACCAGCAGGAAGGGCAAAGAGAGGCAAAGCCTATGCAAATATAGTGCCTTCCATACTCAGCTGAGATTGCCTGGGTTTACATTCAAGAAGAGTCATTGTTTTGTTAACTAATATTTGTAAATAGTATATATGTATGTGTTTATGTTTCTATATGTTTATGAACATTGTACTGTACAATCAAACCTGTAAATAGTTAAATATCCTGGGGTGAACCTGGGCTCTGCTCTGCTCTGTAGGGGAGGGAGGTGAGCTGGTCTAAAACTAGGTGGTCACACTCACACCCTGCTAACATCCCTTCAATTGAGGGGGTACCAACCACATACCACCTGAGCTACAAAAGCATAGATCACTCATGTTAAACCTCCTGTAAAGACATACCATTAGTGCCTAAGACCACGGTATTTTTTATCACATTAACCTTAGTCAATTAGGAACTGGTTTCATTGGACTCGTATCTTGTGGCCTACTAAACAGCATTCAGATGGTAATGATACTGGTTACTACCAAGCCAGGCTAGATTGATTATTTCCTTAGTGATGGAAAACTTTGTCTGCTTCAGTTTCTTGAGCCATCCAGTTCCCTTGATTAACTGCTCTTATGGAGGCTCCCTCTACATGTTACAGGTATTGTGCAATTGTCGGTTAAATGAGTAATTAATTACCTTTAAAGTCAGCTACATATGCAAAGTAGCTATCACAAATTAAAAAGTGCCAACCAGCTATAAGGTTAGATCTTGAAAATGTGGACTTACTCTAAAGCTGGTTGCTACTGAACTTTAATTTGCATATGAACTTCAATTTCCCTGTAGCTGGAAGCTGCCTTTGCTTAGGAGGCTCTTAGCTGCAGGAGTGTACTATGCCTAGACTGAAACCCTTGAGCCCTGGGATCACAGTTTTCATGATCCCCAAAGCTTAGGGGGTGCATGAAACCCCTTAACCCACACACACAGCCAGGACCAAGATTCTCACAAGGGCCAAGAGTGTGAGGCACAGCCAGGACTGAGAGCCCAATCAGGTGCAGGACTCTTGGTCCTGGCTGCATGTGGCCTCTGCAGCTGGGAGACCCCTCAGCAAATGTGATTCCTAGCTGTGGGAGCCTGTTTTTTTCCAATGCAGGAAGAGCCCAGAATCAGGCCCACCCTACACTGGCAATAATGCGCAATTAGATCTAATTTGTGATTCTGCACCTCCTGCCATGCATGTGTGTCTCATGCATTGAATCCAACCAAATACCTTTACCTACATGTGTAGAAGGGGCCTGATTCCTATACCTGAATAGCATGGCTTATCAGCTTGACAGCCTCCTTCTATAGAGGCCAGATATTTGTTGAATTCTAACTTATTGATTAATCAACCTTTTTCTTCCCCCCAAGGTGCTTTCTTTCTCACTGCGCACATATCATCTATAAGACATTTTGCTTCCATATTTACATGCACTAATATGAGGCACAGCACCTTGTAATTATTCTTCTTTTTGCCACAGCTTGCAGGTGACCAGAATAAAAATGACATAGTGATTGCTGATTATTGGAATGTCACCTCTTCTGACAGGGAAGCTAATGAAGGGAATTCAAGTTCAAATAAGACTATGCTAGGTGTAGAAACTACCAAAACAACTCCATATCCATTAAGGAGATCAGCACGATTAAAAGAAAACTTCACTAAAAAGTATGTAGAGGAAGCTTTCAGTTGTCATAAAATGCACACAGACACTCAGCAGAGGATATGTAGTAATGATACTTTAACAGGAAATAACCATTCAGGCCAAGAAATTAAGCACAATATAACATAAAATCATATTTCTCTTTATGCACCATTTCTTTTTTTCCCTCTCTCTATTTTATCAGCGTGATAAATACATTCAAGTCTTTCCTCATTCATATTGCATGAGTGTTACTAATTTTTTGAAAGGTAAAGCTTTTATATTTTCTTTAAAAATACTCAAATTTGCTGTAATTTGCCCTTTATTCAATCTTATTTCAGTTAGCATGAATACACGTGTGTGTGTGTGTGTGTGTGTGTATCTGTGTTCATGTATATATGTATATGCATATACATATGCACATACACATACATACACACACATCCTTAACATATACATATGCATATACCTGTATATGAACTATAGGCAGGGTAAGGGCCCCAAGGGGACACTTGCATGCCTATACACAAATGCCAGGAGCTTGGGGAATAAACAGGAGGAACTTGGTCTCTTGCTAAACACAAATAATTACGGAACTTGTCCTCTTGCTAAACACAAAAAATTACAATGTCACAGGGACAATGGAAACCTGGTGGGACTCCACCCATGACTGGGCCACGGGTATAGATGGCTATACCTTGTATAGGAGAGATAGAGTGGACAAAAGGGCAGGGGGTATAGCTCTCTATGTCAAGGAAAGCTACATATCCCTGCAAGCTGACATTGGCACCCAGGGCAGATGACTTGAGACCCTCTGGGTTAAAATCCAAGGGGAACACGGCACTGGGGACACAATGGTGGGAGTCTATTACAGACCCTCTACCCAGGATCAAGACCTTGACCAGGAGTTTGCCAGGGAATTGGCTGAGGCCACATGCTCCCAGTGCATGGTTGTCATGGGAGACTTCAACTACCCAGACATAGCGTGGGAAGAGTGCTTGGTCAAATCTGAGCGGTCACAAAGCTTTCTCTCATGCATGGTCGAACTCTATCTGACGCAGGAAGTCTATGAGCTGGTGAGAGGTAAAGCGCTGCTCAACCTGGTACTGGCAACCGGG
This sequence comes from Caiman crocodilus, assembly GCA_030014935.1. NCBI lineage: Eukaryota > Metazoa > Chordata > Crocodylia > Alligatoridae > Caiman > Caiman crocodilus. The sequence goes on along the minus strand of JAGPOW010002514.1, from coordinate 25,010,723 downwards.
GACAACCTAATCAGTGACCTAATGACCTAAGGGAAGGTGGGTGACGAGCTGATCACTTTCATTATCCAACATAAAGCTGACATGTCAGTAATACAGAAGTCCTTGACTTTAGGAAAGCTGACTTCGACATGCTAAGGAGGCTTGTCAGTGAAGACCTCAAGGGCCACAACCCAAAGGGAGGGGAGTCCAGGACTAGTGGTTGCTCCTAAAGGGAGCAATCCTGGATGCCCAAGCAAAGTCTATCCCATCTCGGAGGCAAGGCAGCAAAAGGGCACAGCAGCCCCCTTGGCTCTCCAGGGAATTAGCAGACCTCCTGCATCTTAAAAGAAAGACCTACTAAGGATGAAGGACTGGATCCACCACCAAGGAGGAGTACTACATTAGTCTGGACCTGCAGAGAGCAAACCAGGAAAGCCGAGGCTGTGATGGCACTCCAGCTAGCTACAAATATCAAGGACAATAAAAAGTCCTTTTTTACATAAGTGGGAGCCAGAGGAAAAGCAAGAGCAACATTGGATCCCTACTAAACCAGATGGGACAACTGACAACTGACACCCAGGAAAAAGCAAACTTGCTAAATGAGTACTTTGCATCAGTTTTCCACCAGTCCCATGAGATGCCCCTGCCCATGACAGGACGGAGGCCTGAGTAAGGGCGATTCCTTACCCTTCATCAAAGCTGACCTTGTAAAGAAACACCTTGAGAGGCTGGATACCTTCAAGTCAGCTGGCCCTGCTGGTTTACACCCAAGGGTACTTAAGGAGCTAGTGAGCATCATAGCTCAGCTCCTGGCATGGATCTTCGAGAACTCCTGGCGCTCTGGAGAAGTGCCTGAAGACTGGAAGCAGGCTAATGTAGTGCCTGTCTTCAAGAAAGGGAGGAAAGTGGATCCAGCAAACTACAGGCCCATCAGCCTGACCTCTATCCTGGAGAAGGTCTTGGAAAAGATTATCAAAGAGACCATCCTTAACAGAATGGCTAACAACAACATCCTAAGGGATAGCCAGGATGGGTTTGTTGTGGGTAGGTCTTGCTTGACCAATCTCATTTCCTTTTACAACCAGGTGACCTATCACCTGGACAAGGGAGAATAGATTGATGTCATATATCTTGACTTAAAAAAAAGCCTTCGATCTGGTATCCCATGATCACCTCTTGGCAAAACTGGCTAACTGTGGCCTCGGCCTCACCATGATCCAGTGGCTGGGGAATTGGCTCTGTGGTAGGACCCAAATAGGCTGCTCCGAGCAGGGCTTGCAGCATCTGTGCACAGGATGACAGCAGGCTGCCACTGCCAGCTGGGGCCAGCACTAGCACTGAGTTCTTTCCGGCACTTGGCACGGGCTGGGCTGAGTAGATTTGGGTGCTGGCACTGGCCCCAGCTGGCAGTAGCAGCCTGCTGTCATCTTGCATGCAGATCTGAGGACCCGCTGCTGTATCTTATTGTGTTTTCCTTGTACTGCCCCTTTAAGGCCAAAGCCCTCATGTTCAGCACTGCAGGGTTCAGTTTGTGGCAGTTTTTGCAGCACTGGAGACTCCATTTTCTCTGCCCTGAGGAGCCAGAGGTATTGTTGGTTCCCCTCTCTTCACAGAACTGGACTGGGTCAAATCAGAGGCAGAGCAAGTATAAGTTTTGCATACTTATACTGAGGGCAATTGTTAACATCCACCTTGGATATGACTCCAGAGAATTATTATAATAAAGAACTTAGTTCAATCCAGGAGTGTCCGGAGTGTTATTGCTGAACTCACAACATATTATCTGTCGACGAGGATGGGATCCTTTGCTGAAAGACACTCCTAGATTGTGAGACAACAGTCTGAGACCAGGCTGTGTTTTGTGATCAGAGTGAAGTTTTTTTTTCTTCTTCTTTTCTTTCTAAGATGGCTGATATTAGTTAAAATGGCTATATCAAGTCACATAGCAGAATTTGATGTGAGCCAGCTGGCTTCTTGGGACTCTTACATGGAAAGGCTATCCTATTACCTGGAAGCCAACAAAGTAGAAAACCCAGAACAGAAGTGTGCGATCCTCCTGACAATCTGTGGTGCCAAAACATTTGCCATTTTTCATTCCCTCACAACACCTGCCTTACCAAACACTAAGTCTTATGCTGAACTAGTTGCTCTACTAAAGGCACATTTTTGCCCAAGACCATCTGTTACACTGCAGAGAATTCATTTTTTTTTAAATGGGACTAAAAGGCCAATGAAGGCATAGCAGATTACCTGGCTGAGCTCAATCGCCTTGCAGAATTTTGTGAGTTTGGGGATCTCCCGGATGGCCTGCTTTGTGACTATCTTATCTGTGGGGTTCAAGATGAAGTAATCCAATGCTGCCTGCTCTCTGAACCAAATTTGACCTTGGCTATTGCACAAGAAAAATACTTGGCAGCTGAAGCAGCATCCCATAACGTGATAGAAATTCACCAGGTGTTCTCCAGCAATGTCTACTTACTCCAAAAAGATCAAAAATCAGATCATCACCAGCAAATTCTGAAGATTATACCCTCACCAACAGCATCACATAAACCAATTAATCCACAGATATGTTGGAGTTGTGGTGGCCAAAAAGGGAGTGCAGGTTTAGGAATGCGGAGTGTCATGCCTGCAAGAAGGGCCACGTAGAGACGGTTTGCCGCTTCAAAGGCTAGTTCCAGGAGACAAAACACTGTGGCAAATGTATTCACTCCCAGACCACACACAGATTAGAGTTTTTCCCAGAATGTGTGGTACAAAAACTATATTTGATTAAAAATGTTGGTGTTGTTGAAACTCAAGGTTCTCAGACGATTGCAACTGTAGAAATAAATGGAAAAAAGTGTAAAATGGAAGTGGACTCGGGTTTGGGAGTATTCCTCATGAATGAAAACACATTCTTCCAGTTGTTTTGGGACCCTCTCCCCAAGTTATTGAAACCTGTGTTGCCTGCATGACTACAATGGACAGATTATGAAAACTTTGGGTAGCTGCAGTGCAGTCCAGTATAGGTATTTTAGACAGCATCTACCCCTATTAAAGGCCCCACAAATTCTTCCGGGGAAAAATTGGTTCTCACCATTGGGAATCAGTATTCAAGGTGTACACAGTCTCTGCACAGAAAGTCTGGCAAGGCTTGCAAGGGAGTTTCCCCAGGTATTCTCCAAGGAATTAGGTCCACCTGTGACTTTCCAAATGGATCCTGCAATAGCCCCTATCTTTATGAAGGCTCAGAATGTACCTTTTGCACTGCAGATGAAAATTGATGCAGAATTAAATCGGCTTATTGTGTAAGGGTTCCTCGTACCCATTGTATATACAAGCTGGGCCACACCAATTGTTCCTGTGTTAAAACCTAATAGCAGTGTTTGCATCTGTTCTGTTTGCTCAACATGTAATTCCTTGCCCTACAACAGGGTCCAGCCCATCAGAGCTTATGGATTGTCGACTCATGACATGCTTTGACTGTGTTAATCTAGACCTGGTGAGAGACATGCAGTTTAGGAAAGAAAAGGAGTTGGACTCCGCATTGGCATCTGGTACCTTATGTCCTTTCATTCCACAAGAGACTGTTTGCTCGAAACTATGGGACAGGCTCACAGTGGGTTTGTTCTAAAATTGTAAGCGCCACAGGATCTGTATCAAATACAGTCCAGACTGATGACAGACAAGTTTGGAGATGTTATGTGGACCAGCTGTGTGGGCGTTCTCCTACTGATAATCCTACACCCAAGCAATCTCCAAGCACCAACCCACCACCGACAGACATGGATTCATTAGGGAAGTGCCTACCTGTTTCCATCAATGCAAACCTTTTCCATCATCGTCAGAAGGAAGCGTCACTGTTGAGTCTCCAGATAGGCTGACAGGGCCATCATCTGCTGAACCTCTCAGTGAGTCCAGTTATATGGGAAGACCACACCGGCAGTGGAGTCCTCCCAAATGTTTGGCTGACTATTCTGTCTAGGGGGAAGGGGTGTTGTGACTTACTGTGTTTTCCTTGTACTGCCCCTTTAAGGCCAAAACGTTCATGTTCAGCACTGCAGGGTTCTGTTTGCTTTGTGGCAGTTTTTGTGGGGACTCCACTTTCTCTGCCATAAGGAGCCAGAGGCATTCTTGGTTCCGCTGTCTCCACAGGACTGGACTGGGTCAAGTCAGAGGCAGAGCAAGTATATGCATATATATACTGAGGACAATAGATCCACCCTGGATATGATTCCAGAGAATTATAATAATACATAACTGTTAGTTCAATCCAGGAGTGTCCAGAGTGTTGTTGCTGAACTCACAACATATTACCTGTGCCCCCTGGGAAGGCTGCGAGGCTGTGCCAGACTCCTCCTGGGGGCCATGGGCCCCCAGATCTGAACACTGGATGATAGCAGGCTGAGCACTGGGATTGGAAGGGACCTCAGAGACAGTTCACAGACACTGGCCAGCTACAGATGTCAATATCAGAGCAGTCCTTCCTCACTCCTCCTTCCCCCACCTGCTTCTGAGTTTCTGTTTTCCTGCAAACCTGCCTCTGAAACATTCACAACATTTCTGAAACATTTTGGATTTGTTTGTTTAGTTTTGGAGATGTTTTGGAGCCTTCTGTTTCATTTCAGAGTCAGTGTTTTGGGCGCCAAAATGGGCTGAAACACCTCCGAAACAAAACAGCTGCCAAAGTTTTGCACGGCCCTAATACACATGCATACATATGTGTGTGTGTGTATGTATATATTATTAGCCCACACGTTTCTTTTAAAAATTATGTAAGTTTAAATGTAAATCTAGTGTAACTATTACATTCTTATTTATATGGTGAGATTATATTTGTTGATTTTAAACAAATTTTTCTTCAATAGAATGCAAGGATCTGCTTCTAAGGACAGTGAAGACCAGTGTTCAGAGCTGGGAGATGGTATGTGTAAAGGATCAACTTTGGATATAAATAACCAGGACAAACAGATAAGGAAGAGCCAAAGAATTGCACAGAGAATTGGTGAGAAATGTTTCTGTTAATTTTTCATGTAAATCAGTCTTATAGGAAAATTCAAACAAATCTACTGAACTAAAAAAAAGTATAGTTTTGTTTTATAGTATTTCAAAGGCACAATGTGGATTTCTGAATTCATAGTATCATAGTATCATAGTACCTAGGGTCAGAAGGGGCCTAGAGCAGGCCATCAAGTCTGACCCCCCCGCCAATTGGCAGGAAACGAGTGCCAGGGTCACAGGACCCCAGCCGAGTACCTATCTAATCGACTCTTAAAGACACCCAAGGTAGGAGCAAGAACAACTTCCCTAGGAAGCCGGTTCCACATCCTAGCCACCCTAACTGTGAAGT
>JAGPOW010002514.1:24931850-25005312 GCA_030014935.1 Caiman crocodilus | reverse complement strand
GGGCTCAGCAATCACTCCCGCCAGTTCCCTCAGCACCCTCGGGTGTAGGTCATCCGGGCCCGCCGACTTAAAGACGTCCAGCCCTTCCAGAAGCCCTTCCTCACCCTTGGCCTAGCAGCGATTTCCGAGGAGGTATACATTCCTCCAACGGGAGGGATGTCCCGGTCCCCCCCGCAGGAAGACCGAGGCAAAGAACTCATTGAAGATCTCCGCCTTCTTGAATTACCTTGTTATAAAGCAATGCAGCAACAACAACAATAATATCAGATACTTAGCACCAGCTTCTTAAAAATACTTACAGTTTGCATTCTAAAGAAAAAAAAAAGCTGATTCTTGCATACATGCTTTATAAACTTAAAAAAATCTTCCCACATACACATTTAATCATGCAAGATTATATTTTGAAGTGAAATGCAAGCAGTTATTTTTGGGAACAGAGTCTAAATGTAGGTCTTGATTCTTCAACCAGGTTTTCACTAGGCCTGTGCAAAGGAGCTAGTATTCACTTCAGATTCAAATTCGGCTGATTCAGGGGACAGTGATTCGATTTGGTGATTTGATCATTTTCCTGACTCAACTCAGCCAAATCTGATTCAGAGATTTGGCTGCTGCTGAGTTTCCACATCTCCAAATCACACAGATCAGGCCCATCCCCCACCCAGCAATGGCTGCCCTGCCTGCCGCAGCCTCACTCACAGGGTGCTGCTGGGTGGGAGGACAATCCCCACTGCCCACCATTGCCCCACTCTGTGTGGAGGGCTCTGCACAAGTCCCCTGACCTTCCTCTCACTTCCCCGGACCCCGCATGGCTGCCCCACCCTCCGTGGTTCCAGCCTTTTAAGAAAAACAAAAAACCTTAAAGGGCTGGAGCTGGGCCGGGTGGGGCAGCCATGGGGAGGGCTGGGACAGTGCGGGGGAGGTCAGGGGACTTGTGGCAGAGCCCCCCATGCAACATGGGGCGGTGAGGATCACCCCCCTGCCCGGCAGCACCCAGTGAGTGGGGCTTTTTTTTAAAGCACTGGGAGCTGGGGTGGACAGGGCAGCCATGGTGGGGGGTGGAGATGGGGAAGTGGAGAGGGGATGGGACCTGGCAGGGGTCCCCCCATGGTCTCCTCCCCTCTCCCCCAGCCCTCTCTCCCCTGCCCACTATTTACCAGCTCCTAGTCTGGCTGCAGCTCCCTGATGCAGCCACCAGGGACTGTTTGAATCACCAAAGCTCTCCAAATCTTTTCCGAAGATTTGGAGAGCTTTGAATTTATTTGGATCTTTTAATTGGTCTCCTGATTTGATTCAGATTCAGAGATTTGGCCAGCAAATTGGGCCAAATCTCCTCCAAATTATATCAGCACCCAAAACTTTGCACAGCCCTAGTTTTCACCTCTGTATGAATCTTCCACTACAGTTTCACTGAGGAGGTAAAATAAATTCCTTCTGAATTCAGTATGGCTGGTGAAAAGAGGAGGAAGGAATAATTATGCTGGGTGCTCAGAAGAACAAACTTTTATCATCATTTTCATAGAATTATAGAAACAAAGGACTGGAAGGGACCTGCAAGTCATCAAGTCCTTTCTCCTGCCATGGGCAAGAAGAAGTGCCATGGGCTCAAATGAGCTCAACAAGGTGCTTATTCAGTCTCATCTTGAACACCTCTAAGGATGGCACCTGCACCACCTCTGCTAGGATGTGTTCCACATTCTGGAAACTTTATGGAAAAAGTTTTTTTTTTCTTATGTCTAATTTTCTCTCTATTAGCTTGTGGCCATTGGTCCTCATCTTCTCTCAAGGTGCCTTTCTGAAAAGTTTCTCCCCTAGGAGTCTACTACAGCCCTCCTAACCACAAACAAGAGCTGGACCAGGAATTCACCAGGGAACTGGCTGAGGCTGCACGTTCTCAGTGCATGGTTGTCATGGGAGACTTTAACTACCCGGACATCTCATGGGAAGAGCACTAGGCCAGATCTGATCAGTCACATAGCTTCCTCACAAGCTCTACCTGACTCAAGAAGTCTGTGGGATGACAAGAGGTAAAGTGTTGCTGGACCTGGTACTGGCCAAAGGGGATGACCTGGTCAGTGACCTAAGAATCGATGGGAAGCTGAGTGATAGTGACCACAAGCTGATCACCTTTACTATCCATCGCAAAGCTGTCAAGTCGGTCAGCAATACAGAAGTCCTCGACTTCAGGAAAGCTGACTTTGACAAGCTTAGGAGGCTCATTGCCAAGGCCCTAAGGGACCATGACTCAACAGGAAGAGGAGTCCAAGAAGAGTGGTTGCTCCTCAAGGGAGCGATCCTAACTGCTCAAGGGATGACCATGTCATCACAAAGGAAGGGTAGCAAAAGAGCGCAGCAACCCCTTGGCTTAGCAGGGAACTGGAGGACTTCCTATGCCTCAAAAGAGAGACTTATAAAGGATGGAAGCCTGGAATTACCACCAAGGAGTACTCAGCACTGGTCTGTACCTGTAGGGAGTGGATTAGGAAAGTCAAGGCTGCAACTGAGCTCCACCTGGCGTTACACATCAAGGACAACAAAAAGTCCTTTTTCAGATATGTAGGGAATTGACAAAAAAGCAAGGGTAACATTGGACCCCTGCTGAACCAAATGGGACAGCTGATAACCAACACCCAGGAAAAGACCAACCTACTTAATGGGTTCTTTGCGTCAGTCCTTCATCAGTTCAATGGGACCGCCCTGCCTAGCAAGACATGGAATGGCCAGCGTGAGGGTGTATTTATACCCAGCATTGGTGTTGATCTAGTAAAGGATCACCTTGAGAGGCTGGACGCCTTCAAGTCTGCTGGTCCTGACAGATTACACCCTACAGTACTCAAGGAGCTGGAAGGTATCATAGCCTAACCATTGGCAAAAATATTTGAAAACCTGTGGCACTCAGGTGAAATACCTGAAGACTGGAAGAAGGCCAATGTGGTACCCATTTTCAAGAAAGGGTGGACAGCAGATCCTTGGAATTACAGGCCAATCAGCCTGACCTCAATCCCTGGTAAAGGATTTTCTCTTCAGAAAATTATCAAAGAGACCCTTCTGGGTAAGCTGACTGAGAGCAACATCCTGAAGGATAGCTAGCATGGGTTTGTCATAGTAGGTCTTGCCTGACCAATCTCATCTCCTTCTATGACCAGGTGGACAAGGGAAAATTGATTGATGTCATATATCTGGACTTTAAAAAAGACTTTGGTCTGGTGTCTCATGACCTCCTCGTGGAAAAATTGGCTAACTGTGGCCTTGGCTGCATCACAGTCTGATGGCTGGGAAATTGGCTCCAAGGTCAGACCCAGAGAGTAGTGGTCGATGGTAGTGAATCATTATGGTGCTCCGTGACCAGTGGCATTCCCCAAGGCTCTGTCCTTGGACTGGTTCTCTTTAACATCTTTATCAATGATGTGGACATTAGTGTCAAAAGCGCACCTGTCTAAGTTTGCTGATGACACTGAACTTTGAAGCATAGCATCCACACCTGAGGACAGGTTAGTGATCCAGGCTGATTTGGATAAACTTAGTAAGTGGACGGATACAATCCTGATGACGTTCAATACTGATAAATTTAAGGTACTCCACCTTGGGGAAAAAAACCCCGCAGCATGCTTATAGGCTTGGCAGTGCTACACTTGCTAGCGCCAGTGCTGAAAGAGACTTGGGGGTCATGATTGACCACAAGATGAACATGAGCCGCCAATGAGATGTCACAGCTGGTAAAGCTAACCAAACTCTGGCTTACATCCATAGATGCTTCTCAGGTAAATCTCAGGATGTCATCCTCCCACTGTACTCGGCCTTGACGAGGCCACAACTGGAGTACTACATCCAATTCTGGGCTCCTCACTTCAGGAAGAATGTGGAGAAGCTTGAGAGAGTCCAGAGGAGAGCCACATGCATCATCAGAGGGCAAGATAATAGGCCTTATGAAGAGAGGCTGAGTGCCATGGGACTCTTCAGCCTGGAAAAGCACAGGCTCAGGGGGGACCTGATGGCTGCCTATAAGTACATAATGGGTGTACATCAGGATCTGGGAGAACATCTGTTCATCAGAGTGTCCCAAGGTAAAACAAGGACCAATGCTCATAAACTCCTCCAAGACCAATTCAGGCGGGACATAAGAAAAATTTTCTTTACTGTCCGAGCCCCCAAGACTTGGAACAGACTTCCTCCAGAAGTGGTGCAGGCACCTACTCTGGACTCTTTCAAGAAATGTTTGGATGCTTATCTTGCTGGGATCCTTTGACCCTAGCTGACTTCCTGCCCCTGGGGCAGGGGGCTGGACTTGATAATCTTTGAGGTCCTTTCTAGCCCTAATGTCTATGAAATTTATGGAATCTAGATCTTGATGCTCACCACTAACGTACTTGTAGGCGGCTATCAAGTCACTTTTCGGGCTTTTCTTACTCAGACTGAACAGGCCCAGTTCCTAGATTCTCTCCTCACAGGCCCCTAATCATATGGGTGGCCCTTCTTTTTACCCTCTTGAGCTTATCCACATCCTTCCTGAAGTGTGGTGCCCAGAACTGGACACAGTACTCCAGCTGTGGCCTCACCAATGCCAAATAGACAGGGAGAAGCACCTCCTTGGATCTGTTGGGAACACATCAGCTAATGCATGCCAGAGTTTATTTGCCCTGCCGGCAACCTCATCACACTGTTGATTCATGCTCATCTTCCAGTTGATTGTGACCCCCAAGTCCCATTCAGATGCTGTCCCAACCAGTGTACCACCCCCCATCATGTAGTTGTTGTGAAGGTTCTTTATATCCAGGTGACCCTGCACTTAAACCCTGCACTTCTCCCTGTTAAACCTAATCTAATTTCATTTTGCCCATAAAACCAGTCTGTCAAGATCATCCTGGATCCTGGATCATCCTGGATCCTGTGATGATCCAGCATTTCCCCACAGCTTAGTATCATCCACAAACTTAACCACTGAGTTTTTCACCCCCTCATCCAAGGCATTTATAAATATGCTAAAGAGCATGGGTCCAAGCACAGGGGACACCACTGGAGATGATCCTTCAGGATGAGGCCATCCTATTGATTACAACTCTCTGGGATCGGCCTCTAAGCCAGTTGTCAACCCACCTCACTATAGACTGGTCCAGCCCAGTATCCTCCAATTTAGTTCAGAGAATTTTGTAGAATCAAAGGCTTTACTGAAATCCAAGTAAATTACATCAACTTCATGTCTCTCATTCAAATGGTTAGTTACCTGGTCATAGAAGGACACCAGGTTTGTCAGGCATGACCTACCTTGACATGCTAGTTACTTCTTAATACCACACCAGTTACCAGCTTGTAATTGATGGCCTCAATTTTTCAGTATTTTTTACCAAGACCAAAGTCAAACTGACTAGTCTGTAGTTTGCAGGGTTATCCCTATTCCTTTCTTGAAGATAGTACCACATTGGCCCTCTTCCAGTCATCGGGGACTACTCCCAAGTTCCATGACTCTTTGAACAGCTATAAGCTCAGCCAGTTCTTTCAAGACTCATGGATGAAGGTCACCTGGGCCAGTAGGCTTGAAAGTGTTCAAATATTCTGAGATCCCTCAGCTGTTCAGGACTGATTTCATGTAGTCTGTTATCTTCCCCATGTTCCCAGGGCCTCTAGACAGGTGAACAGCTCCTGTTTGATTTCAGAAATACTAATGTGAACTGATTTAGGAGCTCTGCCTTCTCACGGGGATCAGCTGTGGGCTGCCCATCCGTATTCAGTAGGGATCCCACAGTGGAGCCCATTTTTTTTTCTTGCTCCCTATGTATCTATAGAAGGACTTTTTGTTGCCCTTTATTCTGGTTGCCATCTTGATCTCCATGCCTGCCCTGGCTTTCCCTGTCTTATAACTGCATAACCTGGCAATAAAAGTGTACTTCTCTGTGATTGCTGAACCATTCTTCCATTCCTTGTAAGCTTCTTTTTTCTTTTTCAATAGTTTCCTAATATCCTGGGTGAGCCAAGCAGGTTTTTTGGCTCTTTTCCCATTTTTTGTCCATGTGGGGGTGGTCTCTTCCTGAGCAGTGAGAATTGCCCCCTTAAGGAAGCAGCACTGTTCCTGAACTCCCAAATCATCCAGTTGCTGGTCTCAGAGGGCCTCTCCAACTAACTTCCTGGGTTTGCCAAAGTCTGCTCTTCTGAAGTCTAGGACTTCTGTTCTACTAACTAGATTCCCAGCCTTTCGGTGGATGATGAGCCTAATCAAGTCATGATCACTGTTGTCCAGAGTACTTCCAATTCTCAGGTCGCCTAGCATGTCCTTCCCTTTGGTCAGCACTAAATCCAGAGTGGCCCTACCCCTAATCCGAGGTACCAAGTAGGGGTGATCCAGCCAGACCAGGAAGCCTAGGGGTATGGTGCATACTCATCACCATATTGCAGGGTGGGACTGTGCTTGTACCACTACCAAATTTGCACAGCCCTTTAAGGCCTGCTCTCACAGCTGCACTCTGGGCCCGTTTCAGTGCTCCATGTGCTGTGTCCATGTGCAGCTCCCTAGGTGTTTTTTTTTAAGTAGGAGACCAGGTGGGTATCTTTACCCCCACCAGCTAGTGCTGCTGCTGTGACTAGGCAGACAGGTTTGAGCAGCCACCTGCAGGGGGATTCCCTGTGTCCCTGGATCACTCCCTCATCTCCTTTACCTGAAGTCCAGCACTGGGGGTCTATTCCTTGGCGTCAGAGCGCTTTGGCTGCCCAGGGGCACAACAGGTATGGGGTGTGCCATGCATCAGCACCAGGGGCAGCTCAAATGTGAAGTACCCACCAATACCCCTTATACGTGCCTTTCTGTGCTAACTCCTGCGCTAACTCATGTGTCAGGCCCAGAGCACACCTGTTTTGAGAAATTATTAGTACTTCTTGCCAAAAATATCACTGAAATATGGAAAGTCAAAAGTGGAAAAGACACCATTTAAAAGTTATATTCTTTCATTCTGTGTACCAAACTCTGTTGAGATCAACATGATATTTATGCACAGACTGTCAGGTGAAATGTGATTATTATTAAGGGAGATTAATGTTTACCTATTTTTACTGCAGGAACAACTTTCTAAAATGTCTCTCTTTAGGAAATAATATGGCTAAGGATGCCCATTCAAAGTTAATCGAAATTACTTGTGCAGATGCATTACATTGGAATCTCTTTAATCCCCTCTACTGTTTTTTCATGGGATACCTACTTAATTTCTCCATTTACAGATAGTGAAATGATGTACAGGAACTTAAAACCAAGCTGTCAAACATAGCCACTAATTTAGGCGCCAAGTTGAAATGCACATTTGTTCTTTTTTTAGCGTGTTTATAGAACACTGTGCGTGCATCTACAGGTGCACTTTACTTCAGAGCTGACTAATTAGCTCCGTAGTAAAGCATCACCATCTACATGTGCAACCACATTAGGGCACATGAAATTTAATTAATCTCACTGCAGGATACCGCTATCCAGGACAAGTACTGTCCTACAGCAGAGTAGTTATGCGTGCCAAAATGCATATGTAGACAATGACTAGGCTTGGCTAGGGCATGAGAGTGCAACAGTGCAGGGGCTGCCTTGTGGCTAGCCCCTCACTGGAGCACCCTTGTGCCCCAGCTAGCCCCTCCACAGCACATTGAGCTAGTCAGAAGCAGCCCTGGCTGCCAGCCTGAGCCCCCTGCCAGCCAGGGCTGCTTTGTCCCTGCTCAACATGCTGCTGTCCCGGCAGGCATGTGTAAATGCTGTGCCCAGGAGCAATAAACTTGAGCATGAACTGCACCAGAGTTCCAGAGTTTATTATTAACTGCATGTATAGATACACCCAATATGTTCAAAGCTCAGTTCAGAATTCTAGTACTTCTGTTAGAGCTGGAAGCACTTAACACTCCTATAAATCTGGCCCCAGATATCTCATGCTGGGTTCTGAGACCACGAGGAATACAAAATTAGTGTATAAGCATTTTGGTTTTAAAGCTAATCGGTAGTCTAAGGGTGAGAAGCAAGGTATGTTGGTTGAATCCCTGCAGGGTGAGATGGTCTTGGCAAGTACTCAAAACACTAGATTATTTGGCAAATGACAGGTATTACCATCAGCCATGTCCAAGGGTGAACAGAGCTTTAGTGCTTTACACTCAATTCAGTGCTTTTCTCAAGGTGTTGTCAGGTGGGCATCTCTCCTGTGAGCAGTGAGGATCTTGACATGACAGCAACCCTTAATCTGACACCTCAGTTCCAAGGAGTGGGAATTCAGACATATCCCTATTCCTACTGTTTCTTTTCACTGCTGAGTGGATTGGCCTTGGGAGATCTTAAGATCTCCCCATTCACTGTATAAGAAGCCTAAGTACCGAGCCCTATTGATTAGGCTAGCTTCCTTAGGTTGTAATTCACCTAAATTCTAGGTATCATGACGCCTGCCTGAGAGTGGGATTGGGTTTAAGGATCAGCCCTTGCCCAGCAATAAAGTGAATATTTTACAGACAGCAGCATCATTTGATGTGAAACTCTGATTCATTCCCAGGGATAGGTTAGTTTGTCTTGTACACTGAACAAGGCATGGATCTTGTGAAATAAAATTTTTTATGACTTTGCAATTAAAAACTACATCATGATACATATGCAAAAGGAAGAAGAATTTAAAGGCATGCAGACAATTTAATTTTCCATGTATTTGCTTTTGCAAATATAATGTTCTTTTAGTGTATTTGTTAATGTAAAATGTAAATGTTACATCCTCATTTATTTAAAAAGCAAACAAAAAACCCCACCAGAAATCCTGTCATGTGGAACCATATTAAATGGCAGCCTGGGTCATAATCAGAGCTCAGACCATTACATCACAACACAGACCTCTTCTGCCTGTGGTAATGGAAGAAACAATGGCAATAGTAGCTGTTATGCTCTGTGTAGACCAATAGAGAGGGATGAGGCACACACCTTGCCCTGTGGGTTTCAGTTGCTTACAGCAGCAGTATGCAGACACTCAAGATTCCTGTGTTCAGTTCCAGGTTCTGCAGGGGAATGTGTTCCAGTGGTCATAGACTGTTCTGCCTCTTTGTCCTTCTTTGCTCTTCCTGTCACAACAGAATTGTGGTCCCTTGTCATGCTCTTTACTCTCTTCACTGGCTGTTTCTACTCTCTTACTGTCCCTGCCATTTGTTACTTTTCTGCATTCTTGTCACAAAAAGCTTCCCTTTTCTAATAGTCACTGCCTGGAGACCAGCAGAAGAGGGATTAATCTTTTTCTACATCTGGGTGCCTAGAAACACAGCACTCTAGTTTACTGGGAAGAGCAGTTGGAGAAAAAAAATCCCATTTTGCCCATTCCCTCTTGCTGGGCATTTGAGCATGCTCAGTGTATGCAGGGCCTTTCAGAATTAAGCAGCCTAACCTTAGCAAGTTTTGAATGAGAATGTGCAAACTGAGATTGTTCTTCATTGTTATGGTGATAGTTCTTAAGAAGTAGACTTTTTAGAACCTTTTACCTACATCACTTTTTAATGCTATATATTTTGTCACATGGCACTTTATGATCAAAATACTGTGATTTCTAATCATTTAGTGCCTTTCTGGGAAATAAAATGTAACCAAATAATTAACACCAGTGATGCTCAATCTTTTGGCCTTGTGGACTAGTTGAGTGACTTGGGACCAATCTGTAGGTTGGACTGGGCCCCATGTGCCAGGACTGAACCCCATGCTACTTCTGCCCAACCTTATGAGGCCTCTTGCTGGTCTGTGCTGCCCTGCTCAGCCCTCCACTAGCCCATCCTGTCCTGATTTGCCCCATTCAACCCTACACTGCCCCATGCCACTCTAGCCCCACTCAAACCTGGACCCACCCCAGTTGGCCCTATACCTCCATGTCTCCTGGGTCTGGAAATTTGATAGCAGGGACTGGCAATTAGTTGCTAATGCTCCCCTGGTGCCAAATTTTTGGATGCATGTGGAGCCCTGTCAGCCGGATAACATGGCTCTGTGGCTTCGGGGTTTGAGCGCCCCTGATTCATACAGTTGACACAAGCTGTTATGAAAAATGTTATTCCAGTATGAGATTCAGCTGATAATTTTCCTTTGTGCCCTAGGTTGGACTCCACTACATGAAGCCAAAGCAACAGGTTTTTATAAGATATCAAATGAGCTTTTGAAAGCTGGTGCTAATGTTAACTGTAAAAGAAGAGAACAAATTACAACAATACAAGATGCAGTTAGAGAAGGCCATTAGGAGGTGTTACTGTTATATTTGGACACCAACAGTGATTTTATATATAACATATTCTGTGATTGGTCAGGGAGGTCTCATAGCATTTTACTTTCATTACACTGGTGTTAATAATGTAGGCTTTTGGGGCACATTTTAAAGTTCAGGGGCTTTGGAGCTCTTAGAGTGCTTACACAAGTTATGTTTTTCATGTGATTGAGCCCTGAAAGCTCTCTATAGCCATGCACGGCTGTAGAGTGCTTTGAAAGTGGCCAATTGCACAAACATTTTTAATCCTTGTCAAATGAGTATTAGATGAAGGTACACTAAATCAGAGTACCTTAGGGAACTTGCATTCACTCAAGGATTAATTTTTCCACATTGTGGTGGAGCTGGGCTGCTGCTTGTGCCTGTGAGCACCAGCCCAGCCCTGCCCCTGGGCCTGTCAGTGGGGGAGGGAGGGAAAGAGGGAGGGAGAGTGAGCAGCAGCAGTGGCAGCTGCTGGCTTGGTTTGGCTTGTCCTGGCCAGAGCTGGAGGTGGGAGGAGCAGAGTGGAATGAAACCTCCTTGCATCATGGGCTCCCCCCTGCTACCCTGGCTGGGATTGGGGGGGAGAGCCTGTGAGGTAAGGGGGCTCCATTTCATTCCTTGCCTCCTTCTCCCTCCCTTTTTCCTCCCTCACTGACAGCCCTGGAGCTGGGGTGGGGAGGAGCTAGTGAAAGGAGTGGTTCAGCAGCCTCCTTGGCTAGGACTGGTGCAGGCAGGTTTGAGCCCCTGACGCAACAGACAAACAGCTGTTGGATAGAGGGGTGGGGGGTCTAACTCATGGTGCTGTGTATACATATGTCTCTAGCCAATACCTTGTGCATAAAATTATCCTTCTTTTTCTTCCCAGGAAAGCAAATTCTAATCTGGATTAAGGAACTGGAAGAGAACAAGGTTTTAGTGATGGAACTCTCTATTTCCCACAAAAATAGCTACAAATCCAGAGGTGGGCAAAGGTTTGGCTGGAGCAATGAACTTTTCTGTGCATTGCTGAAAACATAAATCCTGGCAGGCAGAAGGGACAAGTATATAGCTGAATCTTGGAGGTGCTATGCATGTATGAATCATGTACTGCATGTGCCATAGAGTGTGACAAATCACATTAGTACCAGGCTAGAAGTAAAGTCAAAATCCAGAAACAAATTATAACACTAAGCACAGGTATTAACAGATTTTAACTAATCCATGTTGACATTGATTATTCAGTTGGTTTTGCTTAAGAGCCCAGGATGTATGCACAGTGCCATGAGTTAAAGTGGGGCCCCTAAATATCTTTAAGCACCCTTAAGTGCCCAACTTGTATTAAAGTCATGAGCCACACTTTACAGATTTGTCTTTTAGTGTGTGATAGCAGGAACTAATTGTTTTTTCTAACTGTTTGGGGCATTTAACTACTAAACTTAGTGCAGAAAAAAAATAATCTAAATCTAAAATGACTTGAATCTCATCCATTGGTTGTATGCATATCTGATGGAACCAGAAGATTTTTTCACCAATAAACATTATAGCATGACTGAATGTGTTTTATACTGCCTTCTGAAATATGAGATAGATGTGAAGGCAAGCTATTAGGCTAAATGTAGATTAATGGTTTGATCTGGATTGGCACCACTGTTCCCTATAACATTTTTTCAGGAGCTTAATGAATGGATACAGAAGCTCAAGCTTAAAATCTCTGAGTGAAGTTCCTTCTGCTACAGTGTTCCCTCTATTTACTCTACCTTTCTCTCGTTTTAATTACTCCTTCAGTTCCTCATACTCTTATTCTACCTCTTGACATATTTTATATGCTAAATATGTTATTGGCTGTTTTCTAGCATTCCCTTTCCTCATTTGTGAGAGTGTATGTGTATGCAAGAGACCATAAACTATAAGAAAAGAAAAAGGAACATAAAAGCTGAGAGAAAGTGAAAAATGAGAGACTAAGGAGGGGTGAGAAAAAAAGGACAAGGGGAGTAGGGGGAAGATTAAAACGAGAGAGAGAATGAGTAAGAAGGGCTAGAAAGGAAAGAAAGACATCCTAGAACCTTTCATGCAACAGTGCCTGTTAATAGAATGTCTGACCATGCAACCTAAAAGGGAACAACGAATAATATAATGGTTATAGTGCTACTGTGACATATCACTGATATGAATTCTCTTCTGCTTAGTTTCCACTAAAGTATTAGTTACCAGGGCTAGTCATTTTGAACTGTAATGACTTTACTGCAATATTTTCATAAATATGCATGCATGGTTTCTTTGTAGCTGTGCACACAAATTAGTTGTGTGAATTATGGCATGCACAATTATGAAAAATTGGTCTTTTAATTTTATACTTCATTGAAGAGAAATCTAGTCCTGTTGTCTTAAACAGAAGCCAACTGAGTAATCAATGTCGACATGGATTATCTAAAATCTGTTAAAACCTGTGCTTAGTATTATAATTTATTTTTGGATTCTGACTTCACTTCCAGTCTGGTATTAGTGTGCTTTGTCACTTAACTGGCACATACAGTACATGGTTCATACATGCACAGCACCTCTGAGACTAAGGTGTACACTTGTCCCTTCTGCCTGCTAGGTTTTCTGTCTTCAGCAATGCACAAAAATGTTCATTGCTCCAGCCAAACCTTTGCCCACCTCTGGATTTGTAGCTATTTTTGTGGGAAATAGAGAGTTCCATCTCTAAAATCTTGTTCTCTTTCAGTTCCTTAATTCAGATTAGAATTTGCTTTCCTGGGAAGAAAAAGAAGGATAATTGTATGGACAAGGTATTAGCTAGAGACATGAGAAACCCAATTTCAGTTCCCTGGTTTTCCACAGACTGTGTGACTGTACTGCCTCCCTACCAAGCCCAGGACCATAGCTGAGAAACATGTTCTTCTAAGACAGAGAGCCTGAGAACAGCATTTGGATTGCTCATGTAGGATCCTCTAAGATATCTACTCTGCCTGTGTGGCATGGGAAAGAGTGGGTGGGGCTTATTCATAGATTCATAGATTATTAGGGGCTGGAAGGGACCTTGTACACCATTGGGTCCAGTCCCCCTGCACTAGGCATGAAAAGATAACTGAATTAAAGTGACCCCAGTGAGGTGACTGTCCAGTGTCCTTTTGAAGATTGCCAGGGTAAGTGACTGCACCACCACTGGAGGGAGTTTGTTCCACAGTCTGGACACCCTGACTGTGAAGGAGTTTTTCCTGGAACTGAGCCTGAAGCAGCCTTCCAGGAGTTTGTATCCATTTCTCCTGGTCTTCCCCAGGGGTGCCCTAGTGAACAGCTGTTCTTGATATGTTTCCCTGATGTAGTGGTAAGCTGCTATCAAATCCCCTCTCAGCCTTCTCTTCTGTAGGCTAAAGAGGCCCAAGTCCCTCAGCCTCTCCTCATATGGCTTGTCTTGTAAGTCCCTGATCATATAGATGGCTCTTCTCTGGACCTTCTCAGTTTTTCCACATCCTTGTTGAAGTGCAGTGCCCAGAAGTGGACACAGTACTCCAGCTGTGGTCTCACCAGTGCAGAGTACAGTAGGAGTATCACTCTGTTAGTTTTGTATTATATGCAACACTTAATGCATGCCACCGTGTTGTTTGCCCTGCTGGACACAGCATCACACTTCTGGCTCACATTCATGTGATGGTCAATTACCATCCCTAGGTCCCTTTTGGTCGTGGTGCAAGTAAAATTGTCGCCCCTGAGCCTGTAGGTATGTTTGGGATTGTTTGTCCCCAGATAGAGCCCTTATACTTCTGAGTGTTGAACTTCATCTGGTTCTGGTCTGACCAGCTCTCCAGCCTGTCCAGGTCCACCTGTATCTACAGCCTATCTTCTGGCATGACCGTGCTCCCCATAACTTGGTGTCACCCGCAAACTTGACCTGTAAGCTTTTCACCCCCACATCCAAAGCATTGATAAAGATGTTGAAAAGCACCAGTCTAAGCACAGACCACTGAGGGACACCACTGGCCACTTCTCACCAGGACAGCACAGATCCATTCATGAGAACTCTCTGGGTCCTACCATACAGCCAGTTTTCCACTCACTGAACTGTTGAGCAGTTAGGCCCACAATCTTCCAATTTTTCCACAAGGATATTGTGGGATACTAGATCAAAAGCTTTTTTAGAAGGGTTGGTATATAATGTTGATCTTCTCTCCCTGTCCAGGTTGCAAGAGACCTGTCTGTAGAAGCAGGTGAGATTGGTAAGGCAAGACCTACCCATGATGAAGCCATGCTGGCTGTCGTTCAAAATCTTATCCGCAACGAGCGTATCACACATAGATTCTTTCATGAGTCTTTCCAGGATTTTCCCTGAGATGGAGGTTAGGCTTGTTGACCTATAGTTGCCCAGGTCCACCCTCTTCCCCTTCTTGAAGATGCGCACAATACTGGCCCTCTTCCAGTCCTCTGGGATCCCCTCTGCGTGCCATGATTTCTGAAAGAGTTTTGCCATGGGTTCCGCAATGACCTCAGCCAGCTCTATCAGCACTCTCAGGTGAAGTCCATCTGGTCCTGCTGACTAATAAATGTCTAGCTTGTCAAGTTGATTTTGCACAAGCTCAGCATCCACAGTTGAAAGACTCATTTCCACCATGCCCCCTGTGAAACTTATTTCGCTTCTTTCCCCTTGGTCTGGTGAAATACCAAAGCAAAGTGGGCATTCAGGAGTTCAGTTTTTTCCTGAGTGACCATTACCAACTTTCCTGAGGTGTTAAGCAGGAGCCCTTCTGCTCCCTACATACTTAAAGAAGGACTTCTTATTGTCCTTGACACCCTTGGCTAACTTAAACTCAGTCGCCACCTTAGCTTTCCTAATCATTTCCCTACAAGTGCGGACCACTGTTAGACAGTCCTCCTTGAGGACTGTCTCTAGCTTCCACTGTGTGTATGCCTCTATTTCCCTTTTTAAGAGGACCACAATGTCCCTATTGAGCCAGTAGGGCCTGCCAGCCCTGCTGCTACCTTTCCTCTTTGTGGGAACTGTTTTCTTTTGTGATTTGATGATCGTGTCCTTAAGGAATGACCACTCTTCATGCACCCCATTCACCTTCTGTCCCTGGTCCTGCATTGCCTCCTCTACTATGGAAGAAACAAGTTTCACCTTATTGTTTAGTCAAGAAGTTGTCAGAAACCTTTATTCTTTATTTTACAAGCAGCTGCCAGGGGTGGGGGACGATGACACTGAGCCTCTCCACCACAGACAGTTAAAGCAAGCTTTTTATATGTTTCAATTCAGATCACATGACACAAAATATAACAAGTCAAACAGAGAACTAGTTTGAACCAGAAAGCTGCAAGGGCGGGTGTGGTGGCGAGACACCACCACAGGCTCCCAAGGGGGAGAGGCAAACCCCATGGACCACACACCCCAAGAACAGGTCCCCGGCGGAGCCAGCTTATCTCCCTCAGGGCAGCCAGAGCAGGAGCTGCGCAAACCGGTATTATGCTGGTTGTTTAATCATCTGTTTCTGGCGTGGGAAACAGCTGAGCCAATCTTAGTGGCTGTACCAGCTGCTGCGGGGAAGTTTAAAAGCCCTGCCAGATCTGGGGTGGGGAGACAGCTGGAGAGAGAAAGAGTGGGCCGGCAGCTCGTCAGGCATGCTCCAGCATGGGAAGGAAGCAACCCAGCTTTCGTGGCTCTTGCAGGCAGCACTGGGACAAGCTTTCAGCCTCCTGTGGGAGGCAAAGCAGGGGCACCCCCACAACCCCCAGAAGAGGCTGAGACCAAGGAGGCAGGGAAGCTCCCTGCTTACAGCAGAAGAGAAGAGTAAAATGATCCCTGAGAAGGGAGAAAGAGCGACGGGAACCCAGTAGACAGGCCCTCGTCCATCCTACAGGGCATCAACACATCACCAACTGGTTGGCGAGTGGATGGGGCGTAGGGGAGGTAGAGCCCTGTGGAACATTGCGTCTGACGATAGTAAGTACCGCCGTCCATCGGGAAGGCCCACCCGGGAAAGATCTCCACTGAAGACCCCTTTTATAGTAAGATTAACATCAAAGTCTTGGCAGGCAAGTTGAGGGGAGGGGCCACACCCCGACAGGCCAGGCAGCCAGAAGGGCACAAGACACCACAGCATGAAACTGCAAAGGCGGGAAAACTATGGTTTGACCTATTGATCTCATAGGCCTGCTTAGAGTTATGGAAAATTCCACAATGCATTTCTTAAACAGAAATAAAGGCCTGGGGTTTTCTTCTTCTACATTTTCCCCCTTTTGTACTTATAGTACAACTGATGAGATTTTGTAACCATGTGTTAGGTAACAGACTGCAAGTGGGCCAACAGGAGAAAATTCTGACTTATGCATCCTTCAAGGCACAGTGAGACTTGTTCTTAGGTAGAGTATCTTCCTATGCTCCCTTTGGAACAATTATGAGACTAATCTCAATTGACCCAGTATCACGTTAGACATACCTGTTGTGTCTTTTGCGGGATGCACTAAGGTTACAATAACAACAAGAGGAACAAAAGGAATACTTGTAGAAAGAGAATAAACCCCAAAACCATGATTGCGATATAAAATCATTTGGCCCCAAATCTGCCAAACCAGTCCCAAAGACTCCATTGATTGGTTCGGTGTAGTTTAGCAGCTTCTTTCTCAATAATTTCAGCCTGGTTCTCAAAAGTGCTAGAAGCATCTGGTATATAAATGCAGCGTTCTGTTTTTATCAAAGCACACACACCTCCTTTGTTAGCTAAGGTAAGTCTGTTTTGTAGAGTTATTTGCCTCATTTCTTTAATCTCTTTATTTATGTCATGAAAACCAATGGCAGAAGCATTAGCCATTTTCTCTAGGGATGCTGCAACTTTCTTTATTTCGGACATAGCTAAGCCTGTGTCATAATTAGGGAACATTATACTCCAAAGCCTTTGATTTTCTGTAATTTCGCGAACATAGCAAATTCTTCCTTTAGATAAGTGAGATCTAATAGTAGAGGCAGGATATGCTGCAGAGGCATAACATGTTCCCCTCCAACTGGAAGGAAGATTTTTATAACCCTTTTTTCCACATACAAAATAGTGACTTGTTAGTGCAGTAAACGTACCTGTATTATAGTGTGGGGTCATCATCTACTGTGAATAATAACCTGAAAATTTACTTTAGGGAGAATAATTGGACATCCAGGAACTGTTAGAGAGCCAAGCACCATTTACTTTAAATTCTACTTCATGCTTACTGACTCCTACTGTAATACGAGATCCATTATAGGTCCAACAAAACTTTCCCGGGGTGGCATACACCAGTTGTATATAGTCAGACTAGTTGCAATTTATATCTTGCCAAGTTTCATTCCCATGAAAATCTGAATAATAAGGGGCTAATATTTGGGTTGCATTTAAAGGTTCTAGTATCATGGGTATCCCTCCAACAGAATAAATGACTACATTTCCGACAACTAGAGACATTTAAGTCTATTCTAATTTGGTTAACTAAAGACAAAAACACATTTCCATAGACCAGGTTTAGAAGTCCAATACAAATAGTCAAGAGGAGGGACCCCATGTTTGGTTATTAATGGGCTTTTTTTCTTGGAGTCTAGATCTTTAATCCTTGGTTTTATCAGGAAGAACAGTCTTTTTGCAGTGTGATGCGTGGGTCCAAGTAGATAGTCCCCAACACTTTACTGCAGTGTTAGTGGTCAGAAGAACTTGGAACAGACCTTTCTAGCAAAGTTCTAAAGCTGATTTTCTTTGGTGGATTTTTACATGAACCCAATTTCCTAGCTATAAGGAATGGCAGGCTTCTTCAGGCTCTCTGGGTAAAGCTTCTTGGACCTGTGAATGAAAAGTCTTATGTCCCAGGGGAGCTGGGACACCGAAGGAATCTGGGGGCAGCAAGGAGTCCTACTTATCTCCCACAGAGCTGGAAGATTCGGGGGAGGTGTGTACGCCAAGGATGCCAGCGTGGGTGATCAGCTGGGCATTTATCCGGCTGTGGCAGAGCAGTGGGGGCAGAGGACGCCACCTGGAAGAAACAAAAAGTGGCTTCGCTGAGGCAGCAGAGCAACTGATGAGGAGAGACCAGGGGAGTGAGCTCCTGCATGGAGCAGATCAGCCGCTGCACCCAGCTGCAGCAAGAGCAGGGGGTGGAGCCAGAGTGCGCCCCGAGAAAGCTGGCAGCACAACCGGCAGCAGTGCTGGTTGTGGGACTGGCTCTGACGCTGTCAGCAGTGCCGGTGAAGAAGCCTGCAGCATTATAGGCAGCAGAGCCAGTGGAAGAACCAGCGGCATCGGGAGCAGCAGAGCCAGGGAAGAAATTGAGGACGCTGCAGGCAGCAGAGCCGGTGGAGGAACCAGCAGCATCTGGAGCAGCAGAGCCAGGGAGGGAACTGGCTGCATTGCAGGCAGCAGAGCCAGAGAGAACCGGTGGCATCCTGAGCAGCAGAGCCAGTGGAGGAACTAGCTGCACTGTGGGCAAAAGGGCCAGTGAGGGAGCCAGCCACATTCCAGGCAGCAGAGTTGTTGAGGGAACTGGCTGCTTCGTGAGCATCAGAGCTGGTGAAGAAACCGGCAGCCGGATTAAAGAAGGAGCTGAGGCGGAAGGTTGGGGCTGGTGACCCCAGAGGACAGCCCATTGAGCTGAGGACCTTGATGGCCAGCTGGCAGGTTGGGGGTAAGACAGCGGCAGGCCTAGGACACCATAGAAGCCAAGAAGAGGTAGAGCTACAGGAGGCGAGTGGCCGGGGTGTAGGGGAGGATGGAGCCCCAAGACTACCTGCGGGGGACCGCAGCAACTCTAGGGGCTACCCCAAGGAAGGACCCCCCACTGGAGTTACATTCAAAGTCATGGCAGGAAAGTTCAGGGGTCCTCCTGACACCAGCAGGGGTAGCCTCCAGGGTCCACCTGTAAACCTGGGACCCGCAAGATCTAGAGCTCGGGTGAAGGCGGCATGGGAACACCTACTAGAGCGGAGGTGGGTACATCTTAATACATTTCATTAATGCTTGACAATATTGCAATACAAGATCATCAGCTAAGTGGATGTTAATCTGAGAAGGTGGTAAGGGTGGGAAGAATGGAAGTCGCATAGGTCTCCCCATCAGGATTTCATGTGGGCTGAGTCCAGTCTTCCAATTAGGGTGGATCTCATGCTCATTAATGCTAATGTTAGAGTGTCTGACCATTTTAAACCAGTCTCAGCACAAATTTTTCTAGTTTATTTTTCAGTATCCTGTTTTGTCTCTCTATAGCACCTGCTGACTGTGGGTGATAAGGACAGTGAAAGTTCTATTGAATCTGCAGGGCTTTACATATTTCTTGCATAATTTGCCCAGTAAAGTGAGATCCCCTCTCACTATTGATGGTAAGTGGGATTCCAAATTGCAGAATAAGGTCCTTTAAAAGGATTTTAGTGGCAGCTTTAGTTTTGGCCCTTGCCACAGGATAAGCTTCAATCCAACTTGAAAACATACAAACTATAACAAGTACATATTGATATTTACAATATTTCGGCATTTGTATAAAGTCAATTTGAATATTTACAAATGGTCCCCAAGGTGGGGGATGTGCGACTTTCTTAGTTTTAACAGGTTTGCCTACATTATGGGCTTGACACACAGGACAAGCTTGGCGGTAGTGCTGAGCGATGGAAGGAAAATTTGGAGCATACCAATCAAGTTGAATAGTTGCGATCATCCCCCCTTTGCTCACATGGGCCACTCTGTGGTACACACGAGCAAGGTAGGGAAGTAAGACTTTGGACGCAACCAGGCGGCTGTCTGGGGAGCGCCAAAGGTGATCAGGGGTAATATGCACCCATGCAGTCTCCATGTGTCTTTTTGAGAATCTGTGACCTGATCTTGGAGGAGTGCTACATCATGAAAGGTTGCAATGGGAGACTGGTCATGCGAAAGAAACAATTGCTCAGCCTAAGGGGGTGAAAGGGCTGCAGCTCTAGCTGCAGAGTCAGCCAGAGTATTTCCACGCGTAACTTCATCCTGGGAAGATTGATGAGCAACTCATTTAATAAAAGCAACAACAATAGGTAATTGCAGGGCATCTACATAATAACCATTACAAATGGGTGTGCCATTTGAGGTAAGAAACCCACGTTGTTTTTATAATTGCCCATAATCATGGACAACACTAAAGGCATAATGCGAATCTGTATGTATATACAGATTTACTTTTACCAGTTTTACCTTTAGCAGGGGTACAGGCATGAGTGAGGGCAGCAAGTTCAGCAATTTAGGCAGAATAGACAAGGTAAAAAATTACTTTCGAGTATCTCGTGCTGGGAACATACAGTATAACCTGCAACAAGGGAGCCTTTAGAGTTTCTTAGGCAGGACCCATCAACATACAAAACTAGATCAGCATTTGGAATGGGAATGTCCCATTCAAAAGATCAACACAAGGTAAAGTTAAATGAGCAGTAACAGTGAGGCAGTCATGAGGCTTGCCATCAGAAGGTGCAGGTAACAAGGAAGCAGGATTAAGTACAGGGCACCAAACTAAAGTAAGGTGGGCCGCAGAAAGTAGCAAAATTTCATATTTAGTTAAATGAACAGGGGCTCATATTCTTTCACACAAGGGAACTTCTGTGCTGAGGAACAGGGTTCAAAAATATTTCTTTAGTCCCAGCCTTGGTTAACGACACCATGGAAAACACTCACACTATTCCACAGGTTTCTATATTCCTTAGTCTAGACTTTTCCTTTTACTCTTTTAATTGTAAACTGGTTTCATACAAACCCTTTAGAGTGTCTGACAACTTCGTATTTCAAAAGTTCAGATGGCATAAGCTCGAACTGGTTTCCCGACCCGCATGGGCAGTACTCCACTAATAACCCCTGTAGAGATTTCAAAAAGTCTCTTACCCTGATTTGGTGCCTGGGTTTTCGGAGGGGAATGGTCCACAAGCCTGTCGGTACTCTCAGCCGGGTGTTGCCATCTGAGTCACGGCACCAAGAATTGTGGAAGAAACAAGCTTCACCTTATTGTTTAGTCACGAAGTTGTCAGAGACCTTTATTATACAAGCAGGTGCGGGGTGGGGGGGCACTGAGCCTCTCCGCCACAGACAGTTAAAGCAAGCTTTTTATGTGTTTCAATTCAGGTCACATGACACAAAATATAACAAGTCAAACAGAGAATTAGTTTGAACCAGACAGCTGCAAGGGCAGGAAACTGCAAAGGCGGGAAAACTATGGGTTGACCTATTGACCTCATACGCCTGCTTGGACTTATGGAAAATTCCACAGTGCATTTCTTAAACAGAAATAAAGGCTTGGGGTTTTCTTATTCTATACTACTAAAACCCTGAGCCTGTTGAAGTCAGTATTTTTGAAGTCCAGGACTTTAGTCCTGCTAGTTGATTTGTCACCGTTGCGGCGGACAGTGAACCTGATGATCTTGTGGTTGCTGTTGCCCAGGTTACCCTCAATGTTCAAGCCACACACTAGATCATCTCCTTTGGCCAAGACCAAGTCCAGGAGAGTGGTACCCCTGGTTGACGCTTACACTTCCTGGGTCAGAAAGAGCTCCTCAATTACGGTTAAGAGGCTACATGACCGATCTGAACTAGCCGAGTGTTCCTCCCAATCTATATCCGGGTAATTGAATTTGCCCGTGACAACCAAGTCCCTGGCATGCGTAGCCTCTGTCAGTTTTTGAGAGAACTCCAGATTAAGCTCCTCCACTTGGTTTGGTGACCTGTAGTAAACACCCACAGTTAGGTGTCTCTCACCTCGCCCCCCCTCCCCAAACCTTCACCCAGAGGGTTTCAAGCTGCTTACCTTTGGAGCCAATGTCAGCCTCGAGAGGGGTGTACTGCTCCCTCACATAGAGAGCAACCCTTTTCTCCCTGCTCAGTCCCTTCTGTTCAGGGCGTAGACCTCTATAGCTATGCTCCAATCATGTGAGGAGTACACTAGGTCTCTCTGATCCCTACCAGATCATATTGCTC
The DNA here is from genome assembly GCA_030014935.1 of Caiman crocodilus. Lineage (NCBI taxonomy): Eukaryota > Metazoa > Chordata > Crocodylia > Alligatoridae > Caiman > Caiman crocodilus. Next base: position 24,983,204 of record JAGPOW010002514.1, on the reverse strand, counting down.
ACTAGGGAGCAGGAGGGCTAGGTCCTCCTGCTTGTTCTCCATGTTCCTGGCATTGACATACAGCAGGGATGGACAAAATGTGGCCCGTGGGCCAGATGTGGCCTGCTAGGCCATTCTATCTGGCCCATGAAGACCCTAAAAAATTTAAAAACTTAATATTTATGTGCCCCTGGGTGATTGTCATGCAGCCCTCGATGGCTTGCCAAAACTCAGTAAGCAGACTTCTGCCCAAAATAATTGCCTGCCCACCCCTGGTCTATAGGCAACTGAGGCCCCCAACTGACCCCCTCAATTTCCTGAGATGCTGTGGTTGAAGACTCAAACCACTGATTCTTGCAGTGGTTTTGTTTGGCATTATAGACATCTCATCCTCCCATGGATTAAGTCCCCTGTTTGTAAAATAAAGTATTACCAGGGTTGCCTGCCCAAGAAAATTTTTTCCTGGCAGTCTGCAAACTTTTTACTGACAGCCAAATGTTTTTTACTGACATACATTTTATGTAATGTAAATTTAACTCTTCTGCCAGGACCTAGTTAAGGGCTCTGGGTTCCAATGTAAGGGTTTAACATCAACCAAAAAAAAATAAATAAATAAAAAAGTTTGATTTGATTGTCAGTAACCTGCACCATTCTGCTCCCCCAGCCCACCCTTCAGCCTTACCCCACTGGCCTGATTTCCCCCATTCTAGCATTGACACCCAAAGGAGCCTATCTGTGATCCAATAGTATTACAGACATCCAGGGATGCAGCAGTACATGGCTGAGAGAATGCTTCCTGCAGGATGGTGTGCTTGGACACCAGGTTGTGCTGCTGTGTACTCTGTCAGAGCCTCACTCAAGCTGCAGCTGCTTAGTGTTTTTACTGACTGCTGAAGATTTTTGCTTGAACTTTACTGGTTAACATATTTAGCCTGATTTTTTTTTTACTGACGGTAACTTTACTGACAGTTGGCAATCCTGAGCATTATAAAGATAAGAGCATTACAGATTGTGAAGTATGCTGATACTACAGTAAATAAGGGACATATAAAGACATAAAATAAATAATTAGAAGGATTAAAGTCTCAGGTAACATATGTGAAGACAAGTTCTCAATATTCCTAGCTGAATGAGAGTTTGCACATTGGGACAAGTTCTGGCAGAACTCCCTAAACTTGAGTACTCTGAGAAGACTTCACTCTGTCCGGATCTCTTCTTTATCTTAATCCTGTTTCACCATTACATGAACATGTGAAGCTGAGAGATCTTTGTTCACGATAGAAAGAAACCCCATTAATATTGAACTGAAGAAAAAAGGGTTAGCCCCAGAAAGGAAAGTACCAGGGAACATATTTCCATGACTTAAAATAACTATTTTACATACATTTGGTGGGTTGTGGACACAGTTTGCCCAAATTTACTGTGCCGTGATTCATTCCAACATTTGCATTTTTTAAGAAATCAAAATGTCAACAAGACACCATCATTTTAGACCTTTATTTTAGAAAGGCAGCTGGTAGTACCTTGTGGAAAAATCTTTAAAATGTAAAAAAAGTGGAAGGTTTTAGAATAACCTTTCATTTAGACGAACAATTGAGGAACAATAGCTGGTAGTTTGAGCTATTGTTCTTTAACATAGATCTTGGTAACTTTTACTAGCAGCTGGTGTTGCTAAATAGACCCCAGAGAAAACTATATGAATTGTTAAAATAAAAGATTAGAATAAAAATATATGAAATATTTTACCTGTAGGTGGCAGAGTTATTACTTCGGTATGGAGCTAATCCATTATTAAAAATGAAATGGGGAAGTGTGCATTAGAGGAAACTGATGATAAGAGTATGAGGAAACTGCTTGAAAATTACATAACTAAATCTAAAAGAAATTCATCATTAGGTAGGAATTAACTGTTCTGGCACATTCATTACACATAGGTGATGATCTACAGAAATCCTGTTGTCATATTCCCTTAATTATAGCTAACAATTCCTAAGATTTCACTGTCTTTGGTAATAGTGAACAGACTTCAGGAACTTAGTATCCTTGCTGGCAGTCTTTCTTAATACACATAGAGGAGATGAAATAAAATAATGAAATGATTGAGGGTTTTTTGAAATACTTCTTAGGGGTGCATACCATGTATATATTTGAACATTTTATATATGCTGTACTATGTGGTGAACCTGTCCTGGAACATATTAGGTAATAATGAATTAATTTTTGGAAGTTTGAAGGAGATATTATCTGTTATATCATTTAATTCATCCCTTGTCAGTCCATTAATTCAGTTACTAGTCATTAATACAGAGCAGGAGCAGATCATATAATATACTGATACTACCCTTGAGTGTATGCAAAAGGATATATTGACATTTCTCTGTAATGAAGTTTCCTTGCTTTACAATTGACAGGAAGAAAAATCCTGTTGTTGGATTAATACTTTTGTTATTTTAAACTTGGCTACATGAGGGTAAATCAGTAGGGCCAGATTTTGATATTCTTGTGTAACTGAGTGTGGCCACAGTGAATAATTGCTTGGCAGAATAGTTTTTCTTGTGGCCATTTCTGCTGTATGAAAGATTAACCTTCCCCATCTAGTCAACAGTCTAACTACAGCTACATTCTAAAAAGAATAAGTTTCAAAACAGTATAAAAAAGAAAGAATATAAATGTTTTCTGTGAATGGGTATATTCTATATTGATCCAAATTGCATCTGTTGTATTTTTATGTATCAGTGCTCCATTACTAATCCAATAGTTGCCTTATAATTATATAAATTAAATCAAATGGATGATTTGGGTACAGATTAAAGGGAAATAATTGCTCTCATCTGACACAGTGATTTTCCTAACATATAGCAGTGAAATTCTTCATTGCAAAATGGAAATCAAAACAAAAAGGTTTACATTTAAGATTTTTTTAAAATGTTGACCTTCATGTTCAATTGATATTTCTTGAATTATTTTTCCTCTTATAAACTGTAATTGATCACCATTTGGTGTAATGAAAAGTATCTTATAAGAATTAAGAGGCAATTGTTTGTGAACATGGCATTGAGAAGTTACTCCATTATTTGAATGTATGCAATGTGTATCTGCTAATGTTTTAGTGGATTACAATGGATTTTAATATGCATGCAATAACTATCAATTGTAGATCAGTAGATCTAGCAGAGGAAAAGAGTTGAGATTTTATTTATATTACAGCATATCTAAAAGGCCTATGAAAACCTTTGCCTCAGTACAAAAATTACATGCAAACCAGTATAAGTGATTGGAAACTGGTCTAAACATGTAACAGAAAAGAAATTCAGTGCACATAGCTGGTTTAAAAATGGCAGAATCTAGTTTCAGATAGACCTAGATAGATTTAGTATCAGACTTAATCAGTTTAGGTTAGACTGGTCTATTGAACTCTTGTTCTAGATTCTTTCTTGACTCAAGTTCGGTCCCAGTCCCCCGGTATCCCAGGTTGCTTTGGAGCCCTCTGTTAACCCCACCTTACAGGGTGGGTGGACTAGCCACAGTGGGGCAAAAGCCACATGGCTCCTTCCAGTTGGGCAGCCCACAGCTCGGGGGTGGAGGTGCAGGGCCATGGCTGAAGGCTCCATTCCCCATCCCGAGCCCCACTGCTCAGAGACAGCAACTTGTGGAGTGGGGACAGGGCTGTGCAGCTTGGCTAGCCAGGCAGCCAGTATAGCAGTGGGGGAAAGCCCCCACTATGTGGGCCCCCCAGCTGGGCAGACCCCAGGTCTGGCGGGGGGCAGAGCCATGACAGGGGACTCTGTTCCCCCACCCCACAACACCACTCGAAGGCAGTGATTTGCAAGAGGGGCAGGGCTGTGCAGTCCAGCCAGGAATGCATAGAGGTCAGAGGGAACCTCAGCAGTGTGCGCCCCCCCCGCAGCTGGTCTGGGGGCCTGGGTCCACATGGTGGGTGCTTTTGCTTCCCCCCAGCCCCCTGTCCTCCTACTGTGGTAGGGTCATATTGTGTGCTGGCTCCCCACTCCATGCAGCTGACAGCAGGGGGTTGGGGTGTTTGCTGGGCAGCCAGTCGGGAATGACCCCCACAAGACTAGGCTCAGATGCCCTTGGCAGTGTCTGGCAGGCTGGGAGGTGTGTGGGAGCATCCCCCCACCTTGTGGCCTCAGTGACTGCAAGCAAATGCCTGCCTCCCCCAACCCAAGGGTGAACATGAGTTACATTCACTTGTGATTCAATCTATGCAGCTAGGAGAAACCCATATAGACTGGACCAATTCTGCCTTGGGCTTTTTGAATATCTGTACTTAGCCTTGGATCCCAATTGTGTTGGGCTCTATAGAAACCTTATAAGAGGGCAGTGCCTGTAGGTTTACATTTAATTTTAGAGATAATGGCAGTAAGGAAGGCTGACCAAAGAAACAACAATAAGAGCATATTATAGCTAGTGCAGGTAAGAAAGCCTATAGTTACAGTTAGTCAACACTTTCTGTTAAAGCCTCGCTTTCAGTTGTTTATAACTTAGCCAAACATAAATCATTTGGGGTCAGAACTTTCCATGTTGAGTATTTAGTGTCAGCAAAAATGATTAAGCTCTTTCTCAGAATAAGGATAAGGGAAAGGTTTCTCTTTTGCTCATCTTAAAAATATTTACAGTTATTTCCCTTGAGAATGTTTAGCACCTCCTTTTTTAAAGAGCCCAGACTTGAAATTTGGCAGAACAAGTTACCCTGATGTCAGCATCATAGTTTTTGCCATTCCTGAAAAACTTGCCGTTTTTGGGTATGTTACAACCCTCTGAAAATCTAAGTTAATATGTGTTCAGCCGAGACTGGGCAGAGGCAGATAAAATCTGAAAATTATATCTATGCTGGGCATGTGCCCTCTTGAGTATATTTTCCCTGCTTTTACTCTTCGCAGCTACTCTGTTTTTTGTGGCTGTTCTAACCCTGCTGATGAAGTATGGGGGAATCAGGCTTTCTGTCAGATGGAATTAGCTTTTATTTTATTTTATAACAAAGCTTCGCTTTGTTATAAAATAGCATATTGCATACCAAAGAACATACCAAGTTAGGAATGGCAGAATTAATTTGCCTGTTCAAACTTATTTTGACCCTTTCATGTACAGTTTATAATTACACGATCATATACTATTCTTTGTTCATAGTGTCAGGGCAGGAGAGAGTATTCTGTATGCACTTCGTCTCTTATTTCTTGAATGCCTTGAAATATGAGCATTCTTTTAATTTAGTTTTTTGTATGGAATATAAACACAAGCCAGCTATGTGCTCAACCAGGTGTTCTTTAAAATTATAATAGCTAAATATCAGAAGTCTCTACTGGCCAGCTCTTGACTACAGGCATTACAGCAGGTGTGGGTATTAAGAAAGGATTTGAAGGAGGACAGAGCTGTGGTTTTACATGCTTGTTCACAGAGGACCTTCCATGTATAGGAAGCAGTGTGGAAGAAGCAAACTAAAGAGGGAGGAGACTGGCATCACTGCAAAGGAGAAAGGAGGCAGCACTATAAGACACAAGGATAGTAAGAGGAGTATGTATCTGTTGCAGTGAATGAAGAAAGCCAGGAGAGAGATTCAAAGTTGAGGGGGTTATGGTTAGAGGGAGCTAATTAGTAGGAAACTAATTTTAACCATCGTATCTTGAATGAACTTCCTGGTTATCTTTACGAGCAACAAGGATCAAAAACAATTTTGGTATTATTATTAGAGGTGGAAATGTTAATGAAAACTTTTCAAAATAGTTTAAGTCCCTGAAAACTTTATTGTTCCCTTATTCTGTTCCAGCTTTTTAAAGTCTGGACTGTACTTTCATGATATCTTGTTTGCACCCAGCTTGCAGCATTCCTATGCATAACTACAGGGCATGCTTCTTCTCAACCTGACAACATTTTAAAGGGGCAGAAGTGCCTTTACAGTTAAAGTAAAGTTGTGCCAGGATTTCCATCCTAACAGGAGTTAAAAAAGTCACACAAATTCTGTTTCAGAAGGAGGGGGATGTAGGGGACTGAGGTTATTAATTTTATTGCAACTTGTGCATTGTTTGTTTTTTTCCATATATGTTTTGAGTGGAAAATATCATTTGATGTTTGTTGACTACATTTTTTTTTTTACTATAAGGGTCAAGTGACTACATTTTTTTCTGGTGGAGTGGGTAATCCTCTTTGGACTTGAGGCATCTCTGCATACCTTTTGGAAATTGAGCAGCACCCCATTTCAAAAACAAATTTATTTATTACATTGCTTACCTCCTTCAGTGGGTCTGGGCAGTAGGACCCCCCCCCCCCCCCCCCCCCCCCCCCCCCCCCCCCCCCCCCCCCCCCCCCCCCCCCCCCCCCCCCCCCCCCCCCCCCCCCCCCCCCCCCCCCCCGCCCGTGATGTGCCCTGCCTCTGCCCCTCACTCCTAAGCCTCTGCCCCCCCAGCCCTGCCAGCCCCCACCTCACTCCCAACTGGCAGCCCCCTGCCCCCCCCAGTGCCTCTCACTCCTGACCTGCAGCCCCCTGCCCCCAGCAGCCCTGCTGGTGCCCCTTACTCCTGACCTGCAGACCCCTGCCACAGCCAGCCCTGCTACACAGACAGCTCCCACATTGCACATGCACCCCTCCCCTGCCTCCCATCCCATTGTCTCTTTACCTAGCTTGCTGGGGCCCATGCTGGGAGCATGTGATCCCTGAAAGCCAAACACCTTGCCCGCTGCCCCAAACAGTCCCAAGCAGCCAGCTCAGGAGAGCAGAAGACGAGTGAAAAACCTAGACATTTGCTCGTTTCAAAAACCTGCCTGGACGCAGCACAGGGGGCCATAAAAGAGGACTTGTCTGGGAAAACGTATAGTAACCCTACCTTGTACCTCAGGCTGCCCTTCAAAGGATCTTGTGGCATCCCAGGGTGCCTGGCACCCTTGTTAAGAATCACTGTTCTAATAATTGACATTTGACCTTTCTTTTTTGACTGCAGCAGTTTGAAGGGGTGAAGTTGTTAGGTAGAATAGATTTGTATAGAGAGGATGATCTATGATAAAAAGTTAATTTTTTATGTTTTCATTTTCACGATAAACATTAGTTCCTCTTTTACTAAATATCAAATTTACTATCAGTAGGGAATCTACCTAAATTGCACTGGAAGTGCACTGTGCAGTGGCTCCTTTAATCTTGCTCTTTTTGCCACACTTCTGTCTGTCCCAGCTGCTGACTGGTAGAGGGCTCAAGCACTCCTGCTGCTTACTGCTTGCCCCTGATTGGCTGGGAGGCAAAAACCGTGGTTTTAAATATGCTGCAGTTTTTTGCCTCCCAGCTGATCAGCAATGAGCAGAGTGGCCACTGGGGCCCCTTCACCAATCAGTGGCGGGGGGAGCACGCAGTGGGAAGAGCAAAATTAAAGAATCCTCTGTACGGCACACTTCTGGCACGATTTAGGTAGCTCTCTACATGTCAGCTCTTAGAACAAAGCTCTGTATTAAAATGGTGCCTTTTCTGATACTCAGCCCACTGATCATGCTGATATTGATGAATATCACTATCATTTCCCTTTTTTGATTAGAGTCAGTTCCAGTGTTCAGGAAACAGGTGAGGATGATATGGCATTACTTCATTACTCTAATGCTGATGCTTATTAAGGTCTTTTATCTTCTTTCTCTTAAAGCTCTTTTGCTTTTGCTATTTCTAATGTAATATCTGAGTGTGCATGTGCAAATCATAGCTCTCGGGGGAAAATTTTTAGAAGGGGAACATGCAGAAAACAACTATTGCATATAGAACTTCACAAAATCGCTAAGGGCAGGACTCAAGCTCTCAGTGCCTAGATTCAAGAATCACAGAAGATCACCCTAAGCCACCACCTTATTCCACCACTGGACTTCTTATAATTGTTTTGGTTTGCAGCACAACTCTAGGACCATTGCATATGTTCACATGTCATTCTCTGGCTTATTGACTTGGTTTGAACCAAATTTTACTCTGGATAACTTTTAATATTGTTTCCTCAAATTAGCATGGTGCTGGCTCTTAGCTCAGATGAAGTGGTTGAGATCATTTTGAGGAAGCTCTGAGACATAACTGAATCCCAAATATTATATAGATATTATATATACTGTAACATACTGAAGTCCCGTGATGTAGTTGTGGGGGCTGTACCTTGGTAATCCTTGCTTAACTGACCACAGGTTTAGACCTCTTACCTGGGTTCAGATCCTCATAATTTACATTGATTAAAAAAAAAACCAAATAAGCAAGTTGCTTTTAGAAAAATCTGTTAAAGAGTATAGTAATTTCAGTCTTTACTATAGTTATGCTTTTCTCTGATTATAATGAAGTTTAGGGCCCAACCAGTGAAACAGCAGGTACTGAGACAAACTATAGGCTTGTAAATCTATGGGAATAGCAGCAGAGAAGGGATTTGTTACCTAGCTCCACCAGACAAACATGTGACAATTGCAAAGTTGTTATTAGATCTTTGCAGACTTCTTTTGCCTGACATTTGACAAGGGAGAAATGAGAAGCAAAATCAAAGAGTATCCTTGATTCTTTTAGAAGGGTTTGAAGATAGGAGAAAAATAGTAAAACAATAAAAATGTATTTGTAGGTAGTTCCCACTATTATGGATGAGAATTATGTGGGCCTGTTGAAAGGAAAATAGATTTGTTAAAGTAGAAAGCAGACTTGGAGAAGGTTATTTGTATATTTTACTCAGGGGAAGGGAAAACAAAAACATGGTGGAAGAAATATAGAAACCACTTATGGTGTTCCATTTTGGTTTTTATGTGGTATTTCAAAGCCTGTCACGCATTCTTCATGTGAATTTAAAACAATCCAGATTTGCTGATACCAAACAGAGTCAAATAACTATACAGAAAAATAAAACTGAAAAAATCCCTGCTTTCATAAAAAATTTAGGAAGATTTCCTTTGTACTGTATACTTGCCATTTGTTTTATTGTTACCAATTTGATAGCAACCCTTGACAAAAATCCAGATGCTAGCTTATTGACTTATCTAAATTCTCATTTTATTTTGGATTTCATTCTGTTTTTATTTTGAGGATTGAATGACCGTGACTTAAACTTCTTCATCTGCTTTTATAAATCTCTCTAGGTGTAGATGCAATTATACCTTATGTTCATACCATGCGTGTTAAAAATGCCAGAGTGAATCACACTGTAAGATGGAGCTGTATGTTTCCTGTATGTCTCTAGAAGATAGATTGAAGCCCACGAGTGTCTTTACTTACTGTTCTTGCTGAACCTCAGATTAATTTTTTCAAAACTCTCTGGTGAAGAAATCCCCTGTGCCTTCCATATTCCCTAGGTTTTACTTTGCATGTAAAGAGAGCCTAATCCTTCTGTACCTGCTGGGACAGTGGGGAGAGGCATCTTGTCATTATGGCAGATTCTAAAACCTGGGCCAACAGACATAGTCTGTGCCTATTTTGGTTTATAAGAGTTCTTTAGAAGTGTGTAATGTGCAAATTATTTTCTTCATGGACTTGTAAGAAAAGAAATGCTCAGCTGAAATGATACCTCCTTGAGCCATTCATACATGCTTCCCAGGGAAGATTAAGATTTCAAAGAAACAAAAAGAGCCATCCACAGCAAGATTTCCACTAAACAGCACAGCAGGAAAGAAAATGTCTTTATAATAGGTACCAACTAGTACCTGCTACTGAAGAGCAGAAGAGAAGAAGCTTCCATTTGCAGTACTTCCTTATTCTAAAGAAGAAACTACTAAACTATTTTAAACCATAAAAACATTTTAATGGATGAGATGGTGCTTCATCTGCTAAGCAGCCATATACGATGATAGTTGAATAGGTAGAGGCTATGCTGGAATTGTTTAAAGTCAACTGTGTTGGCTGGAGTCTCAATTAGTATATGATTTTGAGTTAGTAACGTAACCCTAATGTGCCGTCTTGGCTAGGCATTGAGCCTATTTTAGTCAAATTTCATGATGTTTCTGGATTATAGAGAAATGGTAATTCTTTAGTTGCCTTTATTCAACTTTATCGGATCCAGTTTTATAGACAACCAGCCCTGTTGCGTTATTTGAATTTCATGTTTATTGAACATATAAGAATATTTACACTTTCCAGGTTTTCTGCATTAAAAAAATAATCTTTTTTTCCTCTCTTATGGCATAACTAGGCAGTAACAGATAGAATGTGGATGTGTCTATTGCTCTATTGTTTAACTTTATAGATGCTTTAGGAGACTGTTTACACATCTATTTAATTATAAAAAGGATAATATTTAACTGTTGATTAAGATATGAATACCAGAAGCTAAGGTCACATTGGTTATATGCCATGATTTCAATAGAATTTGTTTACATGAATGCTAGGGGTGTTCAAGTGGGCCCTATTCGATTTGGATTCAGATTTGGCCCAAATCAGGGACAGCGATTCAATTCATTGATTTGGATCACTGTCCCTGATTCGATTTGGCCGAATCCGAATCTGAAGATTAGATACTTATTCAGAGAATCAGCGATTTGTATGTAGACACATCTTTAAACGTTTTTTCCTACATACCTTGAGGTAGCAGGCACGGCTCATGATCACTGCAATACTGGGGCTCATAAAGCATCCCACAGGAGTGCAGGGGGGCCCTCCACATGCTTGGTGGCGAATCTGGAAGTGGACTGAAAGTACTTCTAGGTTCTAGGTTTTATTACAAGCTGGATTCTGAACACAATACTAGAATTCTCACTTTCTTCTAATGCTGATTTCTTTCCATCTCTCATTTTAATTTCAGCAAAAAAGTTAAATACTCAGAGGATAGAAGATAGAAACCAGCACCAGGTAGTTGGGTTTTTTTGAAGGAATAATCATTTTTATTTCATGATGAATAGTCATGTGGCCTGTTAGGTATTGTATGATACAATGTAACAGAAAACAGTTTCTGAATCTTGTACATGCTTTCAAAAATGCTTGTTTTCAAAAACTATGTATGAGACATTTCAGGCAGAATCCTATTTCTCTACAGAAACTTACTTCCACATAAGTGATAGCTTTGGTGCTTACAGTAGGGGTGTGTAAGCATATGCTTGCTGAGCATGTGCATTAGGTTATACACTGACTGGATAATATATATGTATACATGCCTATTTTGGATGCATTGGTGTGAGTAAGTCATGAAGATGTAACCAGGTAGAGATTTATAACTAACAGACGTTAGCTAACAGCAGAGTGCCTTGCCATGTTATAGCTTCAGTAGCTGAATGTTCAGGACAGGGCTGTCCAACTTAATGGCCAGGGTCCGCACACCATGTAAGCCACATCGGTGGGGGCTACACCAGCAGGGCTATGCTCTCTCTCACTCCCAGTTGCAAGCCAGTAGACCCCAGCTGTAGCAGTAGCCAAAGCAATGAGGGGAGCAGTGGCCAGGGGAACCACAGGGGCTCAAGAATAACACATCAGAAAACTTCCATTTAGATGCACAAAGGGAAATAGAATACTGCCATGTATGACTGGAAATATCTGAAACACATGTGGCATGGAAAGAATATACATATTATTTTTGCCTGATTTTACATCTTTGGTTCATGTTCCTGGTCAGGACAATCATATTCATAGAAATATTGTAACAAAATAGTCTTCAGTATGTCTATTCTTAACTTAAACTATGAACCAGTACTTGTAAAATGAATGGTGATAAACAATCATGAAAGGGTAGTGTTGCCACAAACATTGAAATTTTATGAAAATACATACTGATGGTGTACTTGAAGCTTTCAGTGATTTGTTTAGGGAGAGCTTGTTAGTCAAAGTTAGGCAATGATTTATCTGTTTTTTGTTGCATTTCTGAGTAAGCAATATCTCCAAATATGAAGCAACTAATAAGACTGTTCTAGTTGATGTCTATGATTTGTTTTGATTTGTTGTGAGATTGACTTTCTTCTGAGAAACTGTAATTGATTTCATCCATTTTTCAGGTTATACACAAACTTGTAACAGTGGCACATAGCTGAGGTGGCCATATAGCTTGCCTTTTTAAGAAATAGGGGAGAGTATACATTTTAAACCCAGGCAATTTAATAAAAATTACATAATTTAATGACTTAATTTGTTATATTTTTTAAGGAATTTCTCTTGCCTGTTGTGCAAAAGATCCTCATAAACAGAGAAAGCTTGTTAAGTAGTTGTACAGTAGAAACAGCAGTAGAACGAAATATAACAAAGCAGTCTATTATAAATGATATTAATCATATATTTTGCTTTTGTAGTTGGGAGTAAATTCAAATGTCCCTGTTCAGCACTCAGATGTTAATAATGGTGAAACAGCAGAGAAATGCTATGTAAAACCAAGTAGTGGACAGAATTCAGTTTCCAATGCAAAAGTTCCTAGGATGCTGAATGAGAAAAAATTAAAAGATGCAAGACTCATTCCAACAAAGAAATCAGTAACTGGTTTAACACAGACTCCATATATTGAAAAGAGTAAAAATAGCCAGAAATTCAGTGATCACGAGACAAATCTGTCTCTTCTGGATGCATCTAAAGGAAAACCTAGTACAAACCACAAAACTGATGATTCTAACTTTGAGTGTAACACTAGGTTCACAGTTGCTAATTCTTCTTCCAAAAGAATAACTGCATCCTCTTTGCATCAGAATAGTAGTCCAGAGAATGTTTGTGAAATTTCAGAAAAATCCAGCATGCACCAACAGGCAGAAGTGCAACGATGTCCTGACATTAGCAGTAGTATCAATGCTTACCCCCTTTCAGAAGAAAAGGAAAAGGCTTATGAAAAAAGCACATCTTCAGTAACAATAAAGGAACAGAGAATGAGTTTACAGTACACTGCATTGTCAGTCGCTGTAGAAGAAGTATCTGCAGAGCATTCTGAGACTGACTTAAAAGAACCTGATTCTCACTCGGTATTTTCTATGTGCAAGGAAGATGGTGTGCCTCTTGTGAAAGCAAAGGAATGTTTCATGAATCATGATAATGAAGACCATTGTCTTAAGCATACTAAAGAGGACAGCATGATTGAAAAGAGTCTGGATACAGCCAAAAGAATACCCTCAGAACAAATTATTTATTATAACAACTGTAGCCAACAAATTGAATTTGATACTGATAGAGAAAGAAATAATGAGAAGGAACAAAGTTTATATTCCTACTTGCCTCTATCTGAACACATTTCTTCAGAGAGGAACCGGTTACAATCAGGAAACCTAATGCCTTTTTCTGCACAGAAAGCTGTAAACCTTGCTGAATCAGACTGCGCTTTCCTTTCTGAGCAGTATAGTGTGAATGAGAAACAAAAGATCTATAAACATCTTTCCCAAGATATAAATAGCTGCATTGGGCAAACACTTCAAAGAAATACAGAAGCACTTTCAGTACATGAAAGTTTAGAGCCCACTAATGGAGGTAGTGTTTTTGAAATGCCTGACAATTATAGCAACAGTATGCCAAGTCATTTTGCTCATCGAATAGATAAGGAGATGGGGATGGTGTTAGGCTCAAAAATTAATGCAGAAAGATGTTACATGGAGAAAACGGAAGTTGTAAATAATTCAGAAAGTAACCCATCTACAGCTTTACAGCTAAATGAGAAAGTAGTAATGCAACTGAAAAGAAAAAGACAGTATCTTCAGGAGATCAATCAAGAAACAGACTTGTGTTCCACTAGCAGTATGGACAAGAATTCACTTCATCCTTGCGAGCTAACTCAAGAAACACAGCAAGAAATTTCCCAGAAATCAGGTACATTTTTATTTTTAAAAAATTCTGTTGGGAATTTGCCATAGGCTTTTATAGTCTATTATAGATCTCTGAGGCTGTAAACAGCAAGGGTGTGCAAAGCAGGCCCTATTCGGATTTGGCCTGAATCAGGGACAGTAATTCAATTCATTGATTCAGATCCCCGTCCCCCTGATTCAATTCAGCCTCAGAGTGTTAGCCAGGTTCTGAGGTCTGGCAGTACTCCCCTTGAACAGTGAATGGGGAAAAGCCTGAGACAGTGCAGGCAGGGTGGGAGTTTATACTCCTGCCTAATCAGAGTGTCTTGCCAGGGCCTGGCCAAATCTGAATATTCAATGCTGATTCAGAGAATCAGTGATTCGGGCATAGACACAGCTTTAAGTTTTTTTCTACATACCTTGAGGTCCCAGCATGACTCGTGAGTGCTGTGATGCTGGGGCAGATGGAGCATCCCACAGGAGTGTGGTGGGGCCCTCCACATGCTTGGTGGTGAGCCCGGAAGTGGACTGGAAATACTTCTGGTCCACTTTCGGGTCTGCCAGAGAGTGCGTGGCGGGGGTTCCTTCACCCCAGGCTCAGCGATTGGCTGTGGGGGGACCTCAGGTGCCCTCCCCAGACCCAGAAGGCACCAGTCACCAAACCATGGGGGCACCCCGCGTGCTCCTCGGTGGACGTGGAAGTGGACCAGAAGTGCTTCTGGTCCACTCCCAGGTCTGCTGCTGAGCACTTTGGGGAGCCCCCTGTGCTTCTGTAGGACACTCCAGGTGTCCCAGCGTCACAGCATTCATGAGCCTTGGCTACCTAGAGGTACATAGAAAAAACATTTAAAGCTGTCTGTATGTCTGAATCTTCCCGAATCTCTCTGAATCAATTTGGAGGGTTCTGATTCTATTCAGAGAGATTAAAGGATCCTTTGATTCAGTTCAGATTTGGAGATTTGGTCACTGAGTCAGGTCAAATCTCTGCCAAATCGAATCAGGGTCCGAAGCTTTGCACAGCCCTAGTAAACGGACATCACATTTAACCCAGGATAAATTCTTTTGTCTTGTGATCCCTCAGATATACCGGTCCACTGTTCCACTTCAAGTTGTTGTGAAGTATGCAGGAGAAAACATTTTTCTTTCTGGGACACAGTTCCCATAGCTGTGTGCATCTGTACCATTATTGTGCTTTTTCCTCAGACAAGCTAACCATGCTATATGCTCCCCTCTGGTGGAGAAGCAGGAATGCAACTTGGAAGGGTGGCCTGCATAAATGACTGCTGTGCCTATTTTGGTCCAGGTTAAACCCTGGAACAATCATGCCCATGTCAAATGAGACGTCTATTTCCAGCCTTAGAACAGCAGAGTATGTGCAATATGATAATAACATATACAAATGCCAAGTGCTTGAAATGCATTTCAAGCATGTTACCAAGGATGCCAAACTAATGGCTCATGAGAGGCAAGGATTTTGGGGGTGACATCTTTTATTGCAGCAACAGGCAAACTTTCTGGCACAAGGTATCCTCTCTTAGCAGCAGTGTAGGGATGCAGCTGAGTGCCTGGGACAAAGTGGAAGTGGCAACTTTTGGTTGCTCCTGCAATTATGAACACATGGCTGCAGGTAGCAGCCATTTTTTTGTATCTTCCTCCATCCAAGGCTAGAAACAGACATTAAACATAAACCAGTTTAAGTGATCAAAAACTGTTTTAAACCTGTAACAGAACATAAGGTCAGTGCACATAAACCAGTTTCAAAATAGCTAAAATTGGTTTAAGACAAACATGGTTGTATGTAGTATTGGATAGGCCTGTGCGAAATGGCTAATATTTGCTTTGGATTCGGATTCAGCTGATTCGGGGGGCAGTGATTTGATTCAGCAATTAAAATCAGTGTCCCGAATGAAATCGGCTGAAACTGATTCAGAGATCTGGCTGTTGTCAAATCTCCGAATCTCTGAATGACCCAGGCCCACCCCCTGCCCACTCTCCCAGCCCTAGCGCTAGCTGCTTTGCCTGCCCCATTCCCAGCACTTTGAAAAAAAAAAAAAGGTCTGGATCACTTGGTGCTGCTGGGCAGGGGGGTGATCTCCGCTGCCCTGTGCTGTGTGGAGGGGCTTTGCATGAGCCCCCTGACCCTCAGCCCCCCATGACTGCCCCACCCACCCAAACTCTGGCCCTTTAAGAAAAAATAAAACTGAGAAAACCGCCCTGCACTCACCATTCCTGCTGGGCAGGGTGCAATTCCCAATGCCCCCCACTGCCCAGTGCTGCATGGGGGGCTCTTCCATGAGCTCCCCAAAACTCTGAGGCCACTGCAGGAGTGGTGAGTCCCAGGGTTTTTCTTGGTTTTTTTTTCTTAAAGGGCCAGAGCTGGGGCAGGTGGGGCAGCCATGAGGGGGAGGGAAGGGGGTTGGGTTGCAGAGCCCCTCCATGAACTGTGGGACAGAGTGGGGAAGGGAGGGCAGCCAGGCTCGCCCCCCGCCTGGCAGCTCTGGTGAGTGGAGCTTTTCTTTAAAGCACTGGGAGCTGTGCAGCTGGGCAGGGCAACCATGGGGGACTGGGGAAGCAGAAAGGGGGCTGGGGGAATAGGCAGGGGATAGGGCCTGCTAGGGGTCCCCCCATGGTTCCCTCCCCTTCCCCCCCTTCAATCCCCCTTCCTGTGCCCCTACATACCAGCTCCTAGTCCAGCTTCAGCTCCCAGCTGCAGCCAGCAGGGACTGCCTGAATCATCTAAGCTCTCTTAATCTTTTCCAATTTGGAGATTCGGCCACCAAATTGGTCCAAATCTCCTCTGAATCGAATCACCACCCGAAGCTTCACACAGCCCTAGTATTGACTTAATTGATTTGGGTCAAACTGGCTTATGTAATGTGTGTCCCAGATTCCTTCCTGGTTTAAGTTAAATCAGAGTTCCCTAGCATCCCAGATGCTTTGCAGCCCTGTGCTGGGCTGTCTACTCCAGAGGACAGACCAGCCCCACCCCTTTGTTCCCTAGCCAGAGCTCTGGCAGAGACTGCAGGCACAGTAGGGTTTGCCTGGCTCCCCCCTCCCCGCTCCTTGCTGCTTGCTGCTCAAGCAGGGATCCCCCTCTCCCTCTCATCTCCCACAGCATGAACCCCAGCCTCATGGATCCTAGGCGTGTGGTATGCTAGCTAATCTGTGTGTGTGTATCTCCAATTTCATTGGGACAGGCAAACAGAACAGTGTCTGCTTAGGGCTTTTTAAAGCTAATCAGCAGGTCAGCTGGTAATGTCCCTCCCTTCCCTCCTTGGAAAAAACTGTTTTAGAAGAGATTGAACTAATGAGAGAGGCTTTTGTTTTGGTGATGGCTGGATAAATGCTATGGTATCACCCTCCTGCTGGCTCTCTTGCCTGTCAAGTTTGCAGACAGGATGAAGAAGCAGGAAGGAGATTGAAAAGCTCAGTATCATCAACAGATACATGCACTTCACACCCTCCCTTTGCCTCAGAGTGCTAGCCAGGTTCTGAGGTCTGGCAGTACTCCCCTTGAACAGTGAATGGGGAAAAGCCTGAGACAGTGCAGGCAGGGTGGGGGTTTATACTCCTCCCTAATCAGAGTGTCTTGCCAGGGCCTGGCCATATCCCCCTGCATCTCAGCGCTGTGGAAGGGATGGGAAGGTCCCCCCCCAGCTCCTAGCCTGAGCTACTGCAGGCATGTGCTTGCATTTCCTCAGTCCAGAGTGAATGCCTGTGCAATTACAAACTGGTTCACCCTAGGCAGGCTAGACTAATCTGCAAAGATTGAATCAATTAATGTCTGTCCCTAGCCCAAGTTGATGCCCAAGACAGTTGTCTGTATTGCTTATCCCTGACTCTTAGTTCTAGTAAAGGAGGAGACATAGCTTGACTTAAGTAACAGATAGAACAAAGGCCTGTGTAAAACTCCCTATGTAAATAGAAACAGTCTGCTTAGAGGAATGGAGGAGGGTTGTACAAGCCAATTTACTGAGCTCTAGCTGTGTCTGCTCCTTTACAGACCTGAGGAAGGCTAAGATCTCTCCCAGCTATACAGCTGGTCTAATAAAAGATATCACCTGAAAAAAATCTAAGCCTCCCACATTTTCTGGGCTATCATGACTGCATCATCATTTCAAAACAAATTGATTGTATCCTGGCCTCCATTACTTTTAACTATCAAAATATAACAGTAACACTGGTGTTGATTACATTCTTTACAATAAAATTCTTGAACAATGTAGCTTTGCTAAAGCTGGAATAAAATCACCACTTTTTTTAGAGGAATATTTGAACTTTTGTTAATTCAGTCTTAGCTAAGAAGAGTACAGTGAAGACTGAATAAAGTGTTTGTAATAGGAAAATACTTCCAGAACTTCAGATTATTCTACATTGCCTGGACATCATAAACATTTTATCATTAATTTTCAATATCAGTTAACAGACTTAATGTTTCAGAAATTCATAACGGGTGTGCCACAGATATTCTGACGTATATATATATATATATATGAGAGAGATATATGTATCTCTCATATATATATAACAAATATATATATATTTGTTCAACAAGCAGATGAGGGAATGACTGTTGGAGTAGGTGGAGCACAAAATACTGGAAGATGCTGCACTGAAAAAAGTGAAGAAGAAAGAAATGCAAAGAATGACCTGCCTATAAATCCAGAAGCAATCCAAAACAAAAGAATGAGATCTGACCTTCAGGGGACCAACTGCATACAGATTTATGTTCCAATAATAGGAAAAATAAGAATTCACTTAATCCATCCCAATTCTGTCAAGCAGCAGAACAGAACTCATCTAATAAATCAGGTGCATTGTTAATAATATTTTATAAAGATATGTTTAATGTCATACATACCTCTAGATTTTCTAATAAAGATATTTGGCATGAGATGCAAACCAAAATCTCTGGCCTGGAAGATTAAAAATTGTTCCCATATCTTTGGAAGATTTTCTTTTTTACTGCAGTGATAAAATCTGCTTACCTTGAGCAAAAATAAAATCCAGCAAACATCTATAGCATCACTTCTTGATACTCTTCTCTTTCTGTCTCTGTTATTAGAGCTTCTGTTTAAGGCAAAGTGATATCTGTCCTTGAAGAGTTTGATGAATATTATAACTGTTGTGAACCTAAGTAAGGCCATAGACAAGCTGGTCACTGCTAAAGCCTTAGAAAAAGATGTAATTATTTTGGAAGTGATCACGGGTGGGTACCTGTGGTTCTTCCCCACCTATACAAGATTCTTACCCACTGCTGGGCAGTAGGGACAATACCACAAGATATGCAAGATGCTAGTATAGTCACTATGTACAAGAATAAAAGCAACCACAGTGATTGCAAGAGCTATTGTGGTATTTCATCATTAAGCCTTGTTGGAAAGATCATTGCCTGGCTGGTGCTCAGAAGACTTCAGATCTTTACTGACCATGTTTACTCTGAGTCACAATGCAGCTTCAGAGGTAGTAGGTCCACCATAGATATGATCTTCTTAATTTGAAAAATCTAAGAAAAATATAGGGGAAATATCAGCTTCATTGATGGAGCTTCATTTTCTCCAACATGCCCCTCCTGACTCAAGAGGCACCAGTCGCCCATGCATTTTGCAGAACTGATTTCTATTATGAGTATGTGTCAGAGTGCAAAGCATAAATCTTTGACTGTCATAGTCATGTCATTCTTATATGGCAAACACTCTAAATTTGAAACTGTTCATTAAGCATTATTTGTATAACCATATACTTCTGATATGGTGAGCCAGAGTGTGTGCAGTTGGCACTTGGAATTTTTGTAATATACTTTTTTCATTATAAATGTCAAAAATCACTTTACTTCATTGATCTTTACTGTGTCCCAATATGGCATGAAAAATACATCTCAAGAAAACTTGAAAATGGTTGACTACTGATACTTAGACACTTTTGGATAGTTAATTATCAATATCAGATTTTGTTGGATGTCTACAACTGACGGTCTCTGGTTTGGCTGGAGGCATTGATGACTTCAAAGATTGGGGCTAGCAATCCTCTGGCAGCAGAATCAGTGAAACCTGGGAAGGGATCAGGCTACATGAGTGATGCCACCTGGCTTGCTCTTCTCTTTAATCTTCTTAATTACCTAATACAGTTGACTGTATTTATCATGCCTTATCTTCTCTCCAACACAGTGAACTTCTTGATACTTTCTTTCTGTTCCTGATTTACTATTTGTTCCTAAATTACCACATGCAGTATCATCTTCAGAAGGTGAGATAGAGTTCCACTTTATAGACTAACTAAATAAATAGCATAAGCTTGCTTAAGCTTGAACTCACTTCATCAGTGCTATAAAGGACAAGCACAGAGTAGTGTATAAAATGGAGAGAGTATCATCTTCAGCTGTCTGTCATCTATCACTCATTAGGCTCTGCCCATTCCCATTCTGCTTATACAGAACTAGTCAGCAAACACCTAAGCTTACTTTCTACAGTTTGGCTTGGAAGGCTTACATGCTTCTGCTGATGCAAGTTTTTAATAGATCAAAGCTGACAAACTGGAATGTCTGTTTAAAGTGTGGCTGTTAGGGCTATGTGAAGCTTCAGGTGCTGATTCTATTCAGAGGAAATATGGTCCAATTCAGTGGCTGAAATACCAAATCTGAATTGAATCAGGAAACCAATTAAAAAGTCTGAATTGATTCAAAGCTCTCTGAATTGATTCAGAAAAGTTTCAGAGATCTTTGGGGATTCAGGCAGTATCTGCTTGCTTCTACAGGGAGTTGGACCTGGACTCCATGCTGGTAAATGGGGGCAGGGGAGGAGGGGGCTGGGGGAAGGAAGAGAGAACCATGGAGGGACCCCTGCCAGGCCCCATCCCCATCCCCTGCCTAGTCCCCCTGAGTACCCCTGACCCCCGCCTACTGTCCCAGTCCACGCATGGCTCCCCTACCCAGCCCCAGCTCCTGGTTCTTAAAAAAAAAAAGCCCTGAACTCACCAGCAGTTGCAGCAACTGTCGGGGCTTCTAGGGGCTCGTGGCAAAGCCCTCCTATATAGTGGGAGGCAGCAGGGATTGCCCCCACCTGGCAGCAGCTGGTGAGTGCTGGGCTTTTTTTTCCCAAAGAGCCAGGAGGCTGGTGCCAGGCAGGACAGCCATTGATGTGGCTGGGAAAGCAGGCAGAGGATAGGGTCGATTTGGAGATTTGGTCTATTTGGCTGCAGCTGAATCTCTGAATCAGATTTGGCTGAATCAATTCAGGACAGTGATTCAAATCACTGAATCAAATCACTGTTCCCCAAATTGGCAAAATCCAAATCTGAAGCGAATACTAGCCACTTTGCACAGGCCTGGTGGATATTACCAACCTGTGTATTTTATTTTTAAATCTCCTTTTTATCTCTCATAATACAAAAAGGCCACACAAAAAAGATTAAACCCTCCCAATGGATGCAAGATTTGTCAAGTTCCAGTCTTTTCCTGCTTACAACACACCTGGGGATGCAGTGCACAGGAACCATTGCTTTGAGATTCATATAATAGTTCCTCATTATGCTGTTGCACATGTTTCTGAGAAGAAGGAAATAGACTGTTGTGTGTGAAAACTTCACCAGAAGACTTTGCAATTATTTGTACTCATTTGCAGCCAATGTTGTTAATGATCATTAGCTTAATGGGCTGTTGTTTTTTTCCCTAACTCTCTGAAGAGTCCCTGGAATGTCCTCCCACCAGGGGCCAAACAAAGAAACAATAGCCAAAGAGTAGCTGATTGCTTTGGGAGTTTAGAGACAGATGCTTTAAAACTAAAATACAGTGCATTATCTTAAAGAAAAAATGAGGCCCAAATGAGAAAACTGTGCTGTAAAAGGAAATAAGTTCTACTATATGCTTCAGAATCTCAGTTTTCATTTAAAAATAAATACAGATGTGAACCAAGTACATCTGGTGCAGTGCTGTCTGCCTGCTTCCCCCTCCCCCAGTCACTGACTGGTCACTGGGGGGCATGTGCCTCCCCTGACTAAGACAGCACCAGTTGCCCATGATCTAGTTCAACCCACTGCCTGAAGTAGGGCCATCCCTATCCAAACCATCCCATACAACCATAATCTAAACTCTACATTAAACTACCATTAACAACATAGACCTGACACCATAACTTGCCACAGGTAAGGCAGGAAAATCTTGACAGCCAACATCCAGCTTCTATACCATGTCAATATATGCTTCAATATTCTTCTACAGAAGAAGGGAAAAATCCCACAGTCCATACCAATCTAACCATGGGATAAATTTCCTTCCTGACCCCAAATATAGTGATTGGCCTGACCCTAAGCAGAGGCACAAGACACTCTGTCCTAGAACCTCTGGCTTTGCTCCTAACAGGAGAATCAGCACACATTAATTGAAGCCCCTACCCCTGGCTGTAGCCAACGCCCAATGCCTCTGGGAAGGCTTAAAAACACCCTGATACATGTAGGACAATGGGGTGGGAATGGAAGCAACCAACAAAGCCCAGAAGCATAGGAAATACCCATTCTAGAAAATGGGCATAGCCACCATACATAGATCATCCCCGACCAGTGTCTGTCCAATTTCTTTGAACACCTCCAGTGTTGGAGAGGTCACAACTTCCCTAGGCAGTCTATTCTACTGTCCCAATATTCTAACAATGAAGAAGGTTTTCCAGATATCCAGTCTGAATATACTTTGCTGCAACTTCAAACCATTGGTCTGCACCTTCCTGTTTGCAGCAAGCAAGAAAAGGTGCTTTCCATTTTCTTTATGGCAGCCCTTCAAGTATTTGAAGGCTGCTATCATGCCCACTCTTAAGTGCCTTTTCCACAAGCTGAGGCTGCCTAGCTCCTTTAGCCTCACCTTGTATGACTTGCCTTCCAAGCCCTTGATCATTTTTGTTGCCTGCCTCTGAACCCTCTCTAACTTCTCCACATCCTTTTTAAAATGTAGAGCCCAGAACTACATACACTACCCAAAATGAGGCCTAAACAGTGCTGAGTAGAGAGGTACTATCACCTCCCATGGCTTCCACCTAATTCTTCTATTGATGCAACCCAAAAATTTGTATTGAAACTGTGATCTACCAAGACTCCTAAGTCATTTTTCAAAGAGCTGCCATCCAGTCCCTTATTTTGTGTTTCTGTTTTTAATTATTCCTTCCAAGGTGTAGCACCTTGCATTTGTCCACATTGAACTTCATCCTGTTAGCTCTAGCCCAACTTTCCAATTTGTTGTGATCCTTCTGAATTGTGCTCACATCTTCTAAACTGTTCACCATCCTTCCCAGTCTCATGTTCTTCTCAAACTTGCTCAAGAAGTTTTCTGTGAACCCAAATCATTAATAAACACATTGAACAGCCCTGGGCTGAGGACAGACCCCTGTGAGACTCCACTTGAAACCTTCTGGCATTTTGACATGGACTCATTAATAATTATCCTTTGCTTGTGGCTATTGAGTCAGTTATCTTTTCACCCTATGGTAGTTTTATCTAATGCACATTTCTCCAATTTGTTTATGAGAAGGTCATGTGGGACCTTGTCAAAAGCTTTGCTGAAGTCCAAATACAGGATATCCACAGTATTATCTTCTCCCGTCCAAGTAAATGTAGCAGGGCACTTGGGGTGCCTGCCACTTTAAGAGGTTAGGCAGCCTGTGGAGCCACTAGCAGGTGGGTGTCAGGGCTAATTGTGGAGTCAGCTGACCCAGGGAACCAGCAAGTGAGGCTAAGTGTGACAGAGGGAGTCACCTGATTGGAGGAGGGCTGGGCTTAGCCAGGGTATAAGCCCAGACTCTAAGAGTAGGGCTGGCAGTAACATCTGGAGAGCTGGTAAAGGAACACCATCCAGCAGGAAGGCTGCACCCTTGAATGCCATCAAGGAGAATCTTTTATTAGACCAAGTGACTAGTTGGAAAAAAGTTATTTGCAAGCTTTTGGGCATAAGAATCCTTCTTCAGGCATATGGAGTTCTCTGCTGTTCTGAGATCTCCAAGGAATGAAAGAAGCTAAAAGTCTGACAGGATGTCAGTGAGAATGTAAATAGGTGGAAATTAGGAAAACAGAGAATAGAGAAGGGAAGGAAGAGGTGGGGAAAATGAGGGGGAAATAATACCAAAGGTAAGTAGGAGAGACTCTATTGTAGTTGAGTTCTCCAAGGCAGAAAAGAAGCAGTTTGCAAACTAAACTTGCAAACAATGTTTTTCCAAGTACTCAGGTGGTCTAGTAAAAGACATTACATCTATCCAAAGAAGCTTGTCTGCCTATGTCCTTAGACCAACATGGCTACAACCAAAAACCCAGCAAAGAGAATAACATCTGAAGCAGTCTAGAGGTTTGGGTAGGAACTAAGGGGATGGAGGAGGTTCTGGGGAACCCAGTGTAGGGTCTAGAGTCTTGAGAAGGGGAACAAGTGCCTCTGGGCCTATTGAGGGGCCAGGTGAGCCCTGACAGAGTATTTGAGTGTTTAGGAGACCTATTAAAGGCTCTGAGTGAACCCAGTGAGTGGGGCAGAGTGTGGAGACCTACTGAGGGGCCCAGAGGAGCTCAGAGAAGGAAGAGGGTGCATTAGGGAAGACCGGGGTGAGCCCAGAGAGAGTGGGGGATCTATGGAAGGGCCCGAGAGGATGGATCTACAGAGAAGGGAGGGCTGGCAGCTGGAGAACTGACCTTGGAAATCTCAACTCTCTTGTGCAAGGCCAGGGCCCAGGAGGAGCTGAAGGTTGTAATATACCACAGCAGAGACTAGCAGAGTTGGGAGAGCCCAGACTTCTTGACTGGCCTAAAGCAGGGCAAGGGTCTAGAAGAGGCTGAAGGTCCTTGTGTGGCCATAGTCAAGATGAAGAGGTCAAGGCATGTGCAGTCCAGGATGATGATGGCTGGTGCTAGGCCATTCAAGGAGGAGTAATCAAGGCAACAGGCCTGAGAGCAAGCCAGGGGCCATAGATGGAGGGCCCAGATATGAGATGGAACTGGGGTCAGGGGCTAGAGGTTGCCAGCCCAAGAGGGGGACATTCAGGAGGTGCTCAGAGAGGGATGAGTAAGATTAGAAAGGCCTGAAGACCAGTCCTGGAACTGTACCATACTGGGGCTGGCTAATATGGTGGGGCTGCCTGTTACAGGGCGGTCTCTATAAAATGCTATGCATGGGCCACCTCAGGGAAAGGAAGGTATGGAGTATCAGAAAGCCTTGTGAGTTACCCCATGGAGGGAGAAGGCTAGGGGAACACACCAGGACCATGCCGGGTTGAGACCCAGAGATGGCCTGTGGAAGACCAGGGCCATGCAAGTCCAGAGGTCAAGAGAGGAGCCAAGGAAGAGCAGGACCATGTGGGTCTAGAGGCCCCGAGAAGGGCCAGGGAATAGTGTAGTGGGACAGAAGTGTTCAGTGACCTAGTGAGGGGGCTGGGAATAATAAAGTGGGACCAGAAGGGTTCATCAGCCCAGTGATGGGCCAGGAATAGAGTGTAACCCAGTAAGGGGCTGGGAATAGTGTGGGACTGGATGGGTCCAAGGGCCCAGAGAATAGCTAGAGAAAGTGGAGGACCAAAAGTGTCCAGTATGAGAGACCAAAGGGGCTGGCAGCCCAGAGAAGGGCCAGGAGAGAGATGGAAGGGCTTGCTAGCCCAAGGAGGGGTTGTGTGAAATGGGAGAGGAGTCAAAGATGAGTAAGGGAGACTCTACAGTATTTGTAATTCAAAGTAGAAAAGAGGCTATCTGTGAAAAGGAAAATAGCTGGAAATTAGGAAGACAAAGGGCAGAAAAGTAGGGGAGGGGAGAAAGGTGGGGAAGAAAAGTGTAAGAGGTCAAGTCTGGCAGGTACCTGGTAAGTCATATGTCAGGCAGATTGTAAGGTGGATTCAGTCCATGGACTCAGTATAGACATTGGATTCCCACTCCTCTTCTTCTCTGCTCTATCTTTTGTTTTCCTAATTTCTACCTATTTACATTCTCACTGAAATCCTGTCACACTTTTAGCTTCTCTCATTCCTTGAAGTCTCAGAACAGCAGAGACTTCCTCTGCCTGAGAAGGATGATTGCACCCAAAAGCTTGCTAAGAACTTTTTTCCAACTACTCAGCTGATGTAATAAAAGATATCACAACTACTCAAAAAACCTTGCCTACATAATTAAGAGTTACACAGAATTACACTGGTAAATGTAACAGGAAATTTAGGATAATAAATGAGATTGGAAATTTAGTTCAGTGTTTCTAATGGGATGTTTTCCATGCTTCCTAATCAGTGTCCAATATAAGGCCTGTGCAAATAGGGAAGTATTCGATCTGGATTTGGATTTGGTCGATTCAGAGGACAGCAGTTCGATCCAGAGATTCAGATCTTTGTTCCAAATTGATTCAGCTGAATTGGCTCTGGAAGATTTGGTGCCCATTTGGAGAGATTTGGAGATTCAGCCATAGAGTATAATGGGGAAACACTGAAATACCTATAACTTTGTCATTTTTTTGGCTGATTCAGATAAAGAATGCAGGGATGATAGCCCTTTCTGAGGGCATGAAGCCTGCCAATTTTCAAGGAGATATGTGAGAGGTTTCTGGGAAACCACCTCAAGCTGCTGACAAGCAAAACTTGTGACATGGGTAACACTGTGTGTGTATTAAGGCACAGGGGGGTGAAAACTGCAGGCATGCTAGGCTCTGCTGCAGCCATGAAGCCTGCCAGCTTTCAAGGAGATAGGTGCAGAGGGTTCTATGAAACTGAACCTTAGGCTGCTGACAAGCAAAACTCATGATGCAGGTAGGTGGCACTGTGTGCGTGTTAAGGTGGGCTCTCACTGGCATTGGGGCATCTACACGACATGGTAGTATTCCCCAGTGAGTCCTCCTCCTCCCCTATGGTCTCATTCCAGTCCTCCACTTTACATGACATCAGGTATAAAATAACTTAGTGAGCAGTAGCACAGTAGCACCAGCAGCATCTCAGGCAGCCAAACTGTGACAAAGCCCTTCTTTCCTTTCCTGCAGGAGCTTCTTCTCCAGTGTGTGTGTTAAGGCACTCCCTCACTGTGTGTGTGTGTGTGTGTTAAAGTGCGCCATAACTGGTGCTGGGGCCTCTACACGACATGGTAGTGTGTCCTAGTGAGACCTCCTCTTTCGCTACAACCTCAGCCCAGTCCACCACTTTAAATAATAACAGGTAAGCACTGCAGTTCACTGCAGCACAGTAGCACCAGCACCAAACTGTTGCAGACTAGAGCTGTTTCTTCCTCTCCTGCAGGAACTTCTTCTTCAGCAGCTACCAGAGAACTCTCCCTGCCAGCCCCAGCCCTGGGGCTTGGATGTGCCCACTGCCCAGGGTCCTCCATCCTTCCAGTCAGCTGACCAGGGACAGGTCCTAGGAGTCTTGGTCTAAGGATGTGGCACTGGCAGATAAGGTTCTTTGGGTCAATCTGGTATCTTTTAGTAAACCAACTGAATAGTTAGAGAAAGCCAGGACAGTGAGTGATTGTGTTTTGATTTTATGGAGAGGGGTTTTCCTTGATTGTCCGATGGGGCTAAATGGCTTATGGTTACTGAAATTAGAATTTTTATAAAAGAATTGAACAGAAGAAATAGAGATGTTGTGTTGGATATATAAATGATGTGTTACTTGTGCTGTGTGGTGGGTTATGTTGTGTTTTTATGTTTACATTAAAAACAAACCAATAGTTAGAGAAATATATCTTAGCAAGCTTTCAGGTTGAAAAATCCTTTGTCAGGCTGAGGAAGCACCTGCAGTTTGTGTGTCTATATGCTGTTCCTGGATGGAAGGAATAGTAAAGAAGCCAGAGGCTGGCCTAGCACATAATGCAGGCAAAAAAGCCAGTCAGTGAAAATGGAAATGGAGACGTCAGGGGGTAAGGGACAGGCTGGGGTAGGGGTGGGGGAGGGAAGAGGGATGTAGCAGCGCAGGTAAAAGTACAGAGGTACCTATGGAGTCAGATGTCCGGCAGGTTGTAGTGTGTCAGAATTCCACTGTCTATATTGAATCCATGAGTTTCTGTACCTACTACGTAGGAGGCTGATGAAATGAAGTTCATAGGCTCGGCTCTGAAAAGTGGTGCAGACGGAGTAAGGAGAGTGGCACTTACTCTGTCTGCAGGTGGAGCTTGAGTAACCCTAGCAGTGGGAGGTTCACCTTCAAGAACACCAGCTGCTCCAATGAACGAGGTTCCAGGCAGCTGCGGTGGGGTGTCACAACATCCCCAGCAATACTGAACACCCTCTTGCTCACAACACTGGTTGGGGGACAGGACGGGTGTTTGCAGGCAACTGTGGCCAGATCCTGCCACATCTGGCTGCGGCTTGCCCAGTAGGCCAAGGGGTCATAGTCCCCAAGTCCTCCAAGTCCTCAGTGAGATAGGTAGCCACTGAAGCCTTGGCACTACCTGCCCAAAGCTGGGGTCTGGTACATCTGGATCCCTGTGCTGAAGCCATACCCTTGGCCTACATTTGCAGAGACTGGCGTGGAGAAGACTGGCTTGTGCTTGTGTTGGTGCTGGGAGTGCTGGCACAGGAAAGTGGATCCCCCTCTTCCACATCCCCTTGCCTCTGCCATTTTGTCTCCCTGACTCTCTTCACCACCACCTCTATCCACTGATCCAGGCTTTGGCTCTTGCACGTGCTCCCCTTCACCTTCGGGTCACACATGGTGGCCAGAACGTGGACTGTACTGGATTGGAAGGGATCAGGCCGTTTCCTGATGCTCCTTCAGCTGCCTCATCAGTCCCTGCATGTCTGGTGACAGCGGCTTGTCCCAGCCAGGAACATCAATCCCCTGGAACTTCTCCATTTGGTTCTCAAGTTCCCTCACTACAGGGATCATCTGGCTAAGGAAGGCATTGCCAGCATTGAGGGTCTCTGTGGCCTTGAGGAAGAGCTTAAGGACCACCACGGTCTGGGAAATGGTATCCCACTCAGCTCTGTTAAGGGGGCTGCTGATCCCAGTCTCCCCAAGGAAGGCCATCTCATGGATGGCCTTCTGTTGCTCCACCAGCCTTTCCAGCATCAGGTATGTAGAGTTCCACTGAGTCTCCACATCCTGCATGATTTTGTGTTGTGGGATGCTCAGCTCTGCCTGTTTTCCCCACAGCATTTTGCCCCCCTTGATGCTCCAGTGGAAGTAGCATCTGTGTTAATTTGACTTCTTCTATGTAGTTTTTAGTCTGTATGTAACTATAATAATATTTATAACTATATATAATCTCTTCTTCTGTGAATGTCTGACTTCTCCTGTGTTGTAATAATATCTCATTTCTTCTATGATGTATGTGTGTAAGTGTGTGTAATGTGTGCTTCCCTGCACAGTGATGGATCACACTGCCAGGGACAACACAGCTTTCTTTTTTAAAAGTTTTGGGAAAAAAAACAAGAAGAAATATAAATGGAAAGAAATGGATTGGATAGGGATAAGTAGAGGGATTCTAGTTAGTAAGCTAAGCTATATCCAATCCTTCCCAAAAGCCAGAAGTAGCAGGAGACTGACTAGGAAGCCAAGCCAGTCCAGTACCTTTCAGATGCTGTTTCTCAGACAGAAACAGCTCACAAAAGGCACAGAAAGCCTGCAGAGAGAGGCTTATATGCTGTTTCTGTCCCTCCCCCAGAGCACTGTGTTTGGAAGGAGACTTAGGGAGAGATCACAGTCACCGGCCAGCTAGAGATGTCAGTTCTCCCTCCCTCCTACTCCCCCTCTCTCCTCTCAGTTTCTGTTCCCCTGAAAGACCACCTCCAAATCTCTAAATCTTTTATGAATCAATTCAGAGACTCTGAGTTGATTTGGAAGCTTTTTTGCTTCTCCCAATTCTGTTCGAATTCAGAGATTCGGCCTCCATACCAGGCTGAATCTTCTCTGAATTGAATCACGGACCAAAGCTTCGCACAGTCCTATCCAATATGTCCCAATATGTCTTTAGAATCCTCAGTAGCTAACAAAGAGGAGACAGTATCTGTACCCGGCTGAAATTCCCATACAACAGCACCTTGGCTAAACAAAAGAAACGAGAAAGGGGAAAGTTGCCTACATCTGGCTGCTGTGAAAGGAGATTTCTCCTTAGTGAAAGCTCTTATGGCATCTGGAATATGTATAAATCAATGGGATTACACATGTTTGGATAGTTGTAGATAACTGCTTTTGTAATAGTACTCAGTATTTTATTGCAAAAACAGAGAAATTTTTTAAACTCTTGAAATAATAAAACTAATAATAATAATAGAATTATTATTGTTATTTTACTGAACAAGGTTAGGAACAAAAACTGCTTGCATATGTCATCCTTATCTTGAAATACTGTATGTGTACATTAAAAATGATACGTATCAGCACATGAAAGACAATTTTATATGTACATATACTCATATCTATTAATATATATTTGGATTACACTTGCACACACATTCACAATCCCATCATATGCTGTGGTGAGAATGATATAGTAAATTGCTGAAGATCATGATAACATGGAGCCAGGCAAGGCATGACATTTATCATATGTTTTCAACTGTTTCACCTTCACTTTGCCCATGTGGCTTGTATCTAAAACGTTAGTTATCCATGATATGTCTAAATGCAGGGTTAAAGCTTTTGAGTCACTTCAGACATCCTTCATTTTAGAAAAGTGAAATGACAAAGTAAATATTTATTTTCTTCTCGAATACAGAATTTTTTGTTAAATTACAGAGACATGAGCCCTAGGATGGATAGAAATTAATCCTGGACCCATGGCAGGTTTAAAATGGGATATATTACTGGTATTGTTTTCATCTTCTGACATATTTCTAATCTACTGGTCCTGAGCTATTATAACTTCTGAAAATAAAATAACCCAACAGAACCTTTATTTGGCCAGTATTAGACTATTTTTTTCCATAGATAATTTAATGACAACAGGGAAGAATTTGGCTTAGCATTTCAAGGCAGTTCTTTCAGATTTATCAAAAGCAAAGTAGTCTGACAGTTACCAGACTGAACAGGGACAAGTGTATAATTGTTATTTAGTGGCCTGTGTTGATATATAGACATCAGAAGCATGATCATACTCTCACCTTGACTTTATTAGGTTGGACAGCAATTCATGAAGCTTCCAAGAGAGGATTTACTGAGGTGATTTTAGAGTTACTAAAAGCTGGTGCTGATGTTAATAGCAAAGGCCCAGATGGAATTTTGCCAATACATGATGCTGTTTCTGGCAACTATTTCAAGGTACAGTTTCCTTAAGTTAGCTTTTCTGATTCTG
Organism: Caiman crocodilus; assembly: GCA_030014935.1. Lineage (NCBI taxonomy): Eukaryota > Metazoa > Chordata > Crocodylia > Alligatoridae > Caiman > Caiman crocodilus. The sequence continues at coordinate 24,952,337 of JAGPOW010002514.1, read as the reverse complement.
GTTCTCAAATTGTTGGGGTTTTCTAGCTGAAACTCCCTGCAATGAGTTTGGGTTGAATGAAACATTTAGTTTCCAGATGTTGTTATTAAAATTAGCTGAGTTCACTGTTAGCTTAATATCATTTGAAAAAGAAAAATCAAAATATTTTGTTTTGAAAATGCTGAAACAAAATGATTTGACATTTCCATTTTTTTTCTTTTTTTTCCCAGGCAATACTAGTTGACAAGTTTGACCCCAATTCACAGCTGATTTTTATCACCCCAAAACTGCACAGTATTTCTCAGCAAATATTTGTGTGAAAAAAGTGTGCCCAACAGTAATGACAATAATGTCATCTAAATCAGATCAGAGAGCTGCATTCCTTCAATTGTTTTATGCACTATTGAAAGTAATTTTAAGAATCTAGTTCTTGTCTAGGCTTGGCATGCATATGTCCCATTGAAATAAGTGGGAATTGAAAGCACGCATTTGAGAACAAAATTTTGTCCTGAGAAGGCTCAGAACCTTATAGAGCTGAAAGTCGGTTCAATAAATGAAGAAATAATTGGTCTGACTTTTTCCCCCTTACACCAGAGTACATTCCACTGAGGTGAATGGGTTTATACTGGTCTAAAAAAGATGAAAATCAATATAGAATCAGTCCCAATGTTTTTAAAATACTTTTATTTATCATTTTGAAGCTTATTATGTTCCTTCCTCAAGGATTATTAATTATAAGGTCAGCTTTATACATTCATGTTAAAAATATTTTAATTCATCCTGAAATAAATGTTTTAATTAAACTATGTACAAGATTGTGCCATCACCTCAGTAATAAGACAAAGGGAAATCATTTTAGAAATTCTTAAGTTGGGTAGAATGGAGATGCAACAAGCAGCAGACACCTGGCAGTTGGCTGCTGCTGATTGTTTAAAAAGGCCAGTAATCAGAAAATAATTCTGGGCAAGATTCTTATGAAAAGGTAACACTACAGAGGGATGTTTTACTTGTGGTCAGGTAAGTGTGTCTTACTTCTGCAGTTTGGTGGCTTTTTGGGGGTTTTTTGCCACATTTGCTTTGGTTCAGCAGCGGAATATATTAGCAAGGTAATAAAGGAGAATTACTACTATAGAAAAACAACATGCTTTATCATTTTTTCTTTACATTAAAAGTTGCTGAAGGACTGAAGACCCTTAATTTAAATTTCCAGAATTTGTGAGACAGCCTGCCATCAGAGAGGGAGGGAAGGGGAAGGAGTGAATAAATATGATTTTCAGAACAGTAGCTTATCAATTATATGGTCTCCTTGAGGAAATCCCATTGACCTAGATCTGACATCCCCACTAAGTTCTGCAATACTATGGTATCCCTGTGCCAATAATGACAAGTTTTCCTTACCGGATTTATTTCACCCCAAAGCTCCATTTGAAAGGATCTAAAGGTACAAACCAGTAGGCTTCACCATAGGTGATTGATTGGTAGGCGGGGCATGTGACCCCCCTGACAGGGCCATCCCAGCCACTGCTGCTGCCAGCATCTGTGGGTGCTCGCCAGCTCTGTCCCCACTGCCGATGCTGCCAACACTGCCAGCAGCATCTGTGGGTGCCCCCCCAGACCCATGAGTCGCCCATGGGCTTTTCTAGTCGCCCATGGGCTTCACAAATTAGTGCTGACCATATTAGTATTACTTTAAATAAAATCTGTATGCATGTATGTGTGTCTATGTGTATATATATGTGTGTGTGTGTATACATACACACATATATACATACGTGTGTGTGTGTGTTTGTGTATACCATAGAGTAAAAGCCTGTGTATTGGAAATGCCATTGGTAAAAATTGCTGTGTATTGGAAGTATAAAGGCCCAGCCGGATATTTTTCAAGCAAAAGTCTGTACCATGACTTCTTTGGATTGGAAAATGGGAAAAAGAGGCTGGATAGACCCAAAGGGTGCTTGTGCAAGTGCTCCATTGCATTCTGATTAGAAGGCATCAGAGCAGACTCAATTAATGAAGTCTAACCAGAACACTTCAACAAACTGCAGTGTCTCGTGTATTCAGCATTCCCCACCAAAATGGTGGGGGTGGTCCTTTAACTAAAGTGCCCCCACTGCCATTTTGAAATGCGGGACATTGAATACACAAGACACTGACGGCATTTTAATTAGAGCAGCTCCCAAGACCTGCTCTAATTAAAATGCCCCACTTCCCCCTCCACTGCGGAGCATGTGTATAGGCATCCAAACATACTTGTACCCTGTGTAGCTAATCCAAAAATCAGGTTTTCCATTCCTTTCTTCTTGTCAGGCAGGAAAATAAAACATGAAAGAGGCCATTGCACTGGACTGGAACTGAATGTCAATAGGGCCTTGAAAAGAGGGTCACTATAATTCATCCATTATTTGACAACCAATAAAGGAAGTTGTTACCATAACACCAGCACAAGAGCTTTTGATTTCATTAAAAGTGCACATAAGTAGATTTTTATTCTACCTGCTGCCCTCTAAAAGCACTCTAAATATTTATCAAGATTCAAAATATCTCTATGAGAAACATGTTAAAGTTGGTTTAAGATTTAAATGGGAAATTAAGGAGAGTCATTCTGAAAATGCTTTTGCAATACAGGTCCTTCCATTGAAGTAATTATACACAGGCCTAACTGTAAACCATTGAGTAGTTCTGCTGACTTCAGTGTAATTAGTGCTTTCTTAAAAATTAATGGTATGTCCAACTAGGGTAAGATGGGGACCAAAGCCAGCATTATATGTAAGTGATAATAATAACAACAATGGCAAAACTCACAAACAAGTTGAAACACTACTTGTTATCTGGACTTCGTTATTCTAATCTAAATGGGTGGCATGACATTAATCATATTTTGTTAATGTGGAACTGCTGTAGGATACACTGTGGTACATATTAACAATATGAAAACAATATGCTTAAAAACAGTTGTAAATTGTTTATATATTTAATCAACAAGAATTAAGGATATAAGACATTAAAACTAAGTAGACGTGCTAGTGATAGTTGCTTGGGTCTTTCTCTTTCTCTTCATATTTTGCTTTATCTTGTTTAGGGTTGGGTATTTGACTAGTCAAGGGGTGGACAATTATTTCGGAAGTAGGGCCACTTACTGAGTTTTGGCAAGGTGTTGAGGGCTGCATGCATAGTCCAACCCCATGACAGGTGCCCCACCCCTTGGTCACCATCTTGGGACCAGAAGTCCCGCCCTCTAACCCGTGACCTTTGCCCCCAGAAGTACTCCTTTCAGCAAGGGGTTTTGCCATCTTGGAACCAGAAAAATAGCAAATTATATTAGAAAAAGTGAATATCTAAAACATTAATTAATTTGATTTAAAAAAATATTTTTGTCCTCATTTACATGTGTTTGTGTAATATATACATAAAGATGATTGCACAATAGCTAAAAATGAAGTCTTACACTTTTATGTTGTGGGGGGGTGGGTATAGGTTTGTGGGTGGCTGTGTGTGTGTGTAGGTATGTGGGGTATGGTCAGAATATGGGTATGGGGTTTGTGGGGAGTTGTGTGGGGGGGAGGGTGGCAGGGGTGTGTGAGGGGTGTGGATGTGGGGGTCTGCATGTCTGGTAGGGCGAGGGGGGTGTGGATGCTTGTGTATCATGCAGTATGTGTGTGGAACTCACCCTAGAACACACACACATGCTCTTGCTACCCCTGCCTACACACACACACTCTCCCCCTGCCTACACACACACACACACACACACACGCACACACACACTAACCCTGCCTATACATTCATGCGCATACTGCCCCTGCCTACACACACACACACACACACACACACACACACACACTGTCTGCCTCTGCCTACACACACATACTGCCCCTGCCTACACACATAGACCTACACACAAGCACACACATACACACTGCCTCTGCCTGCATTCACACATACATACACACACAGAGCCCGTGCCTACACACACACACTCTCTGGCCCTGTCTGCATGCACACACGCACCCCCATACTGGTTGGGTCCCATGCCCTTGATCCAGCCAGGCGACCAGAAGCCACGTGGTGCTAGAGCAGGGCAGGGGCAGGAAGCAGTGAAATGGTTGAGAGTGGGGTGGGACTGGGCTTCTATCTCCTGCTCCTGGCGCCCCCTGGGTTCCTCTTACTCTGGCTCCCATCATCTTTAGCAGGCAGCCAGGAGCAGATAAATATTTTCTAAATTTTTTAGGGATCCTGTGGGCCAGATAGAATGGCCTGGCAGACTGGATGCAGCCCTTGGGCCATATTTTGCCCACCCCTGGACTAGTCAAATAAACTTTCGTAGATTGGCAGGTGAAATATCCGTCAAAAATTGTAAAAAAATGCCAATAGGTCCGAATTATATATAGCAAAAACACAAATTTTCCATTAAGAAATGTTAGAAAGCAATAAAAAAATCCTATTTCTGTCAAGAAAAGTACCAAAAATGTAAGATTTTTTTGTTGTAAATTTGCTCTAATCTTTGACTAGTCAAAAATATGGAGTCCATTGACTGGTCAGTAGACAGTATTTGACTGGTCAATTAACCCGTTTGCCAACCCTAGTATTGTTAAACGGTTAACTCATCACAGTAAGAAGTGCACTCTCATTCTTTATCTGTGTATCATTTACTACATTTTAGGAGAACTATAATGCTAATGATAATAATAAATTAGTATATTATAGGCAGTCAGCATTCTTCTACAACATGGAGCAAACCCTAATGAGAAAGACAGCAATGGGAACACTGCTTTGGATAAAGCCTGTAGCGATAAAATGAAGGAACTGCTTACATCTTATGGTGCTGCTGACACTGGTGTTGCTAAGAAAGTAACTGAGGTTACTGGTATGTTGTCTATTTCATAATGTTATGTTGCAGATTTATATTCTAGTCTTGAGGAAACAAATGTACCTCAAAATACTGCAAGTTTCCATGCAGGTTTGCAGATGCTGATTTTTCATATCAGGGACAGACTTTCTTTCTTTCTAGCTGTAGAAATTATTCAGTGATTATTTATAATAAAAATATAAAATATATTAAATTAATCTTTTGTTCTTAGAGTTAGTGAAGTTTCTCAACAGATGTATCTGTCTCCTTTAAATGTATTGTTCATCCATATTCTCCCCTCACATAAGCCTTGTAATTTTAGTAAACAATATAGAAATATTTTAGTTAGACTTAATACAGTCTCCATAATGGAAATTAATTTAATCTTTTTTACATATAGAAGATTATATATACTGTGGTCTGCTTTATTTCTTTGCAATCTGTATAATTGACCATTAGATATTATTGTTATTTTATATGCATTTCATCTTTTTAAAATGATACTTGTGTTTTATTAATTGTGGGGGGAAAGATTTACTTCCTTCTAGATCAAGAAGATCACCACACAGTTGTTATGATTGCTGTAACATGTCTGATGAACCTTTGATTTTGCACCATGATAAGGCTAGAGAGAAACATGATATGGTAAGTGTAGCCGGATGAGGTTGGGTGTCAAATTAGCACACTACTCTGATCCTCCATTCCTGCCTATGTGGTCCCTAGGTCCTTCTCCACTCATCTGCCATGCCTTTTGCTGTTTCTAAAAAATGCTGGAAGGCTGCCCAGGACCCCAGGGGACTTACTGGTCTAGGTCCCACCACTCTTTTTTTCTTAACACCCAGTGCTAGGGACAGACATTACACATAAACTGGTTTAAGTGATCAGAAACTGGCTTAAACCTGTAACAGAACAGATGTTCAGTGCACATAAACCAGGTTGAAAATGGCTGAAACTGGTTTGTGATAAACCTGGTTGAATGTAGTATCAGACTTAACCAATTTGGCTCAAACTGGTCTATGCAATGTCTGTCCCAGACCCTTTGTTGGTTTAAGAGAAATCAGACACCCCTAGCATCCCAGCATGCTCTCATGGCTGGAACTGTAACAGAAACTTGCAGGCACAGCAGGATCTGCTTGGCTTCTACCTGCCCTATCCACCCTTCCCCCACCAGCCACTGCTCAAGTTGGAAATCCTCCCTCTCTCCCTCCCATCTCCCACAACAGGGACCCCAGCCCATGGACCCTAGGCATATGATATGCTAGCTAATGCATATGTGTGTGCGTCTCCAGTTTCACTGGGACAGGCAGACAGAACAGTGACTGCTTAGGGCTGTGCCTGAATTTCCTCAGTCCGGAGAGAATGTTTGTCTGGTTACAAAGCAGTTCAGACTAGCCAGGTTAAACTAACCTTCAAAGACTGAATCAATTCAGGCTCAGGCTTTTTAAATGTCTGTCTCTAGCCTTGAACTCTGTATTCATAGCTTCCAACTGCCCCTACAGCCACACGCATGCCTCACAGGTGCCAATAATTGGTTATTTCAATGGGCTTTTGGCCCCAAGTCCAATCTCTTGGTTCTTCAGACCCTAATCTCTTCAGGTCTTGTCCCTTTTGGGTCCTGGGCCCCATCCCTGAATCCCTGGCCCTGGCTCCTGCCTCCTTTAGCCATTTTTGCAGCTTGGGCCTGTCCCGGCAGGCTCAAACTTCTTCATGCTTCTCTGGCACAACTGGGACCTCCAAATCTTCCTGGTCTTCCAGTGAGAAAACAAAATGAAGTAAGACCCCACTTTAATACAACATACCTCACCTTGGGACACAAAGGAAAAAAGGATCTGCTGTCTCTAACTCATACTGTGCTAAGTCAGGCAAATGAAGCCTGCTCCAGTAATCCACCCCTGAGCTTCATATTGCTCTGCTCCTGCAAATCCAGTCTCCTCAGCACACCATCTCTTTCCCTGTCCTCTTGAGAGGGCTCAGTTCCTCCACAGAGATTACTCTTGTGGCTGTGCATTGCTTTGCTTTCTGATCATCTGCCACCTCCTCTGCTTCGAAGGAAGCCCTTATCTCACTCTTTCTATTATCACCTGCAGACCATTTCTTCCTGGCCCCCAAGTGTTAGTTTTTCTGATTATGGACTAATCGGTGGCTCCTTTCTTCCACCCTACTACCTGCTATCTGGCTAGCATATCTTGTCTTGCCCACTTGTTTACTTGCCCAACAGCCCTTACAATTAGTCTAATTCTGTTTCATAACAGCAGCTTCTGGGTTCCTGTTACAGTAAGTTTAATTATAGTGTAAGAAGTTTGTTATAGCGTTTTAGAGTACAGTCAATTTCTGTTTTGTATGTATTTTTACCAGGTAAAATATCCTTGTAGTTTATGTTATGATCCACGTGTTACACACTGGATAAGTTCATTTGTGTGTTCTGTTTCCTTTTCTTTTGGTCATGAGTCTTCTCCATCTGTACTTATTGTGCAAATATACCGTGTCATTTATACAGATGTACAAATGTGCCAGGATCCATGAAAGCCTCTTGCCAGTATTTCCGAAGTGGCTCCATGGACAGCAGTGACTTAACTTGATAACAACATGTTAATTGGAGACATTTATATTTTGTTGGCTGAAAAAACATTAATAGAAAATCTGCTGCTTGCAGACATTAAAAGCAAAAAAACCCCAAAAAGCAAAAAACCCAAAAAACAAAATGGCACTTTAAATGTAGGGTGTTCCCATTCCAAGCCCTGTGCATGCCCAGATGGCAGCACCTTAGTTGGACCTGGCTCTCCCAATGTCTGTAAAGATTAGGCACTTTAATGGGGCTTTTTTGGCACTTTTATCTAATAACTGATTTAATCAGCTTTAAATAAAAGTGCCAAAAAAGCCCCACTGAAGCACCTGATTTCTACAGATACTGCAGAGTGGGGTTGAAATAATGTGCTGCTTCTTCTGGAAAGTGTGAGGGTTTTTTTGTTTTTTAACGTCTACAGGCAGCTAAAATTATTTTGACCTAGGTCCTCTGCTGGGAGAATTCATGAGTCTACAGCAGCTCCAATAACAGCAAACTGTCTCTACTTCAGGCCATAGGCATGCTATGGCAGCAGAAATTGCTGTGGAAAATTCCCTTCATTTTGCCCCCACCCACAGTGATGTTATTAAAGAAGTTTTAGCTCATATGGTCACAAAGACAACCTTGAAAACACTAAGCAAATGTAAAGGAATTTGGTATTCTTCAAATGGCTCCAACTCAGTGGGTGCATCTACATGAGATGTTTACTACTGAGTTGACTAATTAACTGTGCAGTAAATATCTTGGCTTCTTCATGTGTAGGGTTATTATGCTGGAGTAAATTAATAAACTAGTATTTACAAGTACTACACTCCTGGAAAGCTTTTTACTCTGCAGCACTGCACACATAGACACTGATGTGGCTGGCTGGGGCATGAAGGTGCTTCAGTGTAGGGGCTGCCTGCCAGCTAGCATATTGAGTCAAGCTGAAACAGCCCTGGGCTGGCAGGCTGAGCCCCTGGGCCCCCTGCCACCTGAGGTTGCTTCAACCCAGCTCACCATACTATGGTCCCATGCACCTGGGAGCAATAATTGCACGTGTATATGTGCCCCGTGTTAACTGTTTCACTGTGTATCATTCTAGGAGAAATATCTACCAAATGTGTTTATCCCATCATTCCAAATCTGCCTCACCATTCTTCTCTACAGATCCCAAAATACCTAAATGGCCCTTGCCCTGTTGCCAAAATCTCCTGCTTTGTACCTGATAGGTTCTCTGATGCAGTTAGGTATTACCAATATAAATATCTTTGGCACATCAAGAATGGAAAATGTGGGAACAGTGTTAAATAAGTTTAATTTAATATTAAAATAAACACCATAGGCTGCTGTACTGATTATGCTGTTCATTGTCAGATTTAATTAAAAGTCTCTTGTTTACATTTAACTGAATTAACTGCACCAGGGTGCTTTGAAAGCCAAGTATATTGTATCAGAATTTAGATTCAGTTTGTTTGTAGAATGCATGAAACTTTGTCTCTCTACCTTTTATAATACATTTTGTATTTGATAGCATAAGTCCATTATTACTGTATTACAAGATATAGAAGAGAAGCAGAAAAAACTGCTAGTTTTTGAATTAAGAACCCCCAAAGATGCAGGTAAATGTGAATTCAAGTTCAGTTTCCATTATTGTTCTAATATCTATGATAATTATTCTAAGTAAAGGACTTTAATACATCCTTATAGAAAATTGAATTTGAGAAGTAGATCTGTTCTCATGTTTGGGTATATGTATTTTTCAGGGGTACTTCTGATCATTATCTGGGATAAGTATAAAGCTAAAAAGGGAAACAGGCTATTTGTTGGCATAAAGATAATGCCAATTTAGGCTGAGCAAAGCAAGATGGTCAGAGAAGAACTAATAAGTCAATAAGAGCAACAGCTTACAACAGTTACCACACACTGCTCAATAACGCAAGTCTTCTATTCATAATTTGGTATGACTTTTTGGAGCCCCTCCATAGCCAAGACAAACTATGCATGGAACTGCAGAATGTAGTGCAACAATTTCATTGTAGTGTAATTATAGTTGTGTATGGGGGGGTACCTCTGAAAAAATGGAAAGAAACAGAAAAAAATTTATCAGGAAGAATGCTGTATATGACATGGCCTTTATATATATTTGAACTTGTAGGGGGGTCTCGGACTCCGGGTCAGATTATTCTTAAGAGAACACATCTGATTGATACAACTCCTAGTGCCTCAACATTTCTGTTGCTACTCAAGACAGTTTTGAGCTATTGCCTCGGTTCTACAGGAGCTCAGCTGGCAGAGACTGATTCAGGAATGCTCTCCATTAATGGATGCTCCCTGCCTCGCTTGTCATGTACCATTCATAGCCAATACAGCCCACTTGCAGGCATACATGACTTATCAAATAATCATTCTACTTCTCAACAGAAGGGGCAGGATAGTTGTTTTCTATTGCTTCAGCCTTTCCTGATGTGACCTATTATTTGTGTTTGTAGTAGCAGTAGCCAGTGTAAATCCAAACTGATTATAGCTTAATGTCTTCAGAAGTAACTACATTTGAAAGCTTACAATTTCTGCTGAGTCCTTTAAAAGGCATGTGACATGTAAAATTCATACAGCCTTATAGAAAAAAGGGATTAATAAAAAAGGTGTGCGATTATGTAAAAATGTATCAGTAATCTGTAAAAGTCCATTTTTTCAGGAAAGGTGAATCCACATTGACTATAGAAAAGAAAAGTTGAGAACTGCTGCTGAAAATTATCAATTTTTCATGTGCTTGTAAAACCAGGAAAGCCTCATGATAAGGCTGAAACAGAGATCTGCTCAATTTTATAAAATGAGAAAATAAGGAGTATCAGGCTCCCCTGATTAAGGTCATAAAATAAATGAATGTGGTCATCTTTATTCAGCACTTAGTGACAACATAACTGAATAATTTGGTTTTTACTAACCTAAATTGTAGTTGTTACTCAGAAAGAGGCATAAGTATCATCATCAATGTAGAAGAACTTTAATATGAAGATAAATTTATAAGGCAGTTAAATGCTGTATACCCAACTCTTACCAGAAGTATGAGTCTGTCACTTTACTAAGTATAGTATTTTAACACTTTCCTTATTTTAATGACTAAATATACTGGGTAACATAAGAAAGCCATCTTCCTGTAGTTTTCTATTTTAATCTTGCACTTCCTGTTTGCTAATGGGTTTGATTATATTTGTTTATCAAGTTGTCTTATTAGCACCCATAGGGACTTGTTGGTGACCATGCTTGAGATATTATTGAATATGAACTAATTTAGACCTCTCATTTTTATATCGTACTGTAGACCAAGGAAAAGAGGGCATCTAATAGGATCATTTTAACTTGTGAAATAAGAGGAGCACAGGGAGATAGCTAGCAAAATGGGTCAATTTTTAATCTATTTTTCTCTTTTGGTTTTTTGTATACTGTATATATTTTAATATTTTATATTAAATGACTCTAGTATGGCTAGTATACATTTCTTTTTATATCACATTACTTGGAGTAATGAAATCCGGTCTATTCATATAATTCATAAAATAGTCAATGTATCAAATTCTTGCTTCTGCATTCTTGATAGAATAAGGAAGATGGGATTTTTTAAAAAGATTTCTGTATCTGAAGTAGGTGCCACATTTTCAAAAACAACTGAGCAGGCTGAACTCATTTGAAAAAGTAGCTAATACAATAATATACATTACAGTGCAAAAATGTCTGTATACTGATTACTTTACCAGCGGTGAAAAGCTGAAGTTTGGGCTGAAGTTTTCCAAAGAATGGTCTCTGTTCATTAGTGATTTTTTTTTGAAGCTTTCATGGAAATTAGTGAGCCACCCATGTGTACGTGTGTATGACCTAAAGGTCATAAATATGAGTCGACTCATGAAGGGCTAGATTTTGAGCTGGTGTAAGCCAGTGCTGGTTTATACCAGCTGCAGGTTTGGCCCATAATGTTTTAATTTGAAATACCTGAATGATTTTTTTATAGCTCAGAAGTTGTGCTACAGAATTATGTGAAACACCTGGATTACATTTCTTCCCCAGTGCTGTACTTCAGGAATTACCCAGATGTCATGAGTTATGGAAGCATCAGGTTTTAAAAAAACGGATCCCTTATAACCACGGGTTTAAATCCCCCTAGAGAGTCCCTTTAATGACTGTCTGCATGTTCTAATGTGCTTCCTTACTTTCAGTATTCAAGTTATTTACATTTAAGTTAAAGTTTAATTTAAATTGAATTTCACTCTTTGGAGAATTTCATCTTGAGCGCTCATATATTGTGACTCCTAACGTGCACGATAGTACTGCTTAGTGCCGTAACAATATTTTCATTTTCCAGCTTTGCATTGGCTGCATTAAAAACTGTAACAATTGTAATTATTTTCTAGTTCTCACTTTAATTAATATTTTGGCTATGTTAAAATGTTGCACAGAAATGTATATACAGAGGCTGTCTCAGATACAAGATATGTTGAATGGAATGCTTGCAAAACAGAAAGCAGAAAGAGACATGCTTGCTAAAAAATACAGGTATGTGGAATGTAAGTCATGCATTCATAAAAGGTTGTGGTGATGATGATGAGTATTTTAAAAAGCAATATTGGTGGATCTTTGTAGAGTGGTAAGCAAGCAGTAACATGTTAGGGACCAGGGCATGAGTAGTTGGGGGTGGTGACGTGACAGATAGGCCAAGTTCAAGGCTGCGTTCTTAGGGAGCTGGGGGTCTGGAGATACCACGGTCAGAACTGGAATCAGGAGCTAAAGTCAGAATCAGGATATGCTAGGAGTTGGAACCAGAATCAGGAGTCAAGATCAGAGTCAGAATATGCCAAAATCAGGAGCCCAAGGTTAGGGTCAAGATTTGCTGAAAGTTAGAACTGAAACCAGCAGCTAAAACAAAAGTCAGGAGCTAAACCAGTGATCCAGTAGGTGAAGCAAGGAAGCACACAGGGGCCAAAAGCAAGAACCTGGGTCGGGGCTGTAAAGGCTAGAGTGAGTGGGGCCTGTTGCCTTAAGGGACTGGCTGCTGTGATTGCCCCACTAGGATCAGCTGGGACCAAGGCAGTGATCCAGGCTTATTTTAGCACTTATTCCCATGCAGTTTTAGGGGATGAATTACCCTGCTTCCCTGATTGAGACTGGGTAGGCCTAAAGCTCTGACTTGGCCCCATTGCAACATGGAGGCAAAACTCTGTGATCTTTATTCTGTCTTTTGTCAATGACTATTCCTATTGGCTTCAGTTGATTTCAGTGAGACTAGCGTAATTTTTAAGGTTTGGCCAGCACTTGCTGATTGTACAAATACATCATGAGAAATGGCCCCTTTGCCAGAAGCATTCTTCATGAAAAGTTAAACAGAGCAGGGGAAGGAGCAAGAACAAAATATTGGGAATGGAGGAAAATGAATGCCACTTCCCAAGGAGCTCTCAAAAAATGAAGAGGCTGAGAACGGCACGTGTGGGAATGTGCTCATGGCTGCTGTATGCCATCTAGACATCTGAATTTCTGGGCTATGGTGCACACTGAGCAGGAGTAAGTGGCAGGATGTACATCTCAATGGCAGGCTGGGGGTCTGCATGGGAGACAAGTCCTAAATGGCTTTCTCAAGACTGCAGAGGAATTCTGTGACAACACCAAGGACTGCATTCAGGTAACCTGAGTCCAATCAGTTCCTAGACCACAAGATCACGCTTCATCTCATAGAAGATCATTCTTCTGGCATATCAGATGAGATAAGGTATTTAGATTGCTCTCAGACTCATAGAATTGTAAGGCTGGAAGGGACCATAAGGGTCATCTGGTCCAACACCTGCATGAATGTAGAAATGTTGCGTCTAAATCCTCCCTAACTGATGTTTATTTAACCTGTTCTTGATAAGGCGGCTCATTAGAAAAATTAGGTTTTATATCAAGAGGAGTTAACGTTCTAAAATCATCCTTGTGAACAAACAAATCAGCAGCTAAAGAAGCTAGTAATTTCAGCATAATCTATTTAGCATTTATTCAAGCTTATCGAATGACTTTTGAATGTGGTAAATGAAACTACTCTGTGGACCTGAAGTGATAAATAGTTTTGACGTATTGCAAATGTTCAGTGTTTATTTTTCAAGAATAATGAGTTGCATGTAAGTTTATATTTTCAATTTATTATTTATATTCTGAGCTTTCTATTTTTAACTTATTTAACTAATTGATCCACCCATTATGTGTGAACTAATATTTTTTATGCATTTCTGTTATTTTTAGCCTAAATATGTTAAAAAGTCTCATTAGCAAATTATAGTATATTATTTTGCATATTTTAAAAACAGTGTTTTCTTTTCATGGTAGTTTTTTAGGCACTATTGATAGTAAGAGGTTTTTCTGTTTTGACTATATTATATCATTTTTGTGGACACAGATATACTAGTATAAATATGGTTATCTCAATGGAGCTGATTCTAGTTTAGAAAATGAAATAACTATATCAAAATATGGCACCCATAATCTGTTGTGTAGATATATATGTTTATCCTAAGGTTTTTACCAGAGTTATACTTTTAACTTTAGACAAGGACCCAGCTTTTACTACTGTTATGAACTATACCAGCATTTTGTTGATAGCTTGCAAAGGCACCAAGCTGAGCTTCTTGTTTAGATAAAACTGCTCGAAAATTAGGTCAGATAATAAATCGTCTGCATAATTTCTTTTAATGAATTTTGAAAGATTTTCTAATAATTAATTGGAATATTTTAAAAACAATGTTTCACTTACATATTGAAAAGACTAGAATATTGTGAAAGGACAGATAATTTGAAAAATGCATTTACAAATAATGAACTATGTGAATTCTCTTTGAAGTTTATTGTTAGGATATTCTTTATAATTTAAGATATAATGGTTTCACTTACTGCTATTTGCTGTGGCTTAGATGAAGCTTGCTGTTGAAATCTATTTTCCTTACTGAAGATTTTATTTAGTAATTTTATTTAGTAAATAAAATTAATGTTTAGATTTTTTTAGTAAATAAAACTAATATGTATATGCCCACATTCACCTAGCATAACAAGCTGTGTCCAGAGTCACTATCATTTTCTGAAAGGAAAGGGTTGGATAAGGAATAGGAAAACATTTATTTTACAGAATAAAAATTACTTGAAGAACTGCACACAGTCAATACTCCAGCCTCAGATCTCATGCTGCAGTAGTTTTGATCATGCAGAGCTCACTGTAGAATAAGGAAGCGCCTGATTCTGGGCTGGGGCAAACTTTGAATACAGTGATACTACGTAGGGAGAAAAAGGGTCCAGAGAGATTCCTGTGGCATTACTGTACCAACCGTGGATTGACTTGTGGTGCTGAGAGGACTGAAGACTGGCAAGGGATTACATAGTTCAGGTTTCTCAATTCCATGCATAAATGCTACATAGAAGACCAAGAATATTATCTAAATTTTGATTCTGGGGATAATGCTGAGCTCCCCAGCAGAGTTATTTTTGCATACCGTTTGTTATGCATAAAGTGTGTAATTTGAACGCCAAACTATTTCAAATGAAATGGTTGTTCAGTTTTTGCAGAATGCTTTTAAATAGTTCTGTTCTAGACATGTACAATATATATATAGATATATATAATGAATAAGTACATACATTATATATCATTTAATAAACACTCTATAAATAAATAATCTGAATAGATTTAATTCTATATTAATAAATAATACATAAATATATTATATAACTATATAAAACCTCTTCATTTTGTGTTCTTAATTAAATGTGGTGTGGTTTTTATTCCTATCCTGTAGGGCTTCAGTGGAGTCTTTTAAACAAGGATCACTGAGGGAACAACTTGTTCAACTTGCTTCTAGGCAAAAGAGTCTTTTGATGGTTGCAAAAAAACAGAAGGAACTAGGCCAGAAAATACAAAACTATAGGAATGCAAAGAAAGTGTATTCAGGATGTTCAAAGAAACAAATATCAAACTCAGTTCCTTCAACTGAAAATGACAACAGAGAATATGTCACTCCTGATAAAAGAGTGTATCCTGATGTAGTTACAGTTAGTATGGGGCCTGATGCCAGGCTGCTTAATGGAAATAGGTTGGAAACATATCTCTCTTTAGAAAGTAGATTTTCAGCTCAGGAACACAGCCAATATCAGAACAGCTCCTTGGACAAGGCAGGTGCAAATGAAAGGGCAATTAGAAGCATGGTGGTTTCTGCTCAGGCTTTGGCATCTGAAAACACGGTGAGAGAATGGACCTTTGATAAGATGTCAAAATCAAAGTCTGCAGATGCTATGGAAATGGTAACATTGCTTTCAGAACCTGTTTGCCTTACTCAAAGAGAGTGCTTAGAGCAAAAAGAAATTGATTACACAGGAGTTGCAGTCCAAGGAAGCAAGTCTCCAAATCCCATTGCAGTAACCAGCAGATTAAATATTTCAGAAGCCCAAAACATTGTTGTCAATAATAATATCCATCAGCCAACCACTGATTGTCAACAGGTTCTGCCTGGTAAGAAGCTGCAAAACTACGCAAATAGAAATGAAGTTTCACAACAGCAACCAAGAGTGGTGTCAGAATCCACAGAGAGTTCTGTTGGTCTTCAGCAAAATAATAGGTCCTCACCTAATGCTAACTTGGAACCCACAAGTTTTGCACCAAATATATTTTATTCAGTAAACATAAATCAGAATCCTTCTTCCCAGTTTTCTCATCATCAAGAGAAAGGGCAACAACTGAGCAACAGAAAATGTAGAAGGAAGAAATGTCAATTGGTAGATTTGCTTGAACTGGGAAAGATCAAGCCAGGAGAAGATGTTTTAGAGTTCAAATTACAGGTAACCGGTTCTCCACCAAAATAAGGTACCTATTAAGAAGTAATGGAAATAAGTTTGTTCTCTAATGTGGGAAACATTAACATTATATGCTTTGTGAAAGCACTGTGAATATTAAGGTTAATCTGCAAATTTCCTTCTTGGCCAGCAGTACACTGTCCTGGTGAAGTTGTGTGCTATACTAGAACGTGTTGGGAAATGGATGTAAACTAAGTAAAGTCCTGGTTTCCTGTTTTCAGCACCTGCATACTTAAATGTTTGTATTTTGAAAATGCTTGTAATTTGCTGGGCAAAAAATGAGACTATTTAAAAGCACAAAACATGTATTAGAAAAAAAATAGCAGTACCTTATCCCTAAAGCTAGATGCCAAGCTTCATGGCTGATCTGTTGTGTGTATCCTGTGTATCCATCAACAGCAGATAACTAGAACAGAACAAGAGTGATTATGCTTTGCATTTCTGCTGTTTCTCTGTCACAGATACAGAGCTACAATCGCATCAAATCTCTGCCCTCATATACCTACAGGAAGCCGCTTGGACCTCATAGCCCAGGCATTGATGAAGCATGCCTGCTGTCAGGTCTCCTGAGTAGTTTTTCAGTATTGCACATATCACTAGATAAGAGGCATTTAGTGGTTCCCTCATACAGCAGGAGTAGAAGGCAGGGATCATTCTCAATAGCTTCAACAAGGTGGTGTTTTCTCCCATTCCTGGCATTTTTTTTTAATTTGCAAATGTACTTAAGTGTGCCAATAATCTATTGGATGTCTTCAGTAGTTAATACTCAGTTTGGCTTATAACTCCCAATATTTTCCAGTTTTCTCTTAATAAGACTTTTCCAAAAATTTTAAAGGAAGGTGTTGCCTTGCCAAGCTACTTAGCTAATAACAGCATCAAGAAAACTGGGCATGTAAAATCTTTTGGTTGCATTTACATGATCTGTCTGTTAACAGTTGCTGTCATTGCTAACAGCAAAGTGCAATATGCAATGCTTGGTTGGTTCTTTATAGGCTGTAATATTTCATCTGGAAAGTTCAGAGGTGGCTTCAAGAGTTTTTTTATGACTGCATGTAGTACTTAGAACACTGTAAAATCCTTTAAGCCAAAAATATAACATCAGAGGCTTAACCCTGCTCTTAGGCAGAGAAGCATGCTACCCAAATAGCTTGTAAAATCAGTTATTTTGCATCTTTACACGCTAGCTGTTTCTACACGATACACAGTAATGTGCACTGGCCAAGTCTTTCTTAGTATAAAAAAGGCCCCAGCAGCTAAAATATGAAGTAAATTTACAAGTAGAACTGTCTTTGGTGGCATAACAATACTAAAATAATGGGAGCAGTTATTTGTAGTGTCCCAGCTGGTGCCCGTACCAAGTTAATTATCACTCCAATGTGCTAATCAACATACTGAGGGTTCTTTACACCTAACTCAGGGGTGCCAAACTCACTTGCACCCCAGGTTGGATTAAAAATGCAGGGCTCCTTGAAAGCTGGATCTAGACTGCAAAAAGCTTCACTGGCCTGATCTGAACCTGGTGGCAGGGTGAGCAGCTGTGTGGGGGTTAACACAACTATCATTCCCCCTTCACCACCAATGTGAACCCTTGATAGGGCTTCATAGCTGGGAATTCTGTAGCAGGCCATGCCTTGCTCATCCTACCCTCAAAGTCCCAGCCCCTTTGGGAACCCCATGGAATGGGCAAAATTGCTCTGTGAGCTGGATCTGGCCCAGAGACCATACATGTGGCACCCCGACCTAATTTATTAAGTATGTAGGGAGCCAGCCATAAATGTAGAGAATTCCAGAAAAGGCTTTTTTTTTTGCACTTGTGATCTACTTATTAAATCTTCATTGGATTTTTTCTTTTTGGCTTTATCAGGCTAGTTAATTTGCCACACACCTTCTAGTTATTTTTTTCTGTACTTGCAATCATAGGGTACCTTTACATGTGCTCTGGAGGGGCGGGGGCAATACTTTAATTAGAGGGGCTCTGAGACCTGCTCTAATTAAAGCACTTGCTTTAATTAGAGCAGGTCTCAGAGCCCCTCTAATTAAAGCACCTCTGTCTTGTATCCCCGGGGTTAAAAATGGCAGTGGGATTGCTTGAACTAAAGCTCATTTGAGCTTTAGTTCATGTGCCCCCACCACCATTTTTAAGCACCGGGACGCTGATACATGAGATGGAGGAGAATGCTGGAGTGCAGTAATTGCCAAGCTCTGGCAGACTTGATTAATCAAGTCTGTTTCAACATGCTGGAATTCCAGCGCATCAGAGCAGCCTCCATATTCATGTATAGGTGCCCATAGCTATTATGGGTTCAAAAAAGTAGCATCTCTATACAGGATGTGACAGTAGCATAACTAGGGCTGGTTGAGTGGTATACTAGCCCTAGGTCTCAACTTAGAGGGGGCACTGGGATGGCCACCTCCTCACAGGAGACATACGTGGCAGGTTGTACCTAGCCATAGGAGCCAGGCAGACATAGCCCCATGCCTAGAAGTGTATCTGGGGGAAAGAGGGTAAAATGATGCTCTCCCTCCCTCCCCTGGGAAGTCTTACCATGGGAGTCACAACCCTGCATCTGGAGTTGGGAGGTAAATGAGGCACCATGAGCAGCTCCCAGGGTGCCCGTGCCACTACCTGCCCCGCAGTGGCAGCAGCCTTGAGCCTATGCTGCTATGGCAGCATCAGTAGCACCTGCCACGCAAGTGAGGATTGCCCTAGAGGTAAGATTCCTCTCCCCCTCCCTCTCCTCTTCTCCCTTCTTCTCTCTCATTTTCCAGTGGATAGCACAATTTTCCCATTTCCCGGGCACCAAAGGAGCTTGCTACGCCTCTAAATATGCAGACAGTGCTCATTCATCCCATAGGAGTCTGTTATTATGACAGAGAGTAGTGCTTAGGCCAAGACCTTCTGGAGGATGGGGTGTCATTCTACCCCTCCTCCTTGCCTGATATGCTGCTGAGCAAGGAGCTGTGCATGCCTGGCTCATATTACTGAGCTGCACATGCCATTGCAAAGCTGTTTGTTGCTTTGTGAAGAGGAAAAGCAAGATAAAGCTGTTTTCTGCTTGAATATGGAAAACCACATGGTGACAAGGTGCAGTAAGTAGTATGTGGTACCTCAGGTTTAATTTGGGGTACAGGCAGCTGATTTGAATAGATATAACCAGAAATGGACCCATGATATCATAACCAGAAGGAGAATTGAGAGATGGATTCAGAACCAAATCCAAGCTTCCTCTTTCGTCAATGATGGAGAGAGACCCATGTCATAAAATTTGACATGGTAGGTCAGTATTCCATTATTGGATCCTTCTCTCATTCTGCTTTTGACTTTGTACCTATCAGACAACCCTGTTTTTATTAGAACTAAGTTGTTTATTAGACTGTTGTTTCAAATGTGGATGTGCAATAGCTGGCAGATTTGGTGGATATGCAGCAGTTCTTCAACCACAATCGCTGAGTTAAGTACATTTTAACAGTGATAGGCACATTATCAAAGCATGCCTCAGTTACAAGTCTAAAGGATAAGTTGTGGGGTGAAATATCCCAGGCCTTTAAAACCATTTTTACAGATAGTACCTTGAAAATTACAGACAGATCAGTGGAAAGAATTTAAAAAAAAATCAGGAGACTATATGCTGAAGGGCAACCAGCACGGATTTGTTAAGGGCAGGTCCTGTCAGATCAACCTGGTCGACTTCTATGACCAGGTGACCAAATCCATGGATGCGGGCGTCCCTGTTGACGTAGTCTTTTTAGACTTCAAGAAGGCATTTGACACGGTCTCCCACCCCATCCTCATTTAAAAGATGGGGAGCTGTGGCATTGACCCCTACATGGTTGAGTGGGTCAGAAACTGGCTGATGGGGCGCTCCCAGTGGTGGTGGATGGGTCGTACTCGACCTGGAGAGATGTGAGTAGCGGGGTCCCCTAGGGCTCGGTCCTTGGGCCCGCACTGTTCAACATCTTCGTCGCTGACTTGGATGAGGGGGTGGAAAGCAAGCTATCCAAGTTTGCTAACGACACCAAACTGTGGGCTGAGGTGGGGACACCAGAAGAGAAGGGGAGGCTGCAGCGGGATCTGGGCCGACTGCAAGAGTGGGCAGATAAGAACAGGATGGGATTCAACATGGACAAGTGCAGGGTGATGTATCTGGGGAGAAGCAACCCCCAGCACACATACTGGCTGGGAAGCTCCCCTCTTGCTAGCATGGTGGAGGAATGGGATCTTGGCATCATTGCTGATGCCAAGATGAACATGAGCCGCCAA
>JAGPOW010002514.1:24900017-24931750 GCA_030014935.1 Caiman crocodilus | reverse complement strand
GGGGTCCTGTGACCCTGGCACTCATTCCTGCCATTGGCGGGGGGTCAGACTTGATGGCCTGCTCTAGGCCCCTTCTGACCCTAGATACTATGATACTATTAAAGCAGTATAATATTCACCATTTTGTGTTAAATAGTGAAGTGAAAGTGGCAATGATAGAGTGGCTTAACAGAACATTAAAATCAAAGATGTGGAAGTATTTTACAGCCCACAATAACTTTTGCTACACTGGTGTGTTACCAGAATTTATAAAGCACAATCACCACAGCTTTCACAGATCTATCTGCGCCAGACCTGTTGATATGAACTCCTCAAACTCTCTGTGGGTGTGGAAAACTGTGAACAAGGAATATTTTAAAATAAAAGAAGTAGTGCCTCTATCTAAAAAAGGAGACCATGTGGGAGTGACCAAAAGGAGACCAGAAAAGGAGGCCAAAGGGAGATTTGAGAAAGATTATGAACAAACATTCACCAATAAGATTTTCACAGTCAATGAAGCCATTAAGACGTGTGCAGACCCCCATATACCACCTAAAAGAGTATGAAAACCAACCTATCGTGTGGTCTCTACCCTGAAAACTACAAGAAGTGAACCCCAAACAGGATTCATAGATTCATAGACACTAGGTCTGGAAGGGACCCCGGAGGATCATCGAGTCTAGCACCCTGCCCAGAGGCAGGAAGTCAGCAGGGATCATAGGATCCCAGCAAGATAAACATCCAAATGTCTCTTGAAGGCGTTCAAAGTAGGTGCTTGAACCACCTATGGTGGCAGTCTATTCCAAACCTTGGGGGCTTGGACAGTAAAGAAGTTCTTCCTTATGTCCAGCCTGAAATGGTCATGGAGGAGTTTGTGACCGTTCAAACTTTATCATCACTTGGGGCACTCTGGTGAACAAACGTTCCCCCAGATCATGATGAGCACCTCTGATAAACCTGTACATGACCACCAGATCACCCCTGAGCCTGCTCTTTTCCAGGCTGATGAGTCCCATGTCTTCCAGTCCCATGGCTCTCAGCACGTGGCTCTCCTCTGCACTCTTTCAAGCTTCTCCTCATCCTTTTTGAATAGTGGAGCCCAAAACTGGACTCCAGCTGTGGCCTCACCAAGGCTGAGTACAATGGGAGAAAGATGTCCTGGGATTTGCTTGAGAAGCATCTGTGGATGCAACCAGCATTTTGTTTGCTTTACTCGCTACAGCATCACATTGAAGGCTCATGTTCATTGGTCAATCATGACCCCCAAGTCCCTTTCGTCTATAGTGCTAGCAGCATAGCACTGCCAAGCCTATAAGCATGCTGTGGGTTTTTCTTCCCAAGGTGGAGAACCTTGCATTTTTCAGTATTAAACCCCATCAGGTTCTCATCTGCCCATTTTCTGAGCCTGTCAAGGTCTGCCTGGATCACCCTCCTGTCCTCAGGTGTGGCTGCTTTACAGCAGAGTTTGGTGTCTTTGGCGAACTTGGCCAGTCTGCTTCTGACACCAATGTCTACATCATTAATGAATATGTTAAATAGTATAGGCCCTAGGACAGAGCCTTGTGGGACCCCACTGGTCACAGTGCACCACGACAATTGACTTTCATCAACCACTACCCTCTGGGTCCTACTGCGGAACCAATTCTCCAGCCACCAGATTGTGGTGAGGCTGAGGCCATTGTTAACCAGTTTTGCCAAGAGGTGATCATGGGATACCAGATCGAAGGCTTTTTTAAAGTCAACATATATGACATCAATCTCTTTCCCCCTTGTCCAGGTGATAGGTCACCTGGTCATAAAAGGAAATGAGATTGGTCAAGCAAGACCTACCCACAACAAACCCATCCTGGCTATCCCTCAGGATGTTGCCATCAGCCAGTCTGTTAAGGATGACCTCTTTGATAATCTTTTCCAAGACCTTCCCCAGGATAGAGGTCAGGCTGATGGGCCTATAGTTTGCCGGATCCACTTTCTTCCCTTTCTTGAAGATAGGCACCACATTGGCCTTCTTCCAGTCCTTGGGCCTTTACCAGAGCACAAGGAGTTCTCAAAGATCCATGCCAGGGGCTGAGCTATGATGCTTACCAGTTCCTTGAGAACCCTGGGGTGTAAACCATCAGGGCTGTCTGACTTGAAGGTATCCAGCCTCTCAAGGTGTTCCTTCATAGCTTTGATGGAAGGTAAGGAATGTCCTTTACCTGGGTCTCTCTGTCCTATAGTGGGCAGGGGCATCCCATGAGACTGGTGAAAAACTGATGCAAAGGATAGATTTTGCAGGATTGAAAAAGTTCTATCAGCTGTGGTGGGCTTACCAATAGCTGCCCAGCACATCCCAGGTTTGGCAAATTTTCATTGAGATTGGTGGAGCCCTTCCACCCATCAGGCAATTCCTGGAGAGGAGCTTGCCCTGCCCCTACCCAGGGCAAGGCAGAGAACTCGGACCTGGTTGAAGCCTGTACTTTGCTTTAACCTGATTGGTCTGTTTGCAATCTGGGGGCAGAGCCCTCAGAGGATATAAAAGAGCAGTGTGCCCAGCACACAGGCAGCTATGATGAGGGACGGAGAAGAGGAAAGGTAAAAAAGAAGAGCTTGCAAGAGCTGGCCAGCGGGGTGGAGCTGTTGCCCCGAAGACCTCTTTGTGGGACAGGAGTGGTAAGCAGCCGCACCCCCAGTCTGCCACTGAGGAACGCGGTGTCAGTGCAGGTAGTGCTGCACAGGGGGTCCAGGAGGGACCAGGACCCTGGGAGCTGCACAAGGCGGCTGGATCTGCAACTCCTAGTGTGTAGCCAGGAACACAGTGCACAGGCCAGTCCACAGAGTGGGACCCTGGGAGCTGCTTGAGGTGGCTGAGGTCTGCAACCCTTGGCACAGGGCCAGACAGTCAATGCTGACAGCATGGCACAGAGCGGTTCGGAAGGGATTGGGACCTTGCGAGCCGCTTGTGGCAGCTCAGGTCTGGGCCCCCCTGGCCCAGAGCCAGCAGCCCGGTGCAGACAACGCTGCACAGAGGGTCTGGGAACGGACCAAGCCTCGGTGTTGCACGAGGTGGCCCAGGCCTCCAACCTTGAGCAGAAGACAAAGTCCTCAGGAGCACGTGATGGTGCTTGGGACTCCAAGTGGGTGAGCAGTCCAGGAGGAGTCAAAGGCCCCGGAGGCTCCTGCAAGCAAGGATCAACATGCCTAAGGGACCAAGGACAATTCACTCTGGACCCCAAAGTCATGAGTTGCTGTGGAAAAGGATTCCCACAGGGGAGGGGAAATTCCTCCAGGTTAGTAAGGGGCTCATAGAGGGGAGGTCCCAGCAATAGAGGGCCCCTCTGAGTTTATAGGCCTCATTGGGGTTTGTGGAAGGCCCAAGGGGCATTAGGATTTTCCCCTCCCACTAGTCACTGGAGTGCAGCCAAGGCCTTAGGAATAGCCTGGGCTTTGGAGAGTTTTAAAGAGTTAAATTTATTTTTGATGTTTATGTGCCTTATATTTTGTAAATTTATTGTTTTTTAGAACTTAGAGTGTATTGTCTATGTTGGGGCCCTGCTGGGATGCTTCCCTATTGCTTAGCTGTGTTCACCTGTAACTTATTTGAAGTCCCAGTGGTGGTAAACTATCATAGATATATATATATATATATATATATAGAGAGAGAGAGAGAGAGAGAGAGAGAGAGAATAAGATTTATAGTCACATATTATATGTAAATATCTATATTTATATTTATCTTTTGAAGGCTCCCTGTAAATATTAATAAATTTTTATATAGTTAAGTATTCCCTGACTCTATAGGGAATAGAGGAAACTGGTTTGCATTTGCAGATCCCTCTCACAGCACTCCTGCCTAGCTACCCATCCCTTCTTTTTGGAAAGGGGAGAAAGAAAGAGTTGTTGGTTAAATGGCTGGGGTGGCTGGCTAAATTTAACAGCTAGGTAGAAGCCTTCCAAGTTTGTAATGTACTGGGGTAAAAGAAAAACCACTACCTCTGCCAGAAGGATGAGATGAGTGATGATGGTTTATATATCACCTTGCCAATTAATATCAGCACCAAGATTTTCCCACAGAATACCAACTTGAATGTTATTATACAGCTGGCTAAATCTTTGGATTTCCTGGGAAACTGCAAAGTAGGATTAACAGAAATGCAGTACTTGCACAGCTGGAACAATATTAACGAAGACTCCTCTTTTGAAATCATTTTTGGGATAAGAAGTCGAATTACCTCCTGCATTAGGGGTATTATCCAACCATTACAGATTTGCTGGATCAAATTAATGATTTTATTATCATCCCCTGTGCCCCATCCCAATTAGTTATGATCTACAATCCCATGGGTAGAAAAGTGAGGTGAGCTAGTCTGTATTTTGGGGTTTCCACTGGGAGGCTGCTGTTAAAAAAAAACCAGACAAAACCCCTCTTCCCATCTGGCATTACTGGAGGATTCCGGATTTGCTGTATCTTTGCATGGACACTGCGGAACATCAGTTTGTCAGGGGCTTTTCAGTTCCCTTATTATGCTGTGTCCCCATCTGCAGAAGCAACAATGTTTGTCACCATCACTTATGACAAGCTGCGTTATATCCCTGTGAACCAGCATCACATTGACAATTGGCATTGAAATAAAGATGGATCAGAACAAACACATCTTATTTCCCTTTGGTATGGTGATTGTGAAGCTTTACCTATGCCCCTGGAAAACTTTGAGATTTAAAATAAGTAAAATCATGATGGTGATGGTAAAAAACTGTGGGGATGCTACCTTGTATGAAAACTCTTATGCGTGTTTCTTTTATGGTATAATGAAATACTGTTTGAGAATGACATGGTTCTTTGGGTAAATGTAATATCTTTTATTAGACCAACTAAATAGTTGGAAAAAATGTTCTTTGCAAGCTTTCGGACACAAACACCCTTCTTTAGGCATAGGGAGAGTCTGTTGGTGACTGTGTGCTCTATTAAATCGAATAGAAGTTTAAACTAATATGCAAAACGCAGGGTCTGTGAAACTGCAAATGCATGGTAGGGAAGATCAGAGGGGATATGAAACAATAGGTAAGAGACAGGTAAGCTGGGGGGAGAGGGGAAGTGGGGAATGTTGAGCTGATGATAGAATGTAGCTAGTAAAATGTAGAGAGGTTACCTAGGGTTATTGGATTGCACACAAGTTATAATGTGCCATAGTTTTTCTTGTCGTTCATATGCAAATGATTTGATGGTGGTTTTGAGTTTTAAAGTGAAAAGGGGAGTAGGATCTTCCACTACTGTTTGTAGTAGGTGGTGTCAGAGAGTTGTCTGTTGGCTTTTTTATGTAGTTTTCACAGTTAAGGATAGCTATAGTTCCTCCTTTATCTGCTGGTTTTATTACTATTTGGTGGTTGGATCTTAGAGATTCCTTCTTTCTGAGAGGTTGTTATAGTGGTGTTTGTTGATTATTTCATTGTTCATTCTTTCTCTGAAGCAGTCAATATAGCAATCAAGGTTTGAATTTCATCCACTGTGAAGTATCCAGTCTGATGTTTTCTTGGGGTTTTTTGGTGTTTTATCTTTTCCTCAATGTTGTCATAGGATGAAGCATTGTTGGATGTGGATTAATTTTGGTTGTTGAAATAGTCCTTGAGATGGAGCATCGGAAAAAAATATTCTAGTTCTCCACATTGTAGTATATTATTAGGGTTATCATTTATTAGGGTAATAATATATTTCCTCCCCACACCTACTTGTTGCACCTTTTGTCTCCCATCCCCTCTGATCTTCCCTGCCACACATTTTGCATGACAGGCAAGTAAAGGAGTTGAGGGTCCCCTAGGTTTGGAGCTGGGACAGGGATCTCATGGCCAACAGGGGACATCATGGCAGCCCTTGAGCATGCCCTTGTCACAGGTTGCAACTGAGTTATTTAAACATGTTAGTTGAACTAAGCCAAATATATACAGAACTGTACTACACTATAATTAAGTGCTATGAACTGCTGCATGTTAACTACACTGGAATGCTTGCATAAACAAGTTAATTCACCTGCATAAATGTTTGCAAGATCATGCTCTATTAGTAGCATTAGAGCAAAAATATTTACAATCTCTCTTTTAATTAACACTATATACTATAAAGAGTGTCAAATCCCCTATTTTTTAAAAATATTCTCACTGGTATCTCTTGCAAATGTTGATTTGAATATATTTGCATTACATGTTTTAATGTTTTTCATACCACAGAATTAGTAAGGAATGTGAACTTTTTAGGCTGAAGAACAATGCTAGTACAAAAACTAGTTATGAACAAGTTTGGATCAGAAATTAGAATATTTATTACTGTCAGAGGAATGAAGTTTTGGAATGGTAATCCAAACAAGACATTAGGGACAAAGAACTTGAATAGCTTTAATACCATACTCAGTAAGTTTATGGGAGGAATAGTATGATAAAATAGAAAGCTCTTGGTTTAGTACTCAGCATGTGCGATACGTGGACTTACACTGATATTTGGAACACAGAGGTAACTTGCAATGTGGTCTGTCAGTCCCATACTTCAGAACTTCTGCAAGTTACGTGCAGGGGCCAAGAAGGAAATCTTTTCCCCACATGAATTCTTACTGGATTCTGGGGTTTGGGGGTTTTTTTCCACTTCCTCTGAAGCATTGGACAGTGATGACAAGTAAAATTGGGGTTTTGATTAAATGCACTGGTATTTCTGCTGCTACTTACAGATACTTACTGATCACCTTTGTGCATACTACAGAACACATGTAAACCAGCACAAAAATATTTTTTGAAATCAAATTAATGAATATTTTAGATGTTCACTTTTTAGAATATTATTTGATGTTTTTCTGGTTCTGAGATGGCAAAACCCCTTCCTGAAAGGAGTACTTCTGGAGGCAAGGGGAGGGACTTCTGGTGGCAAAGGTCAGGGGTTAGGGAGTGAGACTTCCATCCCAAGATGGTGATGCGGGGAGGCAGCAGCACAGGGCACCTGTCAAGGGGCAGAGCCTACCCATGTAGCCCTGAACAGTTTGTCAAAACTTGGCAAACAGCTCTCTACTTGAAATAATTGCTTGCCCCTGGCCTACAGCAAATGGCTGCTTGCAGGTGGCTGCAGATGCACAAAACTTACATAGGTGTAATTTATACTGATATATTTTAACCTTGCATTCCTGAAGTAATTCAGCACCAGGTTCAAGTAAGTTATACTGAGATGGGGGTTTACATCATGTGTCCGCTCCATGTTTATACTGTTTAAAGATGAGATACACTATGTAAATAAGCCACGTGTCCAAACTCTTTAACTGTTGTCCACCTAGCTACCACTTTAGGCATGCAAGTAACCCAAGTATATGAGATTGTTATTTGAAATGAATCCAGTGTACAATGGGGCCATGTCTATAACCTATGAACTATAAAGGTTGCTGTAGATGGTTTCAACTGCAGATAAAGTCCTTATACCCTGAGCAGCACAGGCCACAAGTATATGCAGGATGAACCTAGCCCTGAGGGGCACTGCTATTAAAAAGAATCCAATCTCACATAAACAGGGCTTATTCATTCATACTTAAAGTGGAGTCTGTGTGTAGACCAAGGGAAGAATTCTGTTTATTTTTGGGCACCTAAATGGTAATTTCCCAACTGCATAAGTACTGTTGACTCAGTACTGTTGTGCACAGGTTGCAATTCCGTTACCCCTTCCTTGTAGATATGTAGGGGTGTGTGCCCAAAATCTTCCAAATAAGAACAGTTTTATAGGGTAAGTAAACATATTTTACATATTTCAATTTATAATCATGATATTCATTTCTTGGAAACATTTTGAATAAAGAAGAGTTGCAAAAAGAACTAGATTAATTTTTTTCAGGTGAAAGACCTGAAAACATTTTTTTTTAATTTTAAAGGTATTCATTGTGATTTGTTAATTTAGTAACCTTAATTCATTTCTTATTTTTCATGTTTAGGACTTCAGTCATAAGGCCACTCTTTTGAGAGATGGCAGAATCCAGACCAGTGAAAATAGAATTCATGGAAATCCTGTTCAGTGGGTCAAAGCACTACTAGGAAATGATATTTCTGTGAGCTGGAAATATGCGTGGAATAAGGTAGGTCCATTGTTATCCCTAAAAACGTCTGTTAGGAGCTTTGGAATTCTTTTCTCTAAAGATCCTCATCTTAGCAGATTGTTACTCTAGGATCTATGCATCTAGCTTTGCAATCAGTTGGAAATTCCTGTAATGTAAAGGTTTTAAACCATAAGGTACTAGACATCTGAGAAATCCCCTTAAGCACCTTTGCAGTATATGTCCTAGAAATTCCTCAACAACTTAATTAGTCTTTTACCCTCAGCATTCCTTTCAGCTTTTTCTTGTATTTTTAAAAGTGCATTGTATTTCTGCTGTCTATAAGAGTTGGCATTTTAAGTTCTCTCAGCACTTTGGGTGCAACTGATATCTTCATGGCTGCCTCAGTCTATTTTTTTGCTCTTCATTGGCATCAGGGCATTCATATTTCATGCCTGTTTGCTCCTCTTAAACGGGTTGTATATTGCAAAGCAGACCTATAGTGATTCTTTAATTAATGGTGTAAGGAAATGGTTAGCTAAATAGGTGTCAAAAATAAAATGTTTTAATCTGACAACACATATCTTTATCCCTTCAGTTGCCCAGTTTTTATTCTCTTGACTATTCATTGAACTCATTTAATAATAATTGTTATAATATTTGGAATTAAAATGTTATAGAATTTGGTTCTCCTTTAAAAATATTTTTCTTTCCTTTTTATTTATGTTGTATATTTTATTTGTCTTAACGTAACTGAAATGCAGATTTCAATAGAGAGTTTATATTTTGGTACATTTTTTAACAATTATTTGTTCAGTTTATTTTGTGAGGGAGGTTACAGCAGAACTGATGTTGACAAGTATGCCCTTTACACTTTATTCAGTAGTAGTTTCAGTGTGTCCTGAATCTACACTTGCCCCCTAAACACTGACTCTTTCACTTTCCCACACCTTATTGTTGCTCCTCACATACTTTTACAACTTCTGGACAGTGCTAATAAAGAAGAGCAGGAGACAAGTTGCTTGGATTCTGAGAAACTTGGCAACACCTCAATAGCTAAGTCTTTCCACAGAGAAAGGAGACAAAATAATGACTCTATGCTTGAAGTTGCAACCTGTCCCAAATTTCCTGCTTACAAGCTGATTTTATTTGAAATCTGAACTTGGGCTTCGCATGTAGTACAAATCCAATTAAGCTGGCATTCAAGTGAGACACGCTCAACTGCAGATGGGAAAAATAATAATATAATGTATCTAAGGTTTACATGAGTGTATCTGTACAAAACTCGGTGCAAATATGCACTTGAAGGAAGAAACAACATATACAAATGAGGCCCATACATATTAGTTATGAAAGACACCTGATGTCTCTTATGACAAAAAATACAAAGTAAAAGAAAAGAACCAGTTATTCATATAGAGTTGTTTGTACACAGGTTGCATACCTTGGGACAGAGCTGTCAAAAATTCTGGTTGAAGAAGCACCTGTTCCTAACAAACCAGAAGTAACATCACAACTAAAAGAGCCTTCTGGTATGTACAGACTTAAACATAGTTTCCACTTTGGTTGGAAGTAGCAGAAAGTGGTTTTTAATGTGCTGAAACTTCCACAGTTTATTCACTCCCTTCCTGGTTTGTTTCAGGATTCATTACAGGTAGTGGACTTGAAAAAAATATTTAGAGATGCTGCTTTCTATCCTGGCCCATGGCAATGTGGTAGAGAGAATATTTTTTAATGTGTTTGATGCTAGATAATTTTATCTTAAATGTATTTAGTATATAGTAGAAGCAGTGATCTCAGTAATCAATGTAGCAGTTGTTTGTTGTGCATTTATGCTCAGGTATACAAGCTTGGAATGTAGTTGTATGTACATATTAAAACATGCTTTTCAGGAAAAAGAAATAAACCTATTTGGTAAATACTCTTGTGCCCAACAGAATAACTAGTGTTTCTTTACTGTCTAAAAATGAATAAGAACAAGAACTAAAACTAAGTTTATTAATCGAATTAGGCAGCAGTAGGCAACATTTTCAAAGGCACTTAAGTGACTTAGAAGCTTAAGTTTCATTTTCAAACTTGGGCACATGTAGGAACCTAAATTCCATCATCTCTCAATGAAACTTGAGTCCACACAGAAACAGGGAGACTTAAGTTCAGTTTCCTTTGTCTAAAGGGATTCAAACCTAGGTCTTCCATCTCTCAGGAGAGTCCTCTAATCACCAGGCTGCTGTAAGGCATGATATCTATGCCTCATTTTTAAAGTTGTTTATAATTCACAATTCACTGGGCTTGTGACAGGAAGTACAAATGAGCCCGAGTATCCACCAAATAAATTTGTTTTGCTTGAAAACATGTGTTAATATGTCCATGTGATTACATTCTCAGTGGCAGCTTCTACACAAGATGCTGACTGTTCAGTCATTTAGTACCGTATAAAAAAGTACTAAATGACTGTGTAGTAACTGGAATTACTACACAGTAGCACCACCAAAAGGCTTTTTCATGATGCTGACTGTGCAGTAGTCGGATGACCCCAGCCAGCACCACCTCCCTTGGAAGCCCAGTCCAGATTCTGGTTACCCTTACTGTAAAGTCAAAAACTAAGGCACCTGTACTACTTCAGTGCCTCCAGGGTTAGGCAGAAGTTGAGCAATTTGAAGATTGCAATTTGTGCAAAATCCACTTAAGTCCCATGGTAGGTGCCTGAGGCACTTGTACATGTGACGAAAATTGCTGGGTTTTGTGGTTTAATTGTATCATGCTATACACACGCAGGGGTTTTACATGATTGAAAAGAATTTGTTACATTGCAGACTAAACCACATCCACATGTAGTTTAGTTTGCAACATAGCTGTTTGTAACACTGCAGCCTTTTCCCAGCTTGGCCTGCCTCTCCCCACCTCACTGCAGGAGAGGTGGGCTGAAGGCAGAAGTGGCGAGGGAACCAATCCTTTTTTTTTTCGTCAGAGCTTGCCTGCATCTCTTGCAGCTGACAGGTGAGCTGTCAGCAGTCTGAGCAGCCCCTGAGCTGTGGCAAGCCCCAGCCCATCCTTCCACCCGGGCCGCCCTGCTAGTGGGCAGGTGCTGCCCCCCAGGTTGGGCTTGGGGAAGAGTTAGATTGGGCTGGGTGCTGCCTCCAATCTGGGGCAGCACCTGCCCACTAGTAGCCTGCTCGGCAGCCCTAGAGGGTGCTACTGCCACGGAGGGAAGGACCAAGGCCCCCCATAGCTCACTGGCAGCTCACCCCCTGGCTTCAGGAAAGGTGGGCAGAGTACACAGAAAAAAAAAGAGAAAAGGATCAGGCCCCTCACTGCTTTTTTTTTTTTTTTTTTGCCGGTGGAGCCTGCCTGCATGAGCTACTGCTGGACCATGCAGCCCCTGAGCATTTTTGTGGGGAGGTGACGGGGTGGGGCTTGGTCCTTCCCTCCACAGGGGCAGCATCTCTCTGGGTTACCTGGGAGGGGTGCTAGCTGTGCAAATGCTGCCCCAGCTCACAGGCAGCACCCTCTGGATCCAGCTTTTCCCTGAGCCCATGCACAGGAAGCCTGCTTCCCAGGCTTCCAGGGTACAGACCTTGAGGAAGAGCTGGATCTGGCAGGTCCTGCATGTGAGCTGGGGCAGCACCTGCACAGCTAGCACCCCACCCAGAAAGTTCTGAGGGGTGCTGATACCGAGGAGGGAAGGACCAGGCCTCTTCAGCTCAGGGGCTGTGTGGCCTGGTGGCAGCTTGCGTAAGCAGTCTTTGCCAGAAAAAAGAAAAAAAAAGCAACAGGGAGCCTGATCCTCTTTTTTTACCTTCTGCGAAGCATACCTATCTCTCCCCTGGAGGGAGACGTACTGCTGGCAGGCCCTGAGCTTTGGGGGCCCCCAGTCCTTCCTTTCACAGTGGCAGTGCCCCTCAGGGCCACCCAGGTGAGCTGCTAGCAGGCAGGTGCTGACCCAGCTCAGAGGTAGCACCCAGCCTGATCGACCTGCTCACTAGCAGCCCACCTGGGCAGCCCCGGGGGGCACCACTGCTGCAGAAAGTAGGACTAGGACCCCCACAGCTCAGGCATCACTCAGCCCTTACACCAGCTGCAGGATACGTGGGTAGGTTCCATGGAGAAAAAAAGAAGGATCGAGCCCCTTGCCCTAACAGTTATGAAACATTGAAACAATGGATTTTTAATTGTTGCAATTAAAAAAACACCATTATAATTTAGGGGACAAAACTCCCATCATGTGTACAAGTGATCTATTATCTCTCCTTTAGATCTAGCCATTTGTCCCCTTTAGGGCCATAGTATTCAACTATTTTCATTAGTAAACTTTGACACAATTTGTATTTAAATATTCAAAATGCAAAAAAGGATTGTTCTTATTTCTTGACAATGCTTCTGCAGAGCTTTCTTTTACCAGCTGGTGTTTTGTTAGCTGTTTCTTCCTGCCCGTTAGAACCAGATATGGAGTACTGAGAAAAGACTCTTCTGCACTTGCTCTTGGAACTATAATCCTCTGGTTAGCCGCAAACCACAAGCTCTCAGATGAAACCTCTACGCTTTTCCAAAACATGCCTTAGTTGGTGGGTTTCCAGGCAAAGGAGCTGTAATCTGTGTTTATACTTAATGAATCCAGTACTTTAGAATACACAAAAACAGAGATGCTTTTTGTAATCACTTTTCTTTTGTTTCCTTCATGGGGGGTTACAAATCAATTTTTTAAGGTTTAATTTGATTTAGGTAACATATCTTTGGTGGCTCAGCTCCTGGTGTGCTAGGTTTAGTCACAATTTTTGAAGTTTGAAAACTGAACATTAAACCATTAAAATGAGTGTTGCATTCAATTAAGTGAAGTACTCAAAAAGTGAAATATTACAAACATATTTATATATAGCAATATGTAAGTACATTTTTCCATAGTGCAAGAAAAATAAACCAGAAACTATTGGGCAAAGGCAATGGTAATGCAATACCTTCTCTAAGAAAGTTGAATTCCTAACTCAAGCATTTTAATTTGACTTAACTGGTCAAGGACACATCTTTCCTTTACTTAGTGCAGACTTGGTCCAGGTGTTTTCATACATGTCACTTCACAGGTATAATGGCTTCCAAGACCTTGATCCTGAGAAATATGCAGGTGGATCTTTGTACCTGTGTGGTCTCCTTGAAGCCTGAGGGGCTGGCTCTTTACAATGCTGTTCTAAGTATAGAATCAGGCCTATAAGTGGTATTATTGATCTACCAGCAGCCCAGTTCTCTAGTCCTTACCAGAACTAAATGGCTTTTAGGGAGTAGTCTCACTTTATTGGGACTTCACAGATGAGCAAGAACTACTCAACTTAAGTAGTGGATGTAGACTCTGTTCTCATTTGTGGCAGATGACAGAACAAGAAGAAATGGTTTCAAGTTGCAGCAAGGGAAGTTTAGGTTAGATATTAAGAAATTGTTTCTAATTAGGGAAGTAAAGCATGGGAACAGGTTACCCAGACAGGTTGTAGAGTCTCCATCTTTGAAGGTTTTAAAGACTTGGTGTGGTAATGTCCTGACTGGAATGATATAGTTATGGATGATCCTGCTTTGAGCAAGGGGTTGGACTAGATGACCTCCTGAGGTCCCTTCCAATCCTACATTTTTACGATTCTATGAATCAGATTCTGTTTCTGCTGTCATGCTGACCACTTATGTCAGCATGAAATTGGTCAGATCTGAATTAGGTTCTAAGCCTTAAAATGGTCAAGAAAAATTCCAGGCTAGCTGTTTGCGGGAATGCAAACTGAAATTCAGTTTTGTATCTGAGAATGTATTATATTCATCAGACTGAAGAGCTGCATAAAGGCTTAATATTCACCAGCAAACAGGTGCCAGGGAATAAACAAACAATATTTGGTGTTAGGAAAGTCAGAGCTGATGTCTATGTCAGAACAGGAAACAAATTTGTCATTTGTATATTCCAGAATGGCTTGAAAGAAAATGAGATTATAATAATACATGTAGTATGCATGTAAGAATAGTATGTAAGCTACCACTGCAAGAGGAGGGTCTGCAGAAGAGGGCATGCCTAATGTGGTGCTTGTGCCCTGGAGATCCTCAGATGCTGGAAGAGACTCTGGGACCATTAGTTGATTTATGTGGATTAGAGCAGCCCTCACAGACTTTTATTTTGTGACAGGCCTTAGAACTTGTGTGTATGTGTATGTGGGGAGGGAGGCGGTGTTGGAAACAGTATGTTGCTCTGAATTGCCATAGCTGGGTGGCTCTGGCTCAAAATTTTTATCTTTATGCCAGTTCAGATCTGTGATATGAGGTGAATCATTGGCTTTGGTAGTGTTGCATAAATCTAAGTGAAAGCAGTGTTTTGCCACTATATGTAATCCTGTGTATTGATGTTTATTTTGAGCCAAATAACAAAGCTCTCATATAATTTATACCAATGATTTTCAGCCAGGGTGCCATGCCATATTAGCACTGTTAGATGTACAAACATGATTTACAAGATAAACACAGTGGGCATGTGTGCTTGCAGCAGCTCAAAAGGAGTGGCACAAATTTGTGCCAGGGATTTTTGCCTCAGCACATGTGCCTGGACATGCACTTTGGTGTGGATGAAGTTGTACCACCTGGGGCAAAATGACCCTGCCCAGCTCCTGTATCTGCAGCCAGAGGGAACTAGAGGCTGGGGACAGCACCTGTACTGGCCCCAGCAGTAAACAATCCTGCTCTGTGCTGGCCCCAGCAATATAAGAATCAGCTCTGGTGAGCAACTCAGGGCTACTTGCCTTCAGGAGCTTCTGAGGCCCAGCCAGTTGGTATCTTGGGACACTACCTCTTGTGCCAGCTGGACTGCTGAAGCAGCCCTAACCTGGATTTGTCCCTGTACCCTCTACCTGTTGCAGCAGTCTGGCAGTGGGAGCTGCTGCCTGACTGTGACCTGCTGCCATCTGCAACAGCATCCACCCCCTTGAACCTGCAGCCCCCTGGCTGCATGCCTGCCAGACCCAGATAGGGTGCCCCTGCTTTGCCATCTGGGCAGCTATCACCCAGAAGATGTGTTTCTTGCTGTAGTCCACTTTGAACTGTCAAAGCGTGTCCTCTTGGCCATTTGGGGCCAAGAGGTCAGCCACCTCATCTGCCCTCCAGCTAGGTCCCCAGAGCTAGCACTGGACAGGCTCCTCTGCCTGGATCTTGTCGGTTGTTTCACCAGCAGAGATCCTGGTGTTCCCTGTTTAATAATTGCAAATTCTCTGATAAGAAACCCAAATTCTCTCAATAAAATATCTGAAATTGTGTTCTTCTGCTATTAAAATGAAACACCACTACATATAGACAGATTAGTTAGGCAATGTTTTATTGATATATTTACAAGTTTAAAGCCATTTGGAAGCCCATGAGTTGTCTCCATCATGATCATAAAATAAAGCCTAAATATCTATATACTTTGGCATTTGCTTTTGGGGTTTTGTCATAGAAAAGTCAGAGCTGCCCCTACCCCTTCACTCACCAGGATATGCAGCACTGAGTAGCACTGATATGCCAGTGCCCTGCCCCTGCCCTTGCCCCTCACTCTCAACCCACAGCCTGTCCCTCCCCATCTAGCCCAGTCCCTTCACTTGTAACCCATAGAGCCAGCTATGTGGGTGAGGAGTTTGTGGGGGTGTCTTGGGAATGTGGGGCTTGTAAGTGGATTGTGGGGGAACTGTCAGTGTGGGGAGTCCATGTAGGGGGGCTTCTCAAAACAGGTGGATTCCCTGTGCAGCTCATGAACTACCCCCTCCTGCAGGACCCACAGATCCCCCCACAGGGCCACAGATCCCCCCTGCAGAGCCCAACCCCCTGCAGCAGGGCTCATAGCACCTCCCCCTAGCAAGAGCAGTTGTCAGGCCCTCAGGGCCCACTGCAGCCAGAGCCTCCAGTGGCGCGATGCGGCCCCAGTCACCTCAAACCCAGCACTGTCTGTGCCACTTGTCATGGATTTGGCACAGGGCTATGTGCCTTCAGGCAGCACCAGGGTTGCTTGGGCTGTCACCTGGGACCTGGTGTCACTTGCAGGGAGTGTGTGTTGCACCAGCCTGGGTCCTATCTCCATGGGCCCTATGCAGTCTGTGGAGGCAGAACCCAACCTGGTGCAACATGGGGTCCCCGAGAGCAGTGCCGGGCCCCAGGTAACAGCCTGAGCATCCCCATTGCTACTTGAAGGCCACGCCAGGCTGGACTCGTGACAAGTGGCACAACTGGTGCCAGGTCTGAGGTGGCTGAGGCGGCACTGTACCACTGGGTGGTAGTGTACCACTGTACCACTGGATGCAGTGGGCTCTGGGGCCCCGATGGCCACTGCTCCTGTGATGGGGGCTGTGGGCCCTGTGGGGGACCCAGCCCCACAAATCCCCCCCCCCCAACCTCCCGCCCCCAGTTCCTACTTACCAGAGATGGCACCTGGATCATGCCGCCTTGCACCATTCCTGCTTGCCTCCCCACACACGTACATGGCATGCTAGGGCAGTAGAGGCACCATACAGATGCTCTGGCCAGAGCATCTCTGGAGATCCAAACCCCCAGCATGCCTCAGGGCATGCTGGAGAACCATGCCCTGCCCCACTTTTTTCTGGGGTGTTTTTGGGGTTTTTTTTGGTACCTGGAAATCCAGATATTAAATTTAGAGCCTGTGCTACAAATATGGAGCATGGGGAACATTTTTTCATTTTCAGCGTTCCTCTTGTGGCATCTCAAACTGGTTTGAGATGCCGCAAGAGGGACATGCATGCTCGTCTGGATGCACCCAGTGTTTTCAAATAGGAATCTGTAGTATTAAAAACAGTCTAACCTGTTGTGGTCTTCCTGAGTTCTTTGCAACAGAAGAATTACTGTATTATTTTGCTGTATTCAAAAAAAGAGAGAAAACTAGGAGCTGGCAAGGGATACTTCAGGTCTATTGAAGGATGCTTTGAGTCTGAAAAGGCTGAGAACCTCTGGTTTTTACTAACAGGGGTGTAGGTTGTAGCCATGCTGGTCTAAGGACATAGGCAGACAAGGTTCCTTGGGTGAATCTGATATCTTTTATTAGACTAATCCAAATAATTGGAAAAAAAATTATTAAGCAAGCTTTTGGGTTCAAAAACCCTTCATCAGGCTAAGGAAGTTTCATCAGTTGGTGTGTGCTCTTCCTGGAAAGTAGTTTTTTTACTTTTCACTCCATCCAGGAAGAGCATACACCAACTACTGAAACTTCCTTAGCCTGATGAAGGGTTTTTGAATGCGAAAACTTGCTTAATAATTATTTTCCAACTATTTGCATTGGTCCAATAAAAGATATCAGATTCACCCAAGGAACTTTGTCTGGTTTATACTAAGGCTCTTTTCTGAGTAAAACTTTCATTGCAAACATGGAACATTGCCAGCTTGGGTAGAGAAGAAAGAGAACTGGGGAAGCACTACCCAAGTGAGAAAGTCATGCAGGTAAGGATAAGTCCAACCTTTTACTGGACAGTAAGAAAACTGAATGGGTGAGGAGTTGCTCAGACCTCTTGAATTTTTTGTACAATTTGATTGTGTACAATTTTGATTGACAAGTAGCTTTTTCTCATTTCTGGGAAATAGCACAAGTTTCTTGAAAAGCAGTCTTCAATTATAAGTATGTTTAACTTTATAATTGCTAACGTGACCCTCACTGCCAGAGGATTTGAGCACCTAAATTGTCTACAGGTAGGGAGGGCACACACAAATTCAGCAGTTCCATGACTGAGGCAGTTCCAGCAGAAGTGCTGTTTCACATAAACAAAAACAAAAAATCCCCTGAATGATATCCTTAGGAAATATAACTGCCAACTCAATTTCCACATCTCCAGGTTATAGGTCCCAACCTTTTTATGTTCAGTTCCAATAAAAAGCTTATCTGTTTTTATGCCCAGAGATAAAACTTTTGCTAGGAGAAAAGGGTAAAAAATCAAAACAAAGCAATGGAAAGCATACTAGGAAGGAAAACCCCAGTTAAGGAAAAGTTTCTGGAAACCACTCTCTCACTGCGAGCCCTAAATGAGGCTTTTATAAATGTAGGGAGATTCCAAATAGCCCACAGACAGATTAAGCCCCTCTTTATTATTCCTTTGGAATTTGTTTACTACGATCCAGGTGGTTACACTTCTGTAACACTATTGCCTCCCTCTTCTGTGGGCCAAGTAAAGTTACCCTTCCTTCTCTGTGCAAAACTCAGTTGCATTTATTTAGCTTTCCAGAAGTTTACTTTCTGAACTTCACTTAACTTGAAAAAATGAAAAAAATAGGAGTCTGTTTCATGTTTTCATTGTTTTTTCTAGTCAGTTTTATTTTCTGGTCCTTATGCATTAGCACAGTATTGCAGTATTTAGACTGTAGACATTGCAAAATGTTTAAAAGAATTATTTCCATTAGAATTTAATCAACAGTCCTTTCTATTCCTCCTAGAGTTTTGGAACTCTCAGTGGTAAGTACTACTCTTGGTAATATGTGTTTGTAGTAGTTTCAGAAACAAGCCTTCAGACTGTAAACTGTTTGAGACGCTATTGGACAAATCTACCTCTTCTACACATAATTCAGTTAACTCCCTTGAAATTAATCCAGATTGCATCAGTGTAACCAAAAGCAGATTCTAGTCTATAATCTCATGTTTTTCCTGGAAAATTTGTAATACTTTTATAGATTCCATAGTAAATAACCATGTTTCTAATTCTTGCAAATTTCGTGATGTATGTTGTGTTGTATATAAGGCCCCAGCTTCTGGAGTCAGGCAATCTGCTGACAAGAGCCTTTCCTGGGAAAGGTAACTTGCTTGTCTTTGTGTTTGTGGAGCAAAGCTTGAGGACATGACTAGAGTGTGGCCTATGGCTCAAAACCCCAAAAGAAGAACAAAAATAATCCCTCATTTAGTATTTTTAGAAAATCACTGTTAAAGCCAGCCTGACTCAGGATCCTTGAATGCTTAAGGTTGACAATACTGGAGGACCAGTAACAGCAATTACTGTACTATAGGAAAGAGGTTGTTACTGAAGATAAGCTTATTTCAGTTATCTTATAAATGTCTTCTCATGTTACCTTGTGGATTATAAAATGCCCTCATGTAATGCAACTGGAAAATGTATAAAGACCACAGGAGAAGTAAATATTATGCTTTGAACACTAAAAGCAAATACAGATAAGTGTATGCTCATACCTAGAACATGTTTCCAGTCCATAGCCATTTCATAGTTGTGCTGCTATTTGAGCCCTGGGTTCAAAAATATATGTATATATTTGACTACACACTGACTTTTTTACCAATTGGCTAATGACATGCACAGAAAAAAGACTTTCCAACATATTTAGCCTCTAGACATTTTGTTCTTTGTAAATTACAAACAGCAAACAAATCAAGTCATGATTAATACTTTTAAACTGGTTCTCCAGCTATTTTTTTTTATAGACCAGTTCATAAAAAATATCTATGATGACCAATCCATTTTTCTTAATCCATTATTGCCATATAACATAGTCTCTTCTAGTTGTCCTATAGATCACTCTTGACTGCCATAATTTGAGAGCTATTGTCACAAAACTTTAACAAACTCTTTAACTTTTCTGCATGAGGAGATGACTAAATAAATAGATTCACTTTCATGGTTCTATAACATGCTCCCTGCAGTTACTATCAGGCAAACTGTGCAATTAATACAAAAATGGTTATCACTGTTACCTATCTGTAGTGAGAGAATTTATTTAGTTCCACAATATTGTATGCAAATCTGAAGAAATTAAAATTTTAAGATCAACCCAGGGATTTATAGGAAGGATTTTACAGAAAAATGATTTAAAGACAAGAAAAATTATTTATATTAATAATTTTGTTTGCCATAGCCCACTCTTCTGCAAATATGCAGTAATGTCTGACTACACTACAGTATTATTATTCATTACTACTCCAAACAAGAAACTAGGAGGGAAGGAATTGAGTCAGGCCAATATATTATTTCTATATTACTATCTTCTTCTCTAGTACGAAACTTTACTAGCAAGAAAATACCTCACATAATTGTACTCCTTAAAAAGAGATGAATGAAGCTTGGGCAGATACAAGACAGTGACAAACAAAATGACTGCAAAATAATTTACTTTCTTTTCTGATCCCACTTAAAATAACAGTAGCTGATACCAGTAGCTTTACCTGTAGCATTACTTGAGAAACTTTATGGCAAAACAACGAATTAGACAGACCTATCTGGGAATCTTGAATGAAAATATATGGGGATTCATAAATGATGCATGCCTCCTGAGACTGGGGGAGAACACTGCGACCACCCACAAGTGGCAGTGGCAGCAGCGGGGGTGTGGGTGTGGCAGCAGGGAGCAGAGACCGTCTGCAGGCAGCCATGGTAACAGTGGCAGTGAGGGCAGGCCAAGAGGGGATCATCTACAGGTGGCCGCAGCAGTGTTGGTGGTAAGGGGGTGGGTGGCGAGTGGGAACCTCCTGCAGCCACTGGCAGCCATGTCGGCGGCAAGCGGTGAGGCGGCGACCACCTGCAGAAACCAGCGGCAACCAATCTCAGGGGAGGCATGTGCCTCCCCGTGCCCTCCCGTGCATTGCCTATGTGGGGATTTACATGCTACTTTTTTATGGAATTCACAGAAATTGTCTGAGGGAATACACAACACATTAACACCAGTGCCTCTCATATCAAATCTGTAAACCAACATAAATTATACCAGTATCCAGAGTGGACAATTTACCAGCAATCCCAAGGTAGCTGTCCGTAGTAGGCTGTCTAACAGCACCTTACCACTGGGTGGCAGAATAAATGGCACTGAGCACTATTTACACAAGTGGTTTTCAACCTTTTTAGACTGGGGGCACCCATTGGAAAATGCTAGCTCTAGGTTTTTGCTTATTTTTGGCTACAGAAAAATAATAGAACAATTCTTCTGTTGCAAAGAACTCTAAAAGACCACGACAGGTCAGAATATTTTTAACGCTACTGATTCCTATTTGAAATGTCTGGGTACATTCCCACGAGCATGCACATGTAGTTTGCAGCACTGCACACAGTGCATGTGCATGCATTCACCACATCGGTGTGGCAGGGTTTTTTTTACATCAGGAGTTCCTGGTATAAAAACAAAAATGGCACAAAAAAAAGCAGTGCAGAGCACATGGAAGCAGTGTGCACCACCAAAAACAGAACCTGGCCAGCCAGTGTCACGCTTTGGCTGCCACCCAAGCTCCAAACACCCGAATCACTCTGATGCTTCCCTGGGAGTCCCCTAGGGCCCTAGATAAGGCTCCCCAAACCCACCCGAGTCAATTTGCAGTGTGCCAGAGTGTGCATGTAGGCATGTGCCTAGGGACAAATAGCAGTGGCACAAATGTGCTGCTGTTATTTGTCTCTCAGAAAATACACATGCATACTTGTAGGAGCTCACCCTCTGGGTTTGTCTTATGAATTATGTTTTCATACCTAACAGTACTAACATTGTGTGGTAGCCTTGAAAGGATCGCAAGGCACTCCAGAGTGCCAAGCATCTTGGCTGAGAATCACAGGTCTACACTAAGCAAATGGCATTCTAGGGATAAAATTGACTGGAATTACAGACATGCAATTCTGTATACCAGTGTAGCGTGTGTGCATGAATGTGTGCATGCGTGCATGTACATGGTTACTCCTGACTTTTCAACTTGGTCTTGGAGGGTCATGGCTCACTCAGTATAGTGTGTGTCTGTCCAATATTCATACCATATTAAAGCACATTATTTTGTAAAGTTGTTTGTTTGCACTATCAGTTTAAGACATTTCTGCTTCTTTGAAGAGTGCCTTTTCACTCTTGAGACTTGAGACAAAGATTTTTAGTATGGTCACTGAAAAATAGAATTTGTTCTTTAAAATGCAATATACTATATTCTCTTACACAAAAGATTCCCTAGAACAGGGGTAGGCAATCCCTTGCACGAGTGTCAGAGTGTGGCACTCGAAGGCATTTTGCTTGGCATACCCACCTTAGGGTGAATGGCAGGGAAGAGGCCAGGTATGCACTGCCAGAACAAGGATTGGGCCTCTTGTGGCTCCCCTACCATCTGCCCCTG
Source organism: Caiman crocodilus (assembly GCA_030014935.1). NCBI lineage: Eukaryota > Metazoa > Chordata > Crocodylia > Alligatoridae > Caiman > Caiman crocodilus. The sequence continues at coordinate 24,909,685 of JAGPOW010002514.1, read as the reverse complement.
ACACACCATCTTACAAGTTGAGGCCACAGGTGTTTTTGGCACTCTGCCAAAAAACATTGCTGACCCCTGCTCTAGAATGTAATACACACCTTGTTTCTGAAAGGTTGAAAAAAGAAAGATCTTTCTTTGTAACAAGTAACTGAGTAGCAGCAGCTAGAGAGCCAAGGCTGCTCATTGTTCTGCTCCATATGGGTTGTGTATCCACCAGGCTTCATGGAGCCACTCTCAAGAGGCTCCAGATCAGTTATTCTTATCCCGCCTTAGATTTCCCTCAGGCATTTTCACTGACTTCATGTTACCGCCCCAGGAAGACCCCCCAGTACTCACCTGCCATATCTTGTTCTGTTCAGGATTAGAAGATGCTCTTTAAGTTGAGACGTGTGGGAGAGTATCATCAGTGGATGTTCCTAGGGTTCCACCTCCCCTACATTCTTCCATATGCCAGCCAGCTGGAGTCACCTGGATATTGGACTGACTGGGCATATCGTGCACCAGTCTTTGTGGCAGGCCCTGATATGGGCTTTGAGTGTCATAGTATGAGTGCAGCATCACATGTGACTTACAGGTTGTAAGCCACATGCTGTGTTTAGGTCTCTTCCTCCTGGGTCTGGTCTTAAGAGACCAGTGGGGCATCTAGCTTATTGCTAGGGACTGTGGGCCTTCTGGTCTCTAGGTTGCCTGCTAACCTTTAAATGTCCCCACCTGGAGTCCCCAAGAGCCCTGATCCCTCAGCCCCAGCACATAGCTTGTGACCTCTCTCCAGCCTCAGGGAATAATTAAATTGTAAAAGCAAAAGCCAGCAAAGGCTCCAGGGAGGAGAGTGCTCCTCCTCCCTACTGATGCATCCTGTGTGCTGTGCTGCAATCTGTCTTTTGACATTCTTCCCAGCATGATCACCAGGTATCACTCTGTTGTGGGGCTCGACCCCTCTTCAGGACCCCATCCTGGATCCCTGCCTTCTCTGGGACTCTATGTTGAACCCCGGAACAAAGGTAAATCTGGCTGTGGTGGCAGGAGCGTACAGCTGCCTCCTGGCTGATGCTCTCCAGCGTTCCTTCTGCCGTCAGCTTTTATTTGAGCTGGCTGGTGCTCCCTGATGACATCATCACCTCTTGCCAGCCCTAGCCATATAAACAGGTGGCTGGTAAACCAGGTGGGAGGTTTGCCTAAATGGGGTTGGCTTCCAGTCAGCGTGCCTGCTGCAGGTAAGTTTTTCCCTGTCACAGGGCTTCCTGGTATGTGCCCCCAGGACTGGGGTTTCCCTGCCATGGTTCTGGCCCTGGAAAAGGGACTTCCCTACTTTTCCTCCTGGCGATTGCTACAGGTTGCTGAAGATTTAACATTCATTTTAATTTGGTAAGTGGCAGAACCTGCACTTACCATATTTCTTGCATCTAATGCTATTTTTTTTACAGGGGGCCTCCTCGGGGCCACTCTCCATGGCCCGCCCACCTGTCCTTGGGCCAACCACCCGCCTATTCTCACCCTCCATGACTTGATCTTAATTGGTTCATACTTAGATCTTCCGTAAGCGGGAAGCTGCCCATTTGTGCCTTGATGCCAAGGGGCACTATCTGCAGCTCCTTCCACCCCAATACCGCAGCCCAAGCATCGCTGATCACATCTCGATTGTTCAAATCACCGGACCCCTTCCTGGGCCTTAGTATTGTCCCCTTAGGACTTGTCTATAGTCCACACAATCGGGCGGCCTTTCCGCCGTCATCCGGGCTACCTTGCCCCCCCCGAAACCCATCTTCCCCTCTCGGGTGTTGTCCCTTCTGGACCTATGGCAACTTGCCTTGGCTCACCTCCAAGCCAGTCGGGACCCCAGGCCTCCAGCTCTGGGCATCCATCACAGTGGGCCCCCTGGCCCTTTTGACCCCTCCCTGGGTCCTGGCCCCAGCCTGGGCCAGTCGAGGGTACTCCCATGTTCGGGCAGGCCTTTAGCCCCTCGCACGATCTAAGTCTCTGGGTCCCCCTTCTGGGCCCTCCAATTCTCAGGGTTAACCCATCCAGCAGTGGGGGCAAGGGGTTAAGGCACCCCATCTTGCCTTCCACTGGGGTGGTAAGTGGCCTGGCATTTCCTGGGGGCTCCTGCGCCACTTAGAGCCCCACCAAGCCACCTACTCCCAGCAGGGTGCAGTTTTCAGGTCATGCCCAGAACCAGGAGCCTCCTTCCATCCCCTTACAGCTTCCCCTCCAGTTCTTCCTAGCAGCTCTCCAGCCAGGCAATGCTGCAGCCTGGCCTCTTGCAAGCAAACTGCCTGAGTTTATATAGGCCTCAAAATGGCTGCCCTCATCAAGCACCTGGAGGCTGCCAGCTCCAGGGTCTTAAAGTGGCAGGCACCTCCAGTGCCCTGCCACAAATGCATACTCCAATTGCCAGCAGCTGGTTTTGGGGAAAAGATGAATATTGTATGTAGAAAATACAGTACTAGTGGTGTGGGAAAGGGGTCTAAATTTTTTCTGAGACTGTACATAGGAGCTGACAGCTCCTATAGATTTTGTTAGTGAATATAATTTGCTGATCAACTTAACTGTTGGTTGATATTTAACTTGAATTGTAATTTGATTTATACAATACCCCATTTCTTCCTCAGATCCACCCATTAGATTGGCTTGTAAACTGAAATAATTTAAAATATGAATTTTTGTTTATATTCTTTATCCCAGATGAACCCTGAATATTATTTCTGATCCACTAACTTAATCATATCCATGCTAATTAAAACAACTGTGAACATATTTTAGAGAGCTGTATATTATACATTTGCATGAATATTTTATTACACTGTCTGGTATACAGGTAAACTGCATATTTTATGTATGTGTATATGCACTGGATAATCAAGAATAAATTACAAGCCAGCATCGAATGTTTAACAATAATTTAAACATATGTTTGGCATCTGTAACTTGCTAGTTATACTGAACAATATTCTGTCATGAATCCTTTCAAAGAAATATTATCTCTTTAATAAAAAATGCTCAGGGAATAAATTTGATGATGGAAATTTAAATAATTTGATATCTAAATGGAACAAAGAACTTCATCTGGGTTTAGATCTGTGGGATTGGAAGGCTATCTGGACACCTAAACAAAAATATGAATGCTAAGAGCATGGAATTGGGCATTTATACTTTGTGAAAATGAAACACATCTTTTATTTCACTGTAAAGTAAATCTACAATACAGTCCTTTATGTATGAAAATATATGTATTACCTGATTTGTACATGCAGGGATGGTAGTCATGTCCATTTCTTAAATCGTTTTCTTGGGACCAGATTACAGCCAGAGGGGACATATCTACATGTGATGCTATGTTGCCGCAGTGATGCACTACAGTGACGTAGAATCCATGGGTATCTACATTTGGCCAGCAGCAACTTTGCAGTAGTGACATGCTCCCCCATTATAGCATGCTGCTGTGGCAAAGTATTGCTAAAAACAATCGTGCACATGGCGGAGTACAGGTGGTAACTGCACTGTGCTTTTTTAATACTTCCAAAAGTAAGTAATAAAGCATGGCACAGTAACAATGTCGCTGTACAGTAACATGTAGACATGCCCAGTAAGGATTAGATTTCAAATCTCAGAAGATCCTGTCTTCTTCCCATTAAATTGCTATAATACTGGTAAATTATCCTAATGGATTCTGAAGTTTAAAAAAACAAGGGTTTAAGTATTTCCAGGTAACAATTTAAATGTCATAATGCCTCAGTCTGAGGACCCTGAGGAACAATGGGTAATTCAGAAAATCTAATAAATAGATATTATCTGTGAATATCTATGTTTCTAATAAAGATATGAGAAGATAGAAATAAAATTCAGTAATTATAGTGTGAGATTGTGATGTAAGTAAAGGTTTTTATTGAAGGTCCACATACTGCTTTTGTTTACAGTCCTTTTTCTCCTAAGTGATATAGATTCTACAGGTGTTCACTGTAGGATACAACTAAATAACTCCCTCCCCTCCACCCGCCAGTAATAGTCTTCAGGTATGCTAAAGAGTACTATTGTTAAAACAGAGAGTAAACCATTACTGTGTCAGATCAACATCTATAGAATGACAGTTTGTGAAAATACAAATTTACTGACAACTTGCCTTCTGTGCAAAGTCTAGTTATATACACTTTGCAAACAATCTACAGATTGCTACCCTTCAACACTGAGAAAACCACAGTGATAAGGTCTGATAAATGTGAGAACACTATTGATTGGTTGCATGGAAGAGAATAGTTTAAGTCTTTCTGAAACAATTTTAGCTGTGCTATAAAATGTCTGTTGACATAGTTTAGTCCATTGAAACCAGGAGTGTCAAACACATGGCCCACAGGCCAGATCTAGCCCACAGAGCTCCATCCAGCCCACTGATTTTATGGGGGGACCTGCTTGCAGTAGCAGCCAAGTGCCTGGGTAAGAGCCATATTGCTAGAGCCCCAGCAGTACCACTGGAAGAAGACTCAGTTAATTGAGTTCACTCTGACACACTGGAGTTTCAATGTGAGATACAACATAAATGAGCATTAGACTGCAGACTGCCCTAACGTGCATTAGGGTTGGGCGAAACAGCCGTGTTTCGATTCAGTTTCAGATTCGGCTGTTTCAGAGGACAGTGATTTTGTTTTGGTGTTTCGGACCGCTGTCCATTTCGTTTCGGCTGAATCTCCTCTAAATCTGTTTTGAACGGGCTGTAAGATTTGCAGAGCCCTATTGCCCAGCCAGGCAAGGTTTGGGGCCAGAGGCCCCAGGAGGAAGCAGGATGGGGCCGTGGGTGGCTTGTCTGGGGGAGGGCCGCTGCCCTCCATGCAGGTGAGGAGACCCCTGCATGAATCTCTGATCCTTGTCACGCTGGGTCAGGGGGCAGGGAAGCAGCGCAGAGTGGTGAGTAAGCTTGCTGTTCCCTGCCAGGTGACTTGGCTCCACAGTGAACAGAGTTCCATGCTGGGGGGTCTCCTCACTGCCACTGGCTGCCCTGCGGCTGTCCCAGATCTCTACTCTCTGAGGAGATAGGTCATGTGGCAGGGACCAGCACTGATACAGGAGATGTGGCAGCGCTTTAATTAGAGAGCCTTTCAGAGCCACTCTAATTAAAGTGCCACCCCCACCCCCTCTCACTGCCAGAGCACATGTAAAAGTACCTGGAGGTACTAAATTTAATGCACATTAGAAAAAGCACATTAATGCTTGTGTAAACCCACCCACTGAAACTTTGGAAAAGTTCTTAATGTAATGGATCTTGGGGGACAGCCCCAGTCTCCTGTTATGAGATGACTTCAGGTGTGCTTGCTAAATGTTACAGTTTACTAGTAGAATAAGGGTAGTCTTTTACTCTTGTGTAAGTCTATGAAAGCAGAACCGTCAGATTGCAAGATTCATAGGAAAGAAAAGAACTATTGTAATGAAGATTTATAATGGAGGATGAATCCTGCTCAGATGGGTAGACCAGAAACTGTAGAATCAGAAGATCATCTAGCACTTTTGCAAAGGCTTGTGCTTCCTATTTTTTCCCTTGAACCTGCAACCATGATAGAATCAAATTCTGTGGAGAGGTTTAGATTACTGTTGTTTCCAGATAAAATGTTAGTAAGTTGGTAACAGTACTGTAGCAACAAAGTTTAGTGCCCAGGGCAAAGTCTGCAGAGGCAGCACACTGTTGATCCATGCATGGATCCAGGGGGCACATGCCTCCCCTTCCCCTCCCCCCCGTGCTTGCCTGGGGGTGCATGCAATGGTGGGAGCCCCCCCCCCCCCCACAAATGAGCCACTCATGGCTCCATCCCATGCCCCACCCCGGAGCCGGGCAGTGCCTGTTGGCTCCCCCTCACTTTGGCACTTGGGGTCATCACTCTGCTTGCCTCCCCTTGTTACAGCACTGGTTAGTAAGAAGCCCCCTGCATGTGCACAGAAGCTTTTTCCAGGAGACACAAGGGTCATGACCATCCCAGAAAGGGGTAGTTTCCAAAATCACCACCAGTGGAGATGAGACATCTAGCTCCCTTGAATCAATGGAAACCCTTTCATCCTCCTGGCACAGAATCTAAAGAGGGTCATATGTGAGCCATCAGTTCCAAGACCACACCTCTACTCTTTTTTTTTTTTAAAGGAACTTTCAAGGGTTCAAAAGGATATTTTGTATATGTTACTAATCCTTGTTCTGTTGTAGTTCTGCAGCAATTAAAATGGAGTAAACTCAGCTGTTTCACACAACCTTATTTATACTCCACTCATTCACATCATATAATTCTGTAGAATTCAGTTAGCCCCACCAGCCTATCTTGAACACAGAGGCACAAAATATCAAAGTATGAGGTATGTGAGTCATAAAAATTAAATTATATAGATTTTAAAAATTAAAAATAAAGCTTAAGTTGATATATTTGACTTGTATTTTGTCAGAATCATAGAAAAATTGAGATTTTAGGCAGGAATTTAATGAGCAGAGAATGGTTGCTCTGTATACAGAACAGTATTTTTTTTCTGCCATGTAACCATAGTTCAGTCACTGGGGATATTGGTCTGAGAGGGACATTTTGTGGGAAAAAGGACTCTGTTTTCTTAGTAATGAATCTTTATAATGTGATTCTTGAAAGTGACAAATTACTCAATTACTCTGCAGTGGGAAGCTGGTGGCACAGTGCAGGAACAGTACTTATAGCAAATGCTCTGATTGAGATACAGAACTCCCTTCCCCACCACATACACATTGTGTATGTGTATCACTGAGAATATGGCAATTCTCAGTGATAATCTGTCACTGATAAACGTCAGGTTCCTCTTTGAAACTCATCCAATACCCATTCCGGTTTCCACTGTGGCCTCTGATACAGTTACTTGCAGAGTGAGGCAGCATTCCTCTGGTCCCAATTATTATTTTCTGTGCCCCTCAGACACTTAGCTTAGAGGCATTTTTACTGGTGTCATCCAAAGACATCTCAAAGAGCCAGTAGTCTTCCATGGGCTGGAGTGTTGTGTGTGCTAAGGTGCATGGTTGACAGCACTGAGGTTGCAAGATTGAGGCTGTAGCAGAAGTGTTTACAGCGCAGCTTGTCAGATTCCAATGAACCTATGAATTCTGCTAAATACCTTGTTACAAGGATATGAAAAAAGGAGTTGTCCAAAGATTTAGAAAGAAACTGGAGTAAAAATGAGAAGAGTCAGCAAAGGACATACAAACATCTGCAGAATCAGCAAACATGTCAAAGGGAGAAAATAAAAGGAAGCAAAAAGAAGATAAAGGAGAAGCATGAGAGAAAAACAGGCAGATAGTGGCAACTGCCAGAATAGTGTGAGGGGAAAAAGAAGTTGAATGGTCAGTCACAAATTCATCCACGTTGTGACTCTAACCAAGTAAAAAATGCTCTTAACCGCAGTGAAAGTATGCCTAATATTAGTCTCAGGACTGATTTGGGATGAGTAAATTACAGACATATTTTGCTAAATGTTGACTGTAAATTAATGTCTAAAACAATTGCAGTGAGACTAACGAGAGTAATTATCCCCTGAGATCAGGTTATATTTGTAAAAAAGGAGAATACACTGGCATTTCGTTTATAACATCTTTACCTCAGGGTGTGGGACTGTAGCATGATTTTGATCATCGAAAATTTAAACAACAAGGTCATCAACTAAGGCAGAAAATATTTTCAATAAATTTAATTGGCTCTACCTTTATTTACAGTTTTAGAAGATTTGACTTTTGAAATATTTTCTGAAATGGCCTGGGATGCTGAAGTCAATTTCTGCAGTGGGTGAAATGTTTTAGCTTGGAACTCTCTAGCACCCCAAGAGATGACAAGGTTGAATGGTCACAAACTCCTTTGCGACCGTTTCAGGCTGGACATAAGGGAGAACTTCTTTACTATCCAAGCTCCCAAGGTTTGGAATAGACTGCTGCCAGAGATGGTTCAAGCACCCACTTCAAACGCCTTCAAGACACTTTTGGATGTTTCTTTTGCTGGGAGCCTATGACCCCTGCTGACTTCCTGCCCCTGGGCAGGAGGCTGGACTCGATGATCCTCCAGGGTGCCTTCCAGCCCGAATGTCTATGAAATCTATGAAATCTCTCAGTATGGATCACCTGTTTATTCAGTTTTGAATGCACATTTTTTGACTCTCATACAGTTCTCTCTTATAATTGCAGCATTTTAATAACACTGGTATAAATTATAATTGATTAAGTTTTAACTGTACTTTGAAGTGTCATTATTTTGTTCTTTTTAAAAACAAAAAATTCCATAGTATTAGAGTATAACCTCTATACATCAAATTTGAATGGATTGAATGGATATTTTCTTATACCACCCAAGGCAACAGTAGTTGTCAGTGACCACAGGTAATTTTTTTTTTTACAGCAGTAGTTGCTCTCTTTCCTTGATATATTGCTAGTTCTTTTATGCCTTTGTTAATCACAGCAAACAGCTATTGAGGTGAAAAGAATCCTTTAAAATTAATCAACATATAAACGGAGGAGTCAAAGAAATAAGGCACTGAATACTTTATAGCTGTTTACAGTTGAGGAAGTCAGTAGACCTTTCTGAGAAATCTGTTACCTCACCTAGTCCGTGGCTTAAAGTCTACAAACTAAATCAGATAAGCTTGCTTGTTGATTTCAAAGCCTCCTTGCATGTTTCAGGATGAAGGGCATGCCTTCAGGAAACAGATAATCAGGAAATTCTCATTAGGTACTAACAGAGACTCAGATGCATTTTCTCACAAAATGAACCTTTTCGCATTGGAACCGTATCAAATATTTGCATCCACTTTTCTTACTATAGCATTCAAAGGTATTTTTTAAATTTCACATACCTTGATGGTTTACTAACCTCTCACATTTTATTCTTGTTCATACAGAAGATGGGAGATAAAAGATTTTCTGAGAAGACGTGAACTTAGATGAATTATTGAGAATAAAAGGAAAATTATGATTTAGTACAGCCTTGAGATGCTTTCTATCAGGTGTAGGTGGAAAATTGTCCTTGGAGTCACATTTCAAAACCCAGAATGTATGAGCTGTGGCAGAAATGCCACCGTGAGTGCCCCTCTCCAGAAACCTCTCTCTGTGCCAGCCTGAGAGGCTGGTGTTAAATCCCTCAGGGCGGGGATCTCCTCCCTGTCTGCATGACAAAAGCATGGGCCTGGGAGGGGATGCTCTAGTCACCTGGGCAGGGGAAAAGACCCTGCCCTGCACGCGGCCCAAGTAGCCAGGGGTGCTTGGGAAATGGGTCAGCTTGTAACCAGTTTTAGCAGCTTCGATTGGACCAGGCTGCTGAGGTCAGAGAGGGATTAAAAGGCCCCGAGGAAGAAGAAAGGCAGTCATAGGCCAGTAGCCATTAGCCATGCGGTCATCCAGGTGAACCTGAACCGGCTCTCTCTACATGCCCTAAGAGTAATTTGCCTCCAGAGGAAACTCCAACCACCTCTGAATAATAAGAGTGAGTAAGCTACTTGAGATCCAATTAGATATTTAGAGTACAGTATTTCAGATACATGTTTAAACAGCTACCTCAGCCACCCTGGTTTGCTCTATGGGATACCTTTGATATTCCTCTATTATTTCTGTGATGTTGCTTTACCTTTTACCCTGTTTCTGCCCTACCCCTGTAATCAATAAAGTTCTCCTTTGTGACCGGTGTGGGAGACTTATTGAGGGGTGGGTCTAAATT
>JAGPOW010002514.1:24885720-24899917 GCA_030014935.1 Caiman crocodilus | reverse complement strand
GTTTCTGCCCTACCCCTGTAATCAATAAAGTTCTCCTTTGTGACCGGTGTGGGAGACTTATTGAGGGGTGGGTCTAAATTATGCCTAGGAGGCCCCTTAAGTCTGCAGACTAAGGGAAGTTTCCCTGATAAGCCTCTGACTTGGGGAAAGTAGCCCAAGTGCTGGTATTAAGTCTAAGACCCATTGGACGATCAAGCCTGTGTTTTCCAAGGTGCACAGAACCAGAAGTAAGTCCAGAGCCTTGAATAGTCACAGTGGGAACCCCAGGCTAACGGGTGTGCTCCAGGGAAGGGGTCGGCCGGACACGAGGCACCCCAAAAGAAGCACTCAGAGCCTGGAAGGTAGTCAAGCGCAGAGAGGTGGGCGGCTCAACGTGAGAGCGCCCCCTACTGGCCCCGCCACATGAGCAAGTTTAAAACCAAGATCCAGTCTCATTTTGTAAGATGTTTAGATAGAGGACTTAGAAGTTATTCTTCATCTGACATCTATCTGTTCAGGTCAATAGCAGGGGTGGATAACCTGTGGCATGTATGCCATGGTGGTGTGAACAGCCTGTGTGTGTGAGAAGCAGGAGACTGGGGAGGAGGCAGGCAGCACAGTGGCAGATAGGGCAGGGAACAGAAAGTAGAGCAGCAGATTGCATGTGGAGCAGAAAGCAGAGTAACATTGCATAGGGAACACAGGCAGCATCTACAGAAGACACGGACTGCTTAGTCATTAGTGTGTAGTCATTTAGTACTTATTTATACAAGCACTAAAAGGTACTTTGCTTATACACGTACTAAATGACTGCGCAGTAACTGGAGTCACTGCACAGTAGCATCACCGAACAGCTTTAGGTGATGCTGACTGCAATAGTTTGTTACAACTGTGCAGTAGCACTGCGTCACACTTCCTGCTACATAACATTGCTGTGCAGTAGTAATCACTACTGTGCAGTCAGCATCTCGTGTAGATGTGGCCACAGAGCAGGGAGCAGAACATGGAGCAGTCAAAAGGGCAGGAAAAGGGGATTGAAGTGGCACTTGGGGAGCGTGCAGGACTAACTTGTGGCATGCCTGACAAAAAGGTTGGCCTACACTGGTCTAAAAAGTTGGCATTTGACCATTTCTGTCAAAGCGTCTCAGATCCTTTAGCAGCAGTTATTTGGCTTCCAGTTCTTACAAGATCTGACAGATTTTTTTAGTTTTTAAAAAAAACCTACTTGTTTGGCAAAAATTGAAGCTAATTAATATATATATTTTAGAGATGCAGGAACTTGAGAGAAGACATGTTTTCATATTTGCAAGTCTTCTGACCTCTTTCTAGCAGCTATCCCACAAAAACCTGATTTAAAAAAATCTCCAAATAGTTTTATAAAGTAGTTACTAACAGGAACTAGTCTACCAAGTAGTTTCAAGCTTTGCCAATATTTTCTACAAAAATTCCTATGAAAAATCGAGAGACAAAGGAACATCTTTCAGCAAATTTGGAGGGAATAAAAGTTAGGTATATTTGAGGTATTATCAAAAGATTGTAATTGTGATGCTACTATGGATCCAAATTGTATCACAAAACACATTTATAGATTTCACATTATTATATTTTAAACATTTTACACCTGAGGTAAAGGATTAAGATGTCGAGATACGGTTTCCAAAAAACTGTTTTCTGAATTCTACCCAAATATCACTATTCCTATTTTTTTTATCACCACTAATGAGGTTGGTATAGGCCTTTGTGTGAAAAGCATAATCTCTTCAGAGATTCAGACACAATTTATTTGACACCATCAGGCTTTGTTTGCTTATCTGTACAGATGCAAGGTACCCTACTGTAAATCACCCATTTTTTTTTTTATATACCCTCTGTTCTGACATGGACATATTGCAAAATTATTTAAAGAGGCTTAATAACATTGATGAAAATGCAAAAGGATCTCTGTTTATCCACCAACTAATGCTATCTACTTGATTTCAGTAAGCCCATTCATAGTATTTGAAAAAGTATCTTGCTGTCTATGAAAGCATATGCCTCTCTGAACCAGTTAGTCTCTAAGGTGCCACCTTGTCCTGCTTCTTGCACTGAGTAGAGGAAGTTGTAGATGATTTTCTAATGTTTCTTTTTTTCCTATTTATAGGCAGATCTTAGAGAGACAAAGGTGTATTTTTTTATTTGTGTAAGATCAAAAGAATTACCTTAATACAATGGAAGAACCATGTTAAAGTACGAAGTAGGATGTTTATAGTCATGCTATAACCTAAGGGAAAGTCTAGTTTACAACATGACAGTGAACATGGCTGCAAATGTGTTAGTCTGTATCTTAACAGGACTTAACTCAGCTGAGCTAATAAGATTGAACAGAGCATCCTTTAGCTCTGTCAGAACAAAGCTAGAGGGTCTCCAAGTGTTTGAACAGAGTTTGGACACTGATTTTTTTATTATGATTATTATAGCTCCACCCTTATTCTTATGACAGTGTTCTCTTCCTGGGAGCAGTTACTAATTGTGATAATTTCACCATGGTTAGCACTTACTATTCCTGAACGTAGCTCCTTTCAAGAATGTAATTCATGACTTTCAAGTGTGCTGTTCATTTCAGTGATAATTGTATCTGAATGCCCAGTATGAGGTATTCTTATGTGAAGCTCTGATGCTTTTTTTTTCAAGTGTATTTAAGGGATAGAGTACAAAATCATAAAAACAAGCAGCTCTCTGAAGACCTCATTTTCCTAACTGTCGGCTTTGAACAGCAAATTCTGTGCTAGTGATGAATAGTTGTCTTGTTCCACTGTTGACAATTCACTGTATAACATGATATTATTATTACTTAAATAACACAAGCAGGGGAAAAAAAATTCTAAACCAACCCACCCCCTTTCATTTTATGCAGTTAAATGAAGGCTGTAATCCTGCAATTTTTCAGTTAAATAGTCCCACTCTGCTTGTAGTACTGTGGCTTTTGGCCCAAACCTGCAGTTCATTGTGTCTTGGTACACTACTCTCTTCATAGTCCCACTGAACTCTGTGGGACTTCTTGCAGGTGATACAATATGTCTGTGCCCCAAAGTGCATGCCTAATAACTTTGATGGTAAGATCCTAATTAGTTATTATTTCAATATCATGTTTTTATAATTTGCTTCTTTGTTTTCAACAGAATCTTCTATTCAATTTGATTTGGTAAAAAATTCCACAAACTTTCTTCACTTCAGTGAGATACTGTTAATAAATAATGAAGAATTTTTGCCATGTCATTTAATGGAACAGTATTGGAAGTTCTATATACAGTGTGAGGATTTTGGATTTTAAGAACCCTGTTTGAGTTCAACAGATTTTTTTTTCATCATCAGAACTTTGAATGTTTTAAATTTGATTGCCTTCAAATCAAATTTATATAAGCTAACTTACCTGGTGGTATGTATGCAAAAGATTTCTCGTGAATACACAAGTGCTGAATTCATATTTTGTATAGTAAGAAAATGTAGAGATAGAGAAAATAATTTTGTAAACTTATTACTCTCTATGGATTATAGTCAAACCTTGTGTGAGTGCAACTCCTTTGACTTGAGAGGCTTTGTACTTGATATGCTAAGGCTGAAGGTTACCCTGCACATCCAACTAAAAATAGTGAGTGTCGTTATTTGTTCCTTACCTCAGAGCCAATCTGCCTGAGTACATGCTACCAAATAAAGATTTGTGTAGTCACATAAGCGGTTACATTAAACAGAAATCAAGACATTCAAAAATAGCTAGCTGATTGCTTTCATTTACCTGAGATAGACATATATAAATATTTCAGAAGGTGTGTGTTTGAAAGTTAAAAGCAAAATCTTAACCATCTGACATCCTTAAATGTGGGGATTTCTCTGATTACCAGATATATTCTTTTGATCAGTGAAAGTACAATTGGATGGCAAAAGTGCTATGATGTCACTTGCTGGAAAAATAACTTTTCTGTTTAAATCTTAGAGCAGCTTCAAAATTTGCCTTAGCCTTCTGAGGCTTTGTGTTTGTTTTAATTTCAAAATTTGTGAGTCTGCCTCAGTAGCATAATTATAGCATGTTTGACTATTATGAGAGTGATCTGCATTAAGATTGCATTATTGTTCTTTCACTTTCTGGATTACAAGAAATAGAAGAGAAGCATTCTTCTAATTCTCTAATATAGAGAATTATAATAATTCTTCCAAGGAAAAGAATTATTATAATTCTCTATAGCCTAAGGACAGGGTAAGGTGACAGACATGACAGCCTCTTCCATTTGTTCAGCGTGACTAATTGTTCTACAGAGGACTCGATTACTGCCATAGTCAGAAGACGGTTATCAACTTGATAAGTTCACTTGATAAATGTTAATTCTGCACTCTGTCACACAGTAGCAATCATTGGTTAATATGTTTTGAAAGGGTGAAAAAAATGTAAACTGTCATGAAAAAAATTTTTAAAAAAATTAAAAGCCTGTTGACTGAGATTTAGTTAATAAAGGTCAGTTTTCACAGCCAGCTGCTGAAAAAGGAAAACTGAAAGTCAAATCAGTTTCAAAGAAATGTTTATGCAAACATAATTGTTCATGTCTTGTTTGGGAGAAAATATTAGTGTTCCAGTTTTAAAAATGACTTTTGATATCTGCTACTGTATCCTTATTTATGGATTTGTTTACAGTTTTCTTTGTTATAGGGTACTTGATAGCATGGTTAATGTATAAAAACAGTAAGGTCTTGACATTGACACTTTGCAATGTAATTTTTCTACAAAGTAATATTCTCTATTATAGAAAATATAGTAATAATCTCTACTATAGAAAATACAAATTTTCTATAGTAATATAATTGCACATGAGCAAAATGTAATAGGTGGTATCAAACTCATTAGACCATAAACTGGTTCTTTAGCAAAAATAATTAATAAACTTGTTTCTTATTGATTACACATGTGAAAGTAAATAAGCTTAATCTTTTCTTATTTTTCAGTGTTCATACTATTTTAAGAAAGCAAGAGATTTAAGTTTACCTTGATAATAAAGATGGGGTTGGGGAGCATGGCCCACAGGCCAGACCTGACCCACCTAGGGATTTTATCTGGCCTAAGTAGGTCCTTTGGCCCCACCCAGCTCAGGGGTGTGGGGCAGCCTGGGCCATGGTGCATATGGCCAGTCTTGCCACTCCCAGTTGCACAGCAGGACTGGGGTGGTGGAGTGGCTGGACTTGCTTCCCAGGCCCCACAGTAGCAGCTCCTTCTCAGTGCTGCTGCCAGTCTCCACTGCTGTCACTGTACCTAGTTCTGCTGCCTGAGCACCCTGGCACATCTGCCCTGCACCCGTTGCTGGGGGTGCTGGATGGAGTGGGCCGGGTCTCCATAGAGACTGGCCCAGAACCCAAATGGGCAGAACGTGCTTAGTCAGGCAGATGGGATGGGACTGCAAACTAGTGGGGCATGGCATCTAGGAGTGGGATGGGTGGCGGGGCCAGGATCAGGGCTGGGATCAGGTTCACAAGATGCTAACAGCGTGAGCCCAGAGCCTGGGGCAGAACCATGCTCTGGTGTCTGCTCATCCCTGTGATGGGCACCAGTTCCATGGGTGGGGGGTAAGCGTGGAGCAGATCACAGTTCTGTCCTGGGCCCTGACCCCTGGCCCTATGCTGTCATGGTCCCAGCCCCACTTACCCACTCCTGGATCCCACTCCCTCCCCATTCACAGCTTCATCTCATTGCACCCAGCCAAGCATGCCCTGCCTGTGTGGGTCCCAGGCTGGTTTCCATGGAGATCCCAGCATCACTGGGCAATGATAGCATGGGTCTGGGGCCTGGGACAGAGTTGTGATACAATCCCCACGTGCCTCTGGCCATGAGATTGGTGCTCATCACAGGGGCACGCAGGCAGCAGGTCATGGCTCTGCCCTGGGCTTTGGCGCCGTCCTGTCATGGCTCCATGATCCCAATCCCAGCCCTAGCTCCATTCACTCATCCTGCTCCCAGATGGTGCACCCCAGATGCCTGCAGCTCCATCCTATCCACTTGGCTGAGTGCAGAGCAAAGTTGCTTAGGGAGTTTTGGTGAGCTTTTGGGTGCGGGGTAGTGGCTGATTCAGCCCTTGACAGCTCACCAAAACTCCTAAGGGGCCCTCCAGCCCAAATAATTGCCCACCCCGGTACATGGTTTAACAGCTGATTAATATGATTAGGGAAATGGGATTTTCCAAAGTCAAAATATTTTCATATTTTAAGAAAATGTTAAGGCATGAAAAGAGTCATGTCATTATTAATCTTTTTGGTTTCTCTCTGTAAATTTGTTGCTTTTTTCCAGCTTTGCTTTTGCATTAAATATCTTAAGCCAAAAGCAGCCAATTCTGGATCCTATGCAATACAGGCACAGCCACCAGATTCCCAATCAAGTGGAAACCTAATGTGCATTATGCCCCAGAACCCTTCTGCTCTTAGCAACTGTCTGACTCTTATATAGCAAATTATATCTGTGCTCCTATGCTCTGGGTTAATGTATGTCTCAGTCTATGCAGAGCAGAGGAGCCAGGAGGTAGCAGGCAAAGAAGAGAAATCATCTGGCATCCCATCCACTATTAATATTCCAGACCCTCATAGAGAAGGGAAGCAAGAGAGAAGAGTGTCACAGGCCAGCTGGGCACTGTGAGCATATCAATTTTATCACAGGCCAACTGGGCTATTTGATTCAGTGTTGGATTGAGGAGGCAAAAGTTGGGAGTGGAATAAAGGCAAATTTATTATAGCTTACACACACACAACAGTTAACAGAAAAATAAATGCGATGAGCAGATAAGGCAGTATAAAAGAGCTAGTAGTAAATAATAACAACAGATAATAATAACAGATAGATAGATAAATCAATCTGTCACAGGCCAACTGGGCACTGTGTGGGTATTAGCCACACTGGGCTATTCAAAACAACAAATAGACAGACATGGGTTGGCAACTTATCGATAGTCCTTCAATGCCAGGTGCGCGCCAAGTGATTTCAGCAAAGTCAGGCATCCCTGATGACTGACGCTGTCAGAGGGATTACCGGGGAAGGGCTCTTGCTCAGGATCTGATCCTCACTCACACTGGGAGTCTGGGGTCCGGGCGTGGGACAGAAATGACCGTTCTGTTCCCTCCTTCCTGCTGGTTACCTGATGCATGTGTTTTTTATACCTAGTTTTGTGTTAATCTGTTGGCCTCAGGGCTACTCACAATATTGTCCTATAGCTGTTACCCTGTGGGATTGAAAGATGTTAAAATTATCATAAAAGGTTACTACCCAAATTCAGGTTTATTCAATAAGCAAATTATGATGCAGCACCTTTAGTTTTGAAATTGACATCGCTCCGCCTAAATCCCAACCCCTTTTAGGCTTCTATTGAATATGCTTTCTTGGAATATGCTTTCCTGGAAAGTGGTGGGTGTGCCTAGCAGTTAGATCCAGTTTTTATCACTAAGGCTGGACCCCAAACAAAAAACTGTTAGGCCAGCTAATCTCACAGCTACAGCTTTGCCTGTGGGGCCCAGTCAGTTCCATGAACAGTTAATTTATCAGTTTGGTTAAATTTATGACTGACAAATTACATTTGCAGTTTACAAACCTACAATCTTATATTAACTAATATTACCTATTTAGGCAACATATCAAATGCCTCCAAGAAGCACATATTATTGCTTATTAATCCCTCTGGTTCTGGCTGTCACAGAAGAGAATGGATCAGATTTATAAAAACCAGAACAGTTAAGTTCACCCTATTGCAGGGCACTGGGAAGAGGCACATCTATGAAGTGGTGCTCTCATTCTCTGCACTGGAGTGAATTTTACCCAGCAAAAACAGAACAGAGCAAGTAGGACACATGCACCGAGAAAGGTCAGATGTACAAAGGTACTTAGGTGCCTAAAGGTGCTTAAGGGGCTCTAGTGCGATTTTCAAAAGTGTTTAGGATGCTATGGAAGTCCCACCATCATCTTTAGACCTATAAGTAGTTAAGCACCATTAACCCAGCACTCTTTCCTGCCTATGCGGGGGGTCGGACTTGATGATCTATTGAGGTCCCTTCCGACCCTAACATCTATGAATCTATGAATCTATGAAAAATCTGATCCTAAGAGACCACATTAGAACGAGTGGTTTGAAGGAAAAGCATCACAAGGGCAGGAAAGTGGATTTCAAAGGAGACAAAAATACAGGATGCATGGTGAGGAGATAGGGGGATGCTTACTTTTACTTCCAAGGAAAAGAAAAGGGACAGGAGTGGCAGGTGAGAGAACAAACAGAGGTGGGAGAGGAAACAGCCACCGGAAAAGAAAGAATAAATAGTAAAGACAGGGGAAGGAAGTGGGACTCCATGCCCTACCCCTGCCTAGGAATCCCAATGGATTTTGGTCTTTTATAAGTTAAGATCGGGGTGCTCAACCTCAGGGCCGCGGAGCCAAACTGTCTGGCCCATGGTGGTGAGCCCACGAACATGCCCCAGTCACACTCCCAACCCCAGCCTCGACCCCTGCAATCGCAGCTGGGCCCCGCCTCCGTAACCACGCCCCTTGCCGGGCCAAGCCACAATCCGCGGGTGCAGCGGGCCCTCCACGTGGCCGGGGGTGCTTCCCGCGCTAGCCCCGGTGCCGGCTCGGGCCCACGGGCAGGATCCGGCCGCCCTGGCTCGCAGCACTGAAGTGCATTTCATTTTGCAGTGCGCTTCCCGGGCAGGTAACCGGGGGGGTTGCGGGAGGAGAGCGGGGTCGGGGCGCGGAGATGCCGGTCTCTCCACGTGCGAACGGGCAGGTCTTCCCCAGCTCAAAGCCGGGAAAGAGGAAGAAGAGAAGCGGGAGGCGCTGCCCTCTCCCTGCAGGCAGCCTCGCGGCACCGCCGTCCCGCCTGCAGCGCCCTCGGCAGCCGGCGGCAGATGCAGCGCTGAGGAGACGCGGCTCGCGGGACGGGCCCGCCCGGTCCCCCCCCGCGCCGCGCCGCGGCACACTCTCTTGCCGCGGTGCAGGAGCCCCCTGCTCCGCCCCGCGCCTCCTGGGGAAGTGGACACCCGGTCAGCCCGGCCCCCGTGTCAGAGGGGCGGGACACGCGGGGGTGCAGGTGGGTGGCTGGGACCGCTCCCTTCCTCCCTCCGGCCCGCCCGGCCGCCTCCACGTCACGGGCCCCCGCCCGGTGCAGGGAGCAGCTCGCCCTCATCCCGCTCACTCCGCTCCCGCCGGTACGCGAACCCGCCGCCCGTAAGTGCCCAGGGTCCCAGCGCCGTGTGGCCCCGCCCGGCTGCACTGGGAGCGGCGGGGGCTGTCCCGGCGCAGAGCCCGGCCCCGGGCGTCCGCGGAGGGACTAGCGAGGCGGGGCAGGGCCGGGGCGATCCGGGATGCGGGGCGGGGGAGCTGCCGCTGGGAAACTTCTGGCCCGGGACAGGAGCTGGGGCTGCGAGCCTGAGGCAGGGGCACCTCGCCCTACGGGGAAAGTTTGTGCGAGCCGGGCACAGGCGCCCAGAAAGGTGCCCCCAAGGCACAGAGACCTGCCCGCCGCACTGTAGCTGCTCCTCTGAAGAACATGCCCTGAGAAGCTTGGGGGCCACCCAGCCTGCTTCCTTCCTTGCTCGGGCACACGTGGGCAACTGTGTTAGCAGACAGCTGCACAGGACAGGCCCCGGCCCCCCCAAGGGCCCCAGATAGGGCACTGCAGCTAACCCTGCCTTCTACACCCTGCCTGCCCTCCACCACAGGGAAGTGGGTGCAGGGAGGGGCATGAGCAGCCTGAGTCAGGCTGCCACAACAGTCCTCTGCAAGGGGGATGAGGCACCCAAAGCAGGCGCTCCATTGCATCAGGTCTGACTCAGGGGGATGAAGGCGGTTGTCATTTTAGCTGCCCATCTGGAGAAGGAGCCTGAAGAAGCATGGTGACAGCCACCACACTGCCTTCCTTACCTAGGCCTCTGTGCACCCACAGGCACACGGTCCCCAGAGAGAGGAGTTCACCATAGACAGCTGCCTGGGGCAGGCCTGGGATTTTGGGAAATGAAGGTGGTTGTCATTGTAGGTGCTCATCTGGGAAAGGCGCTTACAGTGCTGCCACAGGTAGTTTGTGGGGATGGGATTATGCCTTTGCCTTTTATTACTTCACTGTACTTCAGCTCCAGCAAGCCTCATTTGTCCCCTAATATAATAAAGACAACCAGGAATCCACAGGGGAAAGGAGATCCTTCCCATTCAAATTAAAATAGCTCTTTCCAGTTTATTCCAGTCTTTTACCCCTGTTTTCATCACACTGACTTAGCTGAAGTTACTCGTGTCTCATACAGGATAAAGGAAGAGGAGAGTTACCGCTGAATCCAAAGCCTTCGGTTTCATCCTGCTTAATAGGTGAAATATAGCAATAGTTTTCCTCTGAGTTGGAGATTCAATGCTGTTTTCAGTAGTATATTGCTGGAGATTCCTAAGGGAGTATCAGGCACTTTTTTCTAATTAATGTGAGAAGATTTTATGGCATAGAAAATGAAGATGCCTGGTGAATAGTTTTACGAGTGGGGTATTACAGCTGTAGAGAGTCATTCATCTCACTTCCTAGATAATCTGCCAACACCTGTCCTGTGTACCCTGGTGCTACAGCCCCTGGTCTGCATTGAGTAACAACTGTTAATCATGGCAATTTTGTATGTGGTTGTGTAACAAGAGCCATCGTTACTATGTACATAGTTATATAGTACATAGTTACTAACTAGTTAGTAGTTAGCTTCCTGGTTTATTTTTATTGACTTGCCATTAGATTGCAGCTTTCCAACAGTGAAAGGGTATTTTTTAATCTATAGCAGTGCCTAGTTACATTGATTCTTGTTAAACTCAAGAATGGCTTTCCTAGTAGGGTTTTCTGTCGGGTATCAGTTTATTAAACAGAAAAAATTCCCCTTAAAAAGAAGAGTTAATAGGTACAACTGCTCCTTTCTGTACTGTG
Organism: Caiman crocodilus; assembly: GCA_030014935.1. Lineage (NCBI taxonomy): Eukaryota > Metazoa > Chordata > Crocodylia > Alligatoridae > Caiman > Caiman crocodilus. Next base: position 24,889,004 of record JAGPOW010002514.1, on the reverse strand, counting down.
GGCCTGATGATGACCTATTCCACAAAGAAGTTAATGGGTGGAGTCTTAAGGAGGAGAACTAAGATGTTTCTCGCAATACTCTGGGTCACTACCTTTCATAAATTGGCAGTTCCCACTGAATTAATTCCTGTTACCACAGTTTACCTCAGCTGAGAATCTGATCCACTGAGTTCTTCCTAAAGTGATCCAGGCCTGGAGTTGGGCTTTCTGCAGAACATACAGAGGTCTCCAGACTATATGCTAAAGTACCTGGGGCTCAGACTCTCTGTGTACTGGCCCTGAGCTCTCATCCTGCTCTTCTGGACCATAAGGAACTTTAAAATTTTAGGTAATGTGGTGGCTTTACTGGAACCATGGGACATTTATACACATGCTACAGAGGTGGGGAGGGGAGCCTTTAATTAGAGTGACTCTGAGACCTGCTCTGATTAAAGTGCCTGGAGTGTCACATGTATCAGTGTCCTTGCATTGAAAAATGGTGGCAGCAGCACTTTAAAACTCATTGTACAAGCTTTAGTTAAAGTGCCCCTGCCTCCATTTTTCAGTGTGGGGACACTGATGCATAGGATGCTGGAGTCAGCTGGAGCATGGTAATTCCCATACTCCAGTAGAGTAGATTAATCAAGTCTGCTCCAACATGCTGTAATTACATGGTTATTACATGTAATTAATACATGTGCCCATGGTTTCTGGCCTTTCTTTGTTAGCAGTTCCTGGTGCCCTGTATGAATGAGAATTCCAGAACACGGGGCACAGCTACACAAACATTAAGGTGATTTTCCTAGGGTACATTAAATTTATTACCTCCAATTTGAAGTACTAAACAAATGCATATTAGGCTGCCTTAATGCACAGTAATGAGTGTGCATGGTTTTTAAGAGATGCTTAATGTGCAGTAGCCTATTTTACAGCACATTAGCATGATAGTATATTTTTTATGTGATGTTTTAATGCACAGTAAAATAGGCTACTGTGCATTAAAGTGCATGTGTATATGTACTCACAGAGAGGGACTTCGGAAAAATTAATCTGGCTTCAAGCTTTGTTGACTGGTTTGCAGATTCTGTCGTGTAATAATATGTGCCCGCCCCTTCTCCATTTGAAATCTCTGACCTTTCAGAGGGTGAGAGAAAAAGTGGTTCCTTTTGATCTGGGAGTATAATTAAGCCTCTTTTCCTTGGAGAAAGAGTGAACCAGAAATTAGAGATGAGAAATTTTAAGTACTGATTATTTTTAAAAATGTGGAGAATATTTATAATATATATTTGAGTGACTTAATAATTAATTCTTATTGGAAACCAATGGGAATTAGGTGCCAAAGCTAGTTATATGCTTTTGAATATTTGACCAATGACCTGCTGGGCACCATATAAAAAATACCAAGACCTCCTTGCAACAAGGAGTTTATCATCTAAAAATAGATATTAAAAGTAAGTACAGTGGAATCGCATCATACACACATTAAACTTATGCAAATTCAACTATATGCACACGGCAAAAAAAAAAAAAGAGAAAAATAACAATTTAAATAGTGCGGGCAATTCCGCCCACCACTCCACTCATGAGTGAGTGAATGAGGGAATGAGTTCCCACCTCTCATAGTGTGAGCATCTTGGAGTGTGATTCTAGTGTTTAAAGATGTGTATTTTTCATACAACATGGCCCCTAAATGCAAGCCAATTACTTCATCTGGTGCTCAACCGAAGAAACAGCAATCTGGGATTTTCAAGGGTAATTTTGACTATATATGATTTTTGCCTTATGTGCTGACTTTAAAACCTAACCCCTCGTAAGATGCAACTCCACTGTAACTGGGATAATCAGCTAACTTAGAACAGGCTTAGCCTCACTGTACACAGGAGACCTGCTCCTGAATCAGGACTCAGTTGTGTTGGATATACTGTATTTTGTATGGCTTTGCAGAAGCTTCACTACCTTACTAAGCATGCCAGTGCCTCTGAGGTTGAAATGTTTTCATTTTTACATAAGAATCCACATGTTAAAAACTGCACAGCTGAGCAGAATCTGTCTCAGCTTGTTCTAGGGACTGATTTGAAGTAAAAAAAGGTCAAATTTTCTTCTGACTTAAACTTCATACTGGTGGAAATCCATGCAAGTGAATTACTCTGCTTTATACATGTATGTTTGAATAGGGATTTGGGCCCAGTGTTGTTCTTCAAGTTCGCCATATAGTGGTGCACCAGTTCAGTAACACCAGGAGTAGATACGGTTATAGATTATGGAAGGTAACAAGAAAATGAGTGACACTGCATATTGTGAGCCAGCTTATTGTGCTAAGTATCACACGGCATATTTGAACAATAAGGCTCAGATAATTTTTCAGATTCCAAATGTTATTTTTGAATATTTTTCTTTATAGCAGGAGAAAATCTGGGTAGATGTCAAAATTAGATCATTGTAATTACTTAGAACAGAGGTGATTAACTCGTGTACAGTGGCTTCTTGTGCCACTTGTGTTGTGGCACACAGCAAATCAGGGAAAGGCAGGCATTGCAACAGCAGAATGGACAGGAAGCACAACTGCAGATTGGGTGGGAAGCACAAGGGAGGGAGCAGAAAGCACAGCAGCAGATGAGGCAAGGACAGGGGATCGGAGTGGCACTTGAGGAAGCCATGGGGCTTAATTTGTGACACACATGCCAAGTAAAGTTGTCCCTCAATAAATTAGAAGATGTTACTAGCTAAAAGGAGCAGGCAATTTCATACTTCCTGTGCCAAGATTGGATAGCACAGGATTTTGTACACTGAAATCCTGAAACAAGGCTATTTAAATTACAAACAAAATATAAGTCAATAGAATAAGGAGATAGGCTTATTGCGCAAAACTTCCAGGTCTACTTTACTTTAATTAATATCTTTAATCCTTTCTTTTCATTGTTGCAGGCAGGAATGTTCCCTCTGCTTTTCACATATGCACACTTTCATACTCGACTTAAACATAGTTAAAGTAGATACTTTTTTCTTGGAACTCTGCATTGTGGGCACCAAGGGGATGGAGGAGAAGAACTGCCCTTATGCAACCAGTCAGTCCATTACAGTATCATAGTACCTAGGGTCAGAAGGGGCCTAGAGCAGGCCATCAAGTCCGACCCCGTGCCAATGGCAGGAACGAGTGCCAGGGTCATAGGACCCCAGCCAAGTACTTATCTAATCTACTCTTAAAGATGCCCAAGGTAGAAGCAAGAACAACTTCCCTAGGAAGCTGGTTCCACGTCCTAGCCACCCTAACTGTGAAGTAGTGTTTCCTAATGTCCAACCTAAAC
>JAGPOW010002514.1:24850193-24880168 GCA_030014935.1 Caiman crocodilus | reverse complement strand
GGAATTCAAATATCCTCTTGGCACCACAAGAACAGTTTGGGATATCTTTTGCTTCAGGAATATTTTCACCTGACACCCAGATAGGGCCACCTTCTCCTCTGCAGTATCTGATAATCTGCCCTGGCTCAGTAGCTATTCAATTCTTGAACTTTTGGAAGATCTTATCTTCTGGAGTCTCATGTTTTGCCATTGCCTCCAATTGTTCTTCATCTAGTGGCTCAAATACTTCACCTAACGATACCACCTGCAGCTTCCAATTCATGTTTCTTGGGATCCTTCTGTGAATCTCCATCTGTGGGACTGTCATCAGGTTTTGCCTTGTTGCCATCAGGCTCCACTTCACTATCAGAGGACTCAGTTTCCTCGGGTTCAATTACAATTTCATATTCTGGGAAAAGGAACCCATGGTCTGGGATCGCTGTGTCTGACTGAGCTGCCCCGCAGCGGCGGCGGTGCCCCGCAGCCCAGTCGAGCTCTTGGTGCGTGCGACCGCAGTAGTTCGCAGCCCGGCAGCGTGCGCACCTCTTGGGCGCGAGGCAGCCCAAGATATATACCAGTGTATACCAGGAGTAGCAGGTTCATTAATGGTCCAGTGTCTCACTGATGTAGTTAAACCAATTAAATATGTATGTAGACATTATGTTAGTTAAAAGCTGGCTTCTCTTGCTTTTGTTTTCCTCTGTCAAATAAGAGAAAACTTTGTATTTTATATAGGTTGGTTCAACTTTGTTTGGATCAGTTCTTACCAATGTTGGGTATTACAGGAATACAAAATATAATATAGAAGAGTTGCAATGTACAGCAAAACTAGGCCTGATTTAGGACAAATGTGATTAAAAAATAGTGTATCCAATTAAAATGGCAGAGGGAATTTTAAGCAGAAATTGTTCATCTGGATTTTGATCAAGACATCTGAGTTCAAACTCTCACTGGTTTTGTTTTGTTTTTTTTAAAGTATAAAATGGAAAACTTGGGAAAATGTTTCCACCTGAACATTTTGTTGTGAAAAATGAAGATTCAGTAACACTATTTTTTTTTTCTCAAATTCATTTTGGGCTTCCCAAATTATTTTTTAAAACACACACATCTAGAACAGTTGGTTTTGACACTTTAAAAAACATTATTTTCTACTCAAATGAGTTATTTGGCAGTTTCCTTTGGTTTTATAGAAATAAAAAAATTCTTTAAAAATCATGGGTATAACATGGAAGGTTTTGTTCCATGTGACCTGTACCAAAGTTTTCTTTCAGTTTTTTCAGAATTGCCAGCGTACTGAAAAAAACAGTTACTCTGGGAACAGGACCTTCATTAGCTTACAGAAGTCAAGATATTGGCTGTAGGCTTTCCCTGAATGGACTGTACCTGATGTTAGCAGTATACCTGTCTCTCCCTGTCTAACTCTTTCCAGGGCTACCTACATCCTATATTTATTTTGACTTTTTGATTTATTTTGACTATTTTTCCAAACCATTGGCTCTGCATTCCTAAGATTTACTGTCAGACAGAATGACTGCAGTTCATGTCTGTGAGCTGCAGATGAACTCTTGGACTTCATAGCTTTCAGTTAGACATGCTGCATTCAATTCGCTTTCAGTTAAACCTGTGAAACCCAGTTGCATAATTTGGCTCCCCCCCCTCCTAGTGCTTATCAGCTTTTCTTAATTTGTATTTGGAAGGACCTCAAACATTGTTCGTGGCCTGAAAAGTGAAAGCCCTCACTTTTCCATATACCTATTCTTTATTTCATTGGTGTCCAATCTTTGCAGCCTGGTATCAGAAAATAGCCTTTCAAAGAAGTCAAGAAACTTCTGCCTATACTTGGGGAAATCTTCCTTGTACCAGTCTTTTCACTCAGGAGCATCACAGGAAGGACAATAACTGATTAGAGCCCTACTACATCCTATTGATATCATTGCTTCAGGGGAAACATTGCAAGGTACCAGGGAATGTGGGGGTCCAGGATTGATTCAATCGCTTCCATTTAGAAATCACAGCAACTCTGGGAACACACCTGTGAATTTCTAGACAAATACAGTTTTTGTTCATTTCACATTTTCAGAGGAACACAGTCTTCTCCAAGAGCTATGGTTCAGTCCCTTGAGAGCCACAAATTGGACACTCTGGCCTTTAGATAGCTCTCACAAGCTGCAGATATGCATGTGTCAAATAAAACACGCCCTGAATTTGATTATTCTATAGACTTTGTACTACGATGTCAATAAGTCTGGTAGCTCTTGCAAATGGCAACTAGAGGAAGCAAGAATGCAAACACAGCTATTAGCATAATTATTCACACTCTTCAGGTGTGGAAGGAGATGAGTCAACTAGGTCTGTCAAGGGCTAGTGCTGAGCACCAGGTAGAAGAACACGCAAGGGGCTGTCCCCTAGGATGTGTGGATCAGGTGAGATCTGTATAGACCTGGGAGGAATCTACACAAAGGAACTATGCCCCTCTGCTGGATAATGGGTAAATGGTTCTTGACCTTTAAAACTCTTACCCATTGTTACCCACATAATTTCATTTAAAGCCTCATTTAAAGGGAAGGGTCAGAAGGTAATGGTTTGCCAGCAAGGAGGGCAGCCACAGGAAAAATGACTGTAGGCTCAGGTTGCTAAAAAGGATGATGAATTTCTGTGGCCTTTCCTCTCTAAACTCCTTCCAGCAGCAGAGCCCTGGATCCAGGAAGGGTCTTCCACAGTGGAAAGAGGAGGGAGGATGGTGCTCTGATACTGACTCTGAATAGAGAGGGAGAGATTAGAGTGCAGAGAATCTCTCTGAAAGATCATGGAGCTGACTGTGGTGTAACCTGTGTGACCACCACAAAAACATATTTGGAGAAGTTTGTGCAGCTGGCTGAGTTGGGCACATTGTGCTATATCTGAAGGACTGTGACTCAGGTGAGTTTTTATTTTGTTTATGCTTTTATTTAGCACTTTTCTCCATGAGAATCTGAAGGACAGATTTCTGTTGACATTGTGCTGTGCTTTTTCTTTGTTTTGACTGGCCAGTAAAGTTAGTACTCTGGGTGAGAGACATTGTATCTCTCAGTGGGGTTTCAACACTATTGCTTTGTTAATCTTTAGCTTAAATAGTCCTGGTGAGTCAGGTAGATGTCATTACCTAGGTAAATGTCTAATTGTTTTTTGAATATTGAACTCCTGGCCTCTGATACCTTCTGAGAGAGTCTTGTGTAAGAAGTGTTTCCCTTAGGCAATCTGGTAGTTGAGGCTAATCAGCTTCTTTGAATTAAACTTGTTTTTGTATTGTGGGGAAAAGTAAATAGTAGCACCCAACTTCTTTTCTCAGAACCAGGCATTACTTTGCCTATTGTTAGCAAGTCTCCTCTCTAACTTAGACAATCTTAATTTACAAGTTGAACAGCCTGTGAAGAATAGTGAGGGTTACACGATGCAATAAGCCTGTAGAGAGCCCTTGGAGACTCATTTTGCAGGTAAACTTTGCAGGATTCAAACAACTGAGTCTTCATTAAGCAGGCAGGATAGTAATGTCTTACCGCTCTTCCTCCTATAGGAATACTACAATAAAAAAAAAGGGAAACTTTGGCCCTGCACACACAATAGCATCTATGGGAAATTGATCTCGACTAGAGGAAAAGTGTAAACATCTAGAATTAGTTTTTAGTAGCAGCCAGAGTTTGGATTAGATAAACAAATGGAGAATTTCTGCTCTTCATAGGTTTTTATATAGCCTGAATTGCTGTAATGTCTGAGCACTTCCCAGTAAATGACATCTGTCATATGTGGCTCTCTCTCTCTCATCCTCTTGCTGCAGAGAGACTTGTGAGGGCAATGGAGTGTTGTTTCAGTTGGATTATATATTTTACATGTTCATATTGCTGTTTATTAAAGGCAGGCAGTAATAGAAATATCCCTTGCACTTGAAGCAGAAAGTGCTGATGGTTCTTACGCCCTGTGGAAATTAATTTTACCGTCCTTAAGGAAGCCCTGTCCCCTGCAAAGACAAGATTTATTTCTGAGGCAGAGAGCTCTATCATGCTTGAAGAATCAAAATGTTGACCATAGTCTTTAGCTAAAAGCTTATCTTATAGATGCATTGTGCCTGAGCCATTGAGTGCCTTGGGAATGAGGCATGAGGCCTTGGACTAAAGTAAGAGTTCTATAGGAAGCCAAAAGAGTAGGGAAAAGGTTTGATTTACTGTTGTTTTGATATACCGCAATGCTCTGTTCTAGTCAGAGTTTCTTAAAGGGTAGATGGTGTCAAGCTCAGGCACATAGCACTCCTCTAGTCCACATAATAAGACAAAGGCATGTATAACAGAGGCCATTGTACCACCTTAGTGGATGATATAGTTTCTTCTAACCAAGGTGGTATAAATCATTATCTGGGAATGATTAGCTACTCATGGGAGTGTAGTGGCCATTAGAAATTCAAGAGCACTCCTAACCTACATACTGAGTTGACCTGTTATGAGTGCATACCATCATTCAAAGGAGATTTCATTTTGGCTGCAACTTCTTCAAAGTGCTTTTCACTGCCTTCAGGCATAACCTCCTTTGGGCCTAACATCCTTACATGTGCAGCACCAAATCACCTTGGTGGCAGTGTTAGGAGAAGATTCAATAGAACTGTGTGATGTCTGTGTATTCATAGAGAAGTAAGGCTGGAAGGGACCTCCAGAAGTCATCTAATCTTAACTTTCTGTATGAGGCAGAATCATTTCCATCCAAACCATCCTATAAAAATCCATTGTCTAACCTATTAGCAAAACTACACAGTTAACCCTGATGCATCTGCAAGACACAACACCCTAACCTACCACAAGTAAAGCACTGTTGCTGTCACCTGAGTCCATATCATTTTCCTGGTTTACCTAGTGGCTACATTTACATGTGGCACAGGACTGGAGAAAGAATTGATCCTGAGGGACTCCAGAAGAGCAGGGTTGTGTGGTAGTGGCAGAGTTTGCCATTACCGTTCTTGGATGTCTCTCTTCCCTTGCCACCTTGTCGCCCATGAAGGACTTAAATCACTTGAGCATATAACCTTGGATCCTGCCACCTGGATCCAGCTCTGTGTTGAAGTCATCTGTGCTGAATATGACAGACATTCAGGAGGATATGAATGGATGTCTCCCCACTATCTGTTTACAGCAGGAGATTCACCGTTAGTGCCATTAAAATTATTTCTGTCCTGTGTACTGGCATGAATTCAGATGGTCACATCTGGAATATTAGCATAAATTAGATGAGCATGGCATTGATAGTTTATTAGTTTGCTTGGGAACAGGAGATTTGCTGTTTGAAGGTGATTGGCTAGAACCAAAGATTTTGGGTGAGTTTTTTTCCTCCTCATCCTCCATGCTATTGCATATTTGAAGGAGGAAGCAAAGAAGGGAAGCGAAGATTGCTAGTGTGAGAAAAGGCATTGGTTAGTTAACCTGAGAGAAGCACTAGTTGCTCATTGTTTCTGAGCATCTAGGAACATCTTGGGTCAGATGTACAGGTCTTGGATTGAGGCTCCTTTTGAGGAATGAGCGTATTGGCCCTTAGGCAGGTAGACAGGCTAGGCTAGGGTAGCAGGAACCATGTCATACTGTGTGACAGGCTGTCTTATTTCCTGTTGAGGAGGAATGGGTCTGCAGCATTTTCTCTAGGAAGTCTTCTGTCCTGAAGCGGATTGGACAAAGGAAGGAACTTGTTGGGCAAAAGAAAAACTTTGTCTTAGACTTTGTGTGGAGTGGAGCTTGAACACAAGGTAAAGCAAGTCTTGGCTTTGCATAACAGAGCCACTGGAGACAGAGTTCTGGTTCCTCTGTTTTGTTATTAATAAGCCTTGAGCTTGTTCATGAAGTCAAAGAAAAAAGGCTGTTAGTTCTTAGCAAGGACTAAATCCTGCAAATAAGTCTAGTCAGGCTTCCCCCTCTGCTCCACTAATGTTATCTGTGCTCTTGGAGCCACTTATCAGTTGAGGATTCTTTTGATTTAAGTAAGTGCAGCATGCCTGGAGAATGCAACTAAGGAAGCCCTGTGAAACTGATGTGACACTTAAAAATGAATCTCATGAAAAATGAAAAATTGGCCATATTACTTAACGTGAGTGTAGGAGCATTCTTTAAGTATGTTAGAAGTAAGAGGAAGACCAAGGTAAGTATAGGTCCGTTCCTGAATGGGGAAGGCAATCTAAAGCAGATAGTGTTGAAGCACTTAATTATTTTTTTTTTGTGTTCACAAGAAAAAGTAGATCCTTGCTGTACCTGTGCTTAGATGATAAGCACAGGTACAGCAAGGATAGGAGAGGAAATTATCAGCTTGGAGTTAGGGAAGAACAAATTAGAGATTACTTAGACAAATTAGAGATTACTTAGACAAATTAGAGATTACTTAGACAAACTGGATGTTTTCAGATTAGCAGGTCTGAATTAGATTTGTCCTAGACTATGCAAAGAATTGGCTGAAGAAATTGTTTGTCCATTGGCTATTATCCTGGAGAATTCATGGAAGTCATGTGAGGTGTCCCAGATGATAAGAAGAAGGGCCAATATAGTGGTCAGTCTTAAAACAAAAGATCAAGGACTGCCCAGGTTATTACAAGTGGTCAGTACAATAGATTATTTTCCATAATCGGCACAGATTCCATTTCTAAGCACCTAGAGCAGTAGTACTCAAAGATAGATCCATGGGCTGGATCTGGCTTGTGGAGCTGAGTCACCTGGCCTGTGGGGCTTCCCATGAATCCAGAAATTTGGCAGCAGGGAAGCAGTGGCAGTATTAATTGCAATGGCTGTGTATGACTCGTGAATAGGGGGTGTACCAATAGAGATTTTCTGGGCTGATACCGATAGCCAATTTTTAAGGAGGCAGATTGGCCGATACCAATCCCATTTCTGATATGGAACCTGACAGCTATCGGCTGGTCAGTGTGGTGAAAGGTGCATTGAGGGAGGCAGATCTAGGCCCCTGCTGTGAGAGAGGGAGTGGGGCAGGTGCTGCCCATCCAGGGCAAGGCAGGGGGCATGAGCCATCCTGGGGGCATGGGGGGTGGTTCCCACTGCTACATGTATCCTGAGGGAGGAGGCATGTGCCCCCCCGGATCTGCATTTTGGGTGGGGTGGGCTGCCGCTGTAGGCTGGGGCCAGGGGCTGCACCAGGCTCTTCCCAGTGGGGGCTGGGCTGGGCTGTGCTTGGGGCAGGTGGCAGTGGCAGTGGCAGTGGGATGGGGCTTGGGGGTGCTACAGTGAACTATGGGGTGACTGCAGGCTCTGTAACCCCCTCCCAGCACCACCACTGTCTGGCCCAGCCCCCACTGGGAAGAGGCTGGTGCAGCCCTGGCCCCAGCCTACAGCAGCACCCACCCTAACCTGCGCAGACCTGGGGGCACATGCCCCTCATGCCCTCCCAAGGTGCACGCAGTGCCGGGAGCCGTCTCCCCCTGCCCCCGCCAATGAGCTGTAGCTCTGTCCTGTGCCCCACCCTGCCCCAGCCCCATTCCCTCCCTCACCACAGGGGCCTTGATCTGCACCCCCATGCCTTTTCCCCCTCCCCTTCCAACACAACAGATTTTCCAACTTACCAGCTGGACACAGCTCTCCAAGGTGCCGGGCTGTGCTCCTAGCTTCGTGTGAATGCATAAGACATTTATAGGCCACAATGTTGGTCACATCAGGCAAAAAAAAAAGCCGATTTCCAATATAGTCAATTTTCTTTATATCAGTGCTGATCTGATATTGGACCAATGTATCAATGCACCTGCAAAAATTAACACTGTCACTGCTCCCCAATTGCCAGATTTCTGGACCTATGGAGAGCCCCACAGGCTGGATGACATGTCCCTATATGCAGGATTGGGGTGGCATGTGGGGATGGTCCACAACCAGATTCAATAGGTGCAGTTGGATCTTGCTTGTGGGGTCAGCCTGTACACTGGATGTGGCCCATGGACCTGGCCCCCCACACTGGATCCATCACATGGACTGGCTGTGCCCTGCTTACCTGGTGCATGCCAGAAAGGTTGAATACCACTGATGTAGAGGATTAAAGGGTAGCAAGTAACAGCCAATATAGTTATGCTTAGCTAACCTGATTCTTCTCATATCCTGTTGCCGTGTTCAAATTTGGGTCCAGAAATAGGCATATTGTTTGATCTGTAGTCAATTTGATCTGTAGATCAAATTATTGTTGTTATTGATTATTATTGATCTGTAGTCTTAGTGAGGTCCTCATTGGTGCATGGTTCCTTTATACATTAGCAGGCTAGCAGACTTTCTGTAGTCTGAAAGTTTCCATCACATTCAAACGTTTGCATTGTTGAAGTATCCCCACAGTTGCATTTTACCTTTTAGTGTTACTGACCCCTGTTTGGAGGCGGTTCAAGCTATTCCATGTTGGCCAATCAAGCTTTGTGCAGGCAGGGATTTGGCAGTTTTCCTAACTCCCTCCTGGGTCATTCTTCCTGGTCATGATTGCTGCCTTCTATTCATGGGACTGTTGGCTTTTTATCCAGTGACTACACAGAAGAGAGGAAATTTCTATGATTTCAGTTTGCTGGGAGCCTCAATGTGGGCATGTAGTGAGTGCATCTTGTCTTCAGTCTGCTGGGTATGTTCTGTTTTGCTTGCTACTGCTCACCTGTTGTCTGGTGGGATAATTCTGGCAAGTAGATAGAGACTATTGACATTTGCTGGTTTAACACATCCAGAAATGCACCTGCAACTCTTGTATAGCAGTGTCTAGCTTCTTTGTATGCACCAAACTTTCCCAGACTAGGCATGTGTGTTCAACTGCTAAATAACAAAGTGCAAATGCAGTAGTTTTATAATGTTGGGTTGGCCTATTTAGAGTTGGTGAGTTTCTTTAATATGTTATTCTAGGAATGAACTGTAAACTTCATCTCTTCTACATGTAGTTTGTACAAGAGCATTTGGGTCTAGTGTCACTCCCAAATAGATAGGTTTTGGGCAGTTGGCAAAGTTATAGCAACTCAACCCAACATGGAATGCATACTAATATCTTAGTTCTGAAGGTGGAGGAGACTAACCTGTGTTTTATTTAGTTTGACATGTAGTTGATCTTGGGAGTAATAGTCCGACAACGCGTTGAGCACTGACGCTTAATTTGGGTTGTGGTACACAAATCATCTGCATAAATAAAACTTCTCATCCCTGGTTGAATCGACTGATCATTGGTGTAGATGTCAAATAGTATGGGTGCAAGTACACTCCCTTCAGGTAGGCTATTCCTTTGTTTTCACTATTGGCATCACTTCTTGCATGATTCAACTTCAATATTCTAGCAAGAATCATGTTATTTATAATAGTGGGTAATCTTTTGTCATATATAGTTTTGCAAGGAACATCCAGTGCTGGAAAGTGTTGTAAGCTGCTGAATACTGCACTAGTGACCATTCCTTTTTTTGGAATAATTTTCAATGTGCTTCAGGATGTGTAATACTAGACTACTTCATGATTTTCCTGGGTAGAAACCAGCTTGCTTGGGGATTAAATGTTCTTCAACAACCACAGGCAGATGGTTTAAGATAAGGCATACATAGATTTGAAAAGATGAAATAGTAAAGATGTAGGTTTGACATTCTTTGGATCTGAGGGATCTTTCACCAATTTAGGAGTGCTAAAATATATGCTTGCTGACCCTGTTGGGCCCTTGTCCTTGATTGGAAGCATTTTATTTATTCTGTACAAACATAGTCAAAGCCAGCAGCTTTGCTTTAAGAGTATTTATTGCAATTGTTAATTCAGCTGTGGTAAAATGTGTCCCAAAGCGATGAACCTCCTGGTTGTCTTTTCTCTTGATTTGAATGGTGTGTTGTTTATTTGGTAGCTCCTTTTTCAGTGTCTTCAGTTAAAATAATTGGGAAGCATTGGATCATGGATGAGGCTCAGTTGATATACCTCTACCCATGCTTCAACCCATTCCCCATCTTCACTGGTTGTATTGTATCCCCAGTTGACACTATGGCTATTAATCACAGGTGATTATTATGATGGCTAAGGTTAGATGGACTTGTCTAGTTAAAGGTTTTTTCAGTGGTTTGTAGACCGATATGATATAAATTCCACAGTTGTTATATCATATCAGTATTATCATCAGTCACAACTGTTGTGTTGATGATGAGGTGAAGTTTAATGAAGATTTCACTGCCATATTTTTCATGCCATCTCTAAATGGCGAACTGCATCCCTGATATCTGGGGGCAGTTATCATTTGTCCCTTAGTGTGTTTCTCGAAGTCATAGTACTTAGCAATCATTATCGGCATACAGTTAGGCAATAATTTCTTGCTTAATGGCTGAGAATGCTTCAATATTCACAGACATTGTTATTGCCAACCCTAATATGGACCTTTTATGCTGCTTGTGATGTCTTTGAATACAGCTTTGATTGAGGGGATAGGTGTGTAGCAGAACTTGTAGATTTGGTTCACAATAACTTTATTTTGTTGTTTGACAAGGTGATGGGCTCTGTGAATGACAGAAAACCAGTGTATAACTGATTGGCTAAATATACTTGAAAAATAATCAACAGCTCGATGTCTGAGAGATGGTATTATCTAAACATTTGTATTTAAGGCTTGTTCTGGGTTGAGATGTACAAGGAAAGATTGGAGCTCCACTTTGGAGGATAGGATCAGGATTCAAAATAACTTTGATAAATTGTGGAATAGGTTTAAAATAAATAGGATGAAATCCAGTAAAGACAGATGCCAAGTACTGCACTTAGGATGAAACAATTAAGACCACAAATACAGATTGTAATGATTTGCTAGACTGCATACTGCAAAAAAGGATGTGGGGTTATAGTGACCATAAGTTGATTATGAGTCAGCTGCATGATGTTTTTGGATAAAAACAAACAAAAACATAATGGCAATAGCATGCTGTGATGTTTTACCAGGAGTGTTGCCATGCAAGACATAGGAAGTTAGCCTGAAGCAAGGGTGCTTAACCCATAATTTGCAGGCCAGATCTAGCCCCCAGTGCCTTGCCATCTGGCCTGGTGGGCTTCCTATGGATCAGTGGGGAGCCCCATAAGCTGCAGCTCTGTACATTGGATAGAGCACGCAGGGCAGTGCAGGGCCCAATCCCAGTGTGCAGGACTGGGTGGGTGTGGTGCAGGGCACAAGGGTATTGTAGGGCCCCAGGGCCTGATCCCAGTGTATGGTATCTGATCTGGCTCGTGAGCTGGTCCCATACCATTCTTCTTGCCCCTGGAGCCAAAAGGTTAATCACCACGAACTTAACTTGTGGAAGCTCTATCACTGGACATTTTAAAGCAAAGGCTGGACAAAATTGATTGGGGTGCTTTAGATAGGGATGCTCCTGCTTTGAGCAGAGTGTTGGACTATATGACCTCCCTGACTTTCCTTCCACCTCAGTTTATATGATTCTGTGCCATGTATGTTTCTCAACCTCTATCCTCTAGCTGACTCTTAACTAAAGGAGGGCTGGGAATAGGCAGTATAGAGACGGCTACAGTGGCTTTCTCTCATTCTCCAGAAGCCAAACAGTGTAGAAGAATCATCAGATTTCATTCCAAATGACTATGAAGTTACATTGCATCTGTCAACCTGTTCTAAAGCTAGTCCTATACTGATCTTACAGCAGTCTCACAGAATGTGAAATGGATAATACTTCTTCTGTACAGTTGCCACAGGTGTGGCCCCTGATGTTTGCGCGTGTATCTTTTGCTGACTGCGTTTCCAAAGTTTTTCAGACTCAGTAAGACATATGAACATAAGCTAGAAAAGCTGGTCAGTTTTTCCTTTGCTGCTAAACACACAGCCACACACTACTAAAGAAAGCTCCTTTCAGAAAGTACCTTGAAGGCTGTTCTATTCATGAGTAGTTCCTTTAAGGGGGAAAATACTGTTCCAACTAAAGCTGCACCTGGATGCAGGGTCTGCTCTCATTTGATCCAGTAATAGCCATGATGTTCTTCACACCCTGCTGATAAAAGCAGAGAGACATGGAAAAAAGGATCATTGTGCTTTTTTCATTACAATAAAGCTCCAGTTTGGAAGCTGTTCTAGAGAGCTGATATTGAATACAGTATTGCACAACAGAGACCTCAACTGTGTCTTTGCAGCAAGAGGCCAGAACTGCATCATCCAGTGTGGGATGGAGGAAATAGGAAAGGCACAGTATTGCATACTACTATAGCTCTTCAAAGGAGTATGTTGGCAAGTCTATTGCCCCCTCTTAACCCCACTCATTTTGAAGCAGTTAGCAGTACCAGCCAGGAGCTGCTTTTACACTTAGGAACTTCAAGTTTGGCTGACATCTGTATAGGATGTAATGGGAGGGGATACTCCTTCCCTTCTCCTTCTCTCTGGTAACACCAGCATGGGTCAGGCTACAAACAGTGAGAATGTTTGTCTGATTTTTAAAGTAAGTCAGACTATTCTCACTCTAACAACCCAGAGAACTGGCATGCCAGTTTCTCTAGCCAAGAGCATACAGGGGAGTAACATGACTAGCAGTAGTGCTGTTAACTCCACACTCAAATGATCCAGGAACAATTTACAGTGGAGTTGATTAGGGCCAGTCTTTGGCATAAGTGACTCAGAGTTCAAATTTATGTCTCTGGGGTTATAGCAAGATGCCTTCCCTGCTCTGGCACCACGCTCTAGTTTTCAAAACACCTACTAACCTTCAGTATTCTCAAAGTAGAACATTTTTTTTTAGTAATACTTTAAATACTGCTAATATACACTATTAATTGAGGGGCCTGAAGAAAAAACTAATGGAGAGATCCAGTTCTGCTCCTTTTTAATTCAGTGGAATTTTAGCTAAGAAGCTAAATGAATGCCCTCTGCCGAGAGAGGGAGAGAGAGATGAAATTTGCCTGTCTGCAATAGCAGGGACTGATGCACCACAAGTGGTAGATGGAAATGACAGAGGGCTAGAAAATGAACAGTGTGATCCTGACACCATGTCTTGGGCTGAATAGTATCTTACTGTGCAAAACACATCATTGCCTTCACTGGGCTAATTTAGAGAAAGGAATTACTCGATACAAATTAGGGTGATAAAAGTTGGCACTGAATTAACATCTGCCCATAAATGAACTATTTAGCAACAAATTAAGTTGTTACTAATAGCTGTGTTTAAATATAAGAAAACATTAAAGCATTTATAATACCCTGTCCTGATATGATTGTTTTAAGTTGTAGCCAGATCAGTGTGCTTTGCGTTTAATGTCCCCCTTTCACGATGAACGTGTTGTGATACTTTTATCTTCCTACAGAATGAAGAGATGTAAGTGTTCCTGCAAATGTCCCATGAGGCTCAAGATCTTAGTTCTGTTTCTAATGGGATGGCTCCTTGCACTGATGAAACTCCTGAATGTTGAAAAACTCTTATTTCCCCACAAAGGCATTTATTTAGTTGAACACTTTTTAAGCACTTCATCTTACGTTAGAAACAAGTATTCCTATTTAAGGAACAGCACCCAATATACAATAAATTGTTCTTCTATATATGAACAAGAACCCAGTGAAATTGGCAAGAGTTTAGAGGTAAGAAGAAAAGACATAATTGATTTAGAAGATGAAGATATTATAGCTATAACCAGTGACTGTCAGGTATATCGCACTCTAAGAGGATACTACCTAAGGCCTGTTTCACCTGAGGAGGAAAATTTCCCACTAGCTTATTCTTTGGTTGTTCACAAAGAAGCAGTAATGGTTGAAAGGCTCATACACACAATATACAGTCATCAAAATGTTTATTGTATTCATTATGACCAAAAGTCATCTGATAATTTCAAATTGGCTATGGACAATCTAGCCAAGTGCTTTCCCAACATTTTCATTGCATCAAAATTGGAAACAGTAGAATACGCACACATTTCTAGGCTCCAAGCAGATTTTAATTGTTTGTCTGACTTGATGATATCTTCAGTTCCATGGAAGTATGTTATTAATTTGTGTGGTCAAGACTTTCCTTTGAGATCAAATTTTGAATTGGTCTCTGAATTGAGGAAACTCAATGGGGCAAATATGCTTGAAACCACAAAGCCAAGTAGCAGCAAAAAGGAACGATTTATTTATCATCATGAACTTCAGAAAGTGCATTATGAATACATGCAGATACCTGTAAAAACTAACATTTCTAAGGATCCTCCACCTCATAATATTGAGGTTTTTGTAGGCAGTGCCTATTTTGTGTTAAGTAAAGCATTTATCCAATTTACCTTTGAGAATTCTTTGGTTAAAGATTTTTTTGACTGGTCAAAGGACACTTATTCTCCAGATGAACATTTCTGGGCCACTCTTGTACGTATACCTGGAATTCCTGGAGAAATTTCAAGGTCTGCTCAGGATATAACAGACCTCCAAAGCAAGACTCGGGTGGTGAAATGGAACTATCTTGAAGACCATTTGTATCCTCCATGTACTGGTACCCACCTTCGCAGTGTGTGTATCTATGGAGCTGCAGAGTTAAGATGGCTTCTAAATTCTGGACATTGGTTTGCCAATAAATTTGACTCCAGAGTGGACCCTGTTTTAATAAAATGCTTGGCAGAAAAATTGGCAGAACAACAGAAGGAGTGGGTTGATTTGTCTTCTGAAGATTCCTTCATATACAGAAGTTCTGCAGAAGTCCCACAATAGCAGTGTGGGGGCATGCCACAGACAATAGCGTCCTGGGCCTGGAGCTCCTACTGCCTTGACCTTGTACAGATGCTAGCCCCACTGAGAATGCTCGCGCTGTCTGGGGGTGGGAATCGACTGCACAAAGTGCAAGGTTATAGAAAGCCATGTCCCAGCTGTTAAATTATGATATGTTATGTCTCTGAAGAATCATTTTATAACATGCCATAATAACACTCTGTCCATTGTAGACTTCAAGGTGATCTTTATAAAGATCAGATACTAAGGGGATGTGACGCTCTCTGTGGCAATTGAATGCTTTAGCTCAAGTTTGCCTGTATAATTTTTATGAAAATTCCAGACTATTTTGCCACAAGCTCCTCCCCCTCCCCTTTTTAATTCTTGAAACAGAGCAGACATTGAGGTCTTCCTTTCTAGCTTAAGAAATGGGAATGAAATGCCCAGCTCCAGAACAAAAATGAAATAATGCTGAAGTATGGCAACTGTGGACACATGGGGCTTGGTACTGCAAGCCCATAGTTCCCCATCAGATACCAGGGATCTTTGCAAGGTGAATGTGTTTGGAAAATATAAAGAGAGATTTTTGGTTTACCACTCATTCTCCTGTGCATCTATCTGTTTCTATATTTTTGGTTTCCTCTCTGCTAATGTGCTTTCTTACACTTTTTCATTTCTGTAAACATTGTGATGGTTGATAGAGGCAGGAATACAAATTCTTTGAGGCTTGTATGCATTTGCCTTCTTTCAGAGCTCCACAAAACAAAAATCAGTGCCAGTAAATGTTTTGTTCTCATTCTGTTTTCATTTCCAACTAGAAGCATCCTACTGCAAAATCCAAGCCATGTAGTTCAATGAGACACTCTTTTGAGCTGGTGTGCTAAATATATGTAGGTACAGTAGGTATCACGCATGCTATTCTAATTAGCATTTGGCAGTTTTGTGTTATATTACAATGTGATAAAAAGAAGCCATGACCCCAGAACCAGATCTAGAGCTGAGGAGCTTCTAGCATAGCTCAAGAGTAGCCTATGCAGAGGTGGCTTTGCAATGTCTCTGAGTTTCTCTGATCCTACACCAGGTCACTGTCATTTCAGGTTTTTGTGGCAGCCAGGAATTGAGGGGCATGAAGGAGCCCTAGCTGTTCCCTTTGTCTTAGCTGTGCTTTCTACATTGGAGGCCAGGAGACATGATGATGTAGGAGTGTCCTATGCTGATAGCACTAACTCTGTCATCCCCTTTCACAGAGAGAGTCCTATGGGGTCTGCATATGCTACCCACCAAGCCTTGTGTTCTTGGTTAACAGTGCCCAACATAAGCATATCTTTTGGCCCAGATGCCCACAGGTATATAGGCACCTGACTCCTATTCCTAATGATGCCTTGGAGGATCTAGGCTTTTGTGTTTATCAGCATACAAATTGCTCCGATAATAGACCCTGTCTTGTTGCTCTATTTAAAGAATAGGAACAGGACTACCCAAGTTCCCCAATATTCAGGGAAAAGTGTTTTGTAAAAGGATGGGATTAAGTATGTTTATAGTTTCAGTGAGGATTTCAGTCTCATCTTAAGTACTTTGGGGCAGCTGTGGACTGGTCTCTAGTGGCTTTATAATATGGTGGGAGAGTCAGGAGTCCTGGGCACTGTTTCCAAATCTAACATTAAATTGCTTTGTGGCTGCAGACAACACATTTAACTTCTGTTTCAACTGATCCATCTCTAAAATAGTAAAAGTGTTGGTCAACTCCTGTTGTAAAGCACCTTGAGATCAATGAATGAAAAGTATATTGTGGTTAAAATGATAATCTGCACTATCTGCTTTCTATCATTATTATTTGTGAACTCTTTGAAATGCACAAATCAGGTCTTTTCTTGATGTTCTGTTTTGCAAATAAACAGGGTTTTGTTTTGTTTTTTAAGTATGTGTCATTTACTTTGATATTCTACCACATCTCCTCTGGGACTTGTTTATCATGACAACAGGGTTTACAGCAGTGGGTCTCAACTGTTTTAGACTCAAGGCACACCTTGGAAAATGCCAACTCTCTTTTTTTGACTACAGAAAAATAATAGAAATTTTTCTGTTGCAGAAAACTCAGAAAGATCACAGGTATGGATTCCCACTTTAAATCTCTGGGTGTGTCTTGTGAATCATGTTTTCCCACCTAACTGTGCTAACACTATGTGGCACCCTGTGACATCCCTGAAAGGATCTCAAGACACGCCAACATGCTATGGTACCCTGATTGAGAATCACTGGTTTATAGATACTTTCTAAAATATGGGGGGGTTTTTAAACTATAATTCCAGATTTATGCATAATCACTTCCAAGCTTGAGGCTTCCTTACCATGTGGAATCAAACTATCATATTTTCTCACATATCACGTGCCCCTAATAAGTTATTCACCTTGTTTTTGGAGGGCAGAATATAAAACAAAGATTTTTTCCAGAGTCATGGACAGCTGTGGCATAAAGTAAATCCTAAGTGTGGCATTCCAGGAGACAGTCTGGGTCAGCCAGCAAGAACTTCCTAGTGTGGCATGACAGCAAAAAGGCTAGGCCCCAGACCTTTGCAAGGGCAGTAGCAAGACTCGCTTCTTTCATGTAAATAGTTCTTTATATAAATGCCTATAAATAAAATGTTTCCCCACCACAATCCTCATCAAAATGCTACAGATTGTGCGCAGCAGCTCACTTGCCTTAGATGGCAAAATTGCTACTTCAGGCACAAGCTAAAGTGCTGAGCCAGTAGTGGCTGTGAGAGGATTAACACTGAACCCTTCCCTTGCTGCTTACTTATCCAGAAAGAAGTTGAAGATATTTTGGCAGCTTTTAAAGCACAGTGTCTCCCTGCTTCTATTCCAGCAAAGAAAAATTAGCTTCCCTGCTTAAGATACACACCTGAATTTTGGAAGGCTGACTTGGAGGGGCAGGGAAGGTTTGTGTGATATGTGAATAAATATGGTATTTTTAACCTATTTTTGGGGAAAGTTAAAATGGTGCAATAATTCAGTTGTCTATATGCAACCCTCCCCCTTAGATTGAAAGGAGCTTATTTTGCTTTTCCATAATCTTGTAAAGAAAGGACCTCAGCATTTAGCTAAACTGAAATAAGTCTTTAATCTGAAATCAGAGCATGGGCATGCAAACTGGCACCAGTTTAAGTGAATGTAGAAATGATGCAAGGCGAGTTAAATCATTAGAAGGATTCTTGGGAGTTTCTCTTGAAGTTAACAGAAAGTTCCCCAGTGACTGAAAGGAGGTGGGATTGGGCCTGTAAATGTTGAGCCAGCAGACTGATTGGCTTTGAAAAAAAAAGACCACCCTCTACCCCCACCCCCACAACCTTTTAACTTGTTTTGCTAATGATTTATTGGGATGAGGGGGAGAGAGAGCAAACATTACTGTAAGGTTCTCTCTTGCTTCTATTTCATTTGATGTTGGAATAAAAAGATTTAGGAGGAAAGATTAGAAAATATAGAAAAATAACACCTCATCTATATCATCAGTCAAAAAATGACTCTTTGCTGAGGATTTCCTTAACTGCTACGTCATTATGTTGTGGTCTTTCAATCGGAATGTGTAAACTTGAGAAAATCAGTTTTTGGGAGATGAAAGTGCGAGTATATAGTACATTTAATATGGATTAGCAGTTTTACTTTGATTTTAAGCATGGAACAACATTTACCTATGTCTAATGTTTTCATAGAATTTAAACAACTCTTGAAGATAACGATTTCTGTTCACTTGTGGACAGAATGATGTAATCAATGCTTATGGTATTGGGATTTTTACTGAAAGTGTTCCTGTGGTTTTATTTTTTTGTTTGTTTTCAAGTCACTAATCTGAGATCCTTTCCTTTTTCCACTTTCCAGAAATGCTGCTTTTCTTTGATTTCAGTTGGCAACACCTTTTGAAGAGCACATTGCAGGGTTGCTTCTTTGCATCAATTTTTCATTTTCTTGTTTTTTACAAGATCACACTGGATGGAAAAACTAAGGTTTTGAGATCTTACTATTAGGAATGGCAGAAAATTTACACCTTGCTCAGAGTTTATATTTTTCTCATACACAGTTCTATTTTAGAGACCATTTCATCAATAATTCATGCTGGGGATACAGTTCAAATGTGCTGTACACACAGTGGCATTGTGAGGGACAAAGTAAAAAAGACGAGGCAAATGTAAACACCCATCCTTAATTGGTTAGCTGGGCCAAATCATGAGAGGTGCTTAGGAGTTGGTGGGAATTGTGGGATTTGACTTTGTTCTTTTACTGTTGTTTTGCTTCAATCCTAGCAAGGCAAAAAGTAAGCAGAGGACTGCCAGAAGTGAGGAGTTAAGAAATCAGCAGTATTTAGGCATATGTGCTGGGCAAGAGGACACCATTTCCATTTCCTCTTATTTTGCTGATTTAAAACTTCTTGAACACAGTTGTGGCAAAGATGGCAATTAAAAAATGTGCATTTTTGATGTACAAGCATCTGATGTGAAAAGTTCTTAAAAGCCTGGGTTTTTGACTTTGCCCAAAACGCCTATACAGTCAAGCTGAAATGGGCACTTTTATATGTGCTCCAGAGGTAGAAGGGGGCAGCGTTTTAATTGGAGTGGCTCTCAGAGGTGCTTTAATTAAAGTGCCACTGCATTTCCTGCATCAGTGTCCCCGCACTTAAAAATGATGATGGGGGTGCTTGAAAGAGCTTTCGTTTAAGTGCTTCCACCATCATTTTTAAGCACAGGGATGCTGATACACAAGACGCAGAGGGCTGCTGCAATGTGGTAACTGCCATGCTCCAGCAGACTCAATTAATCAAGTCTGCTCCAACGTGCTGGAATTCCAGCCCAACAGAGCTGCCTCCACACTCGTGTATAGGTGCCCAGTAGATGTACCCTGGCTGTTGAGAGGTTTGTTGATGCCACACTCGCTTGGGTGGAGTCACAGTGCAGAGCTTTCTGTTGCAGCTATTGGTGATAGCGGCATCTATTTGAAGAGTCTTTTTGTGCCACAGAGCAACTGGTCCAGTGCTCCGTGATGAGAACAGCAAAGATGGTGCTGAGCAAGGAATAGGTTCTTCAGCCCCCATCCCACAATCATGGAGCAGGGGCTGGGAACTGTCCTGGTCAGGGGCAGATCCCAGCCCCATGTCCCAATTGGGTGATTGAGGCACAAGGCTTGGGAAGATCTGCAGGGGAGGAGTAGGTCCCAGCCCCCTGCCCTAACCCAGCAGTAGGGCAGTTAGTGGTGAGTCAGTTAGGAGGCTAGGGCCAGGAGATCCCTGTTTCCAGGACAGGGAGACATTGTTTCCACTCCAGCAGCAAGCAACCCTACAGGGCAGGGTGCAATGTCCAAGCCCCAGCCAGGAGACAGCTCCTGCATTAAATGTGCAGGTAGACACACCCACTTTGCAGTATTTTACTGCACACTTAATACCATGTATAGACATGCCCAGGGACTACAATATTTGCATCACAGAAGATGGAAAAGGAACAAACTTTGTTAAGAATTTCTTTGCCTGAGGCAGGACAATAGTTTTTAATGGAGTTTTCTGTGTTGATTTATAGAAGCCAATTTGAAGTGTAAATGTGAGAAACAGGAGACTGATTTATGCTGTTTACATCAAGCAGTCACTGCAGAGAACCCCATACACATTTGAGTTTATTTTAAAGACTCTTCCCTGAGCTACAATTAAACTTGTGTGATTTAATTAAAGTTAGCAGCATTTCTGTTGTTGCACCTTTTCTCTGGCTTCTGACTCATTTTGGTTTCCTGGATGGAATAAGTAACAAGCCTGAGGTTTGTTTGAAGTGATGAGAGGGAGAAGAGGGAGTGCATAGAAACTAGGAGGCAGCATTATCACCAACTTCACAATATGGTGTGAAATAAGGACAGTTGCACCTCAGCCCACAGAGGTTCTGGTAGCTTTATTTATCCACAGACATGAGGAAATGGAAATCACACAACTGGAAATAGATTACTCAGGCAAGCAGGGGGAAAAATATCAGGGGTTTGCATTTTTCTATGACATGTGGAAAAACTAACTGCATGTGAAGGTTCAAGGGGCTTTTAAATGTCAGAAACAGAAAAATGCGGTTAAGACAAGGGTGGCAAAATGTCACGGTTCAGCAAGGAGGTGTTCCTTTTCTGGATGGAATATTATATTTGCTCTTATTCATATTACATTCACTTGTCTTTTTAATACAGTAATTCCATTAGCTCATTAGGTGCCTTATAATAGTTGTATTGATTAATAAGCACTGTTGCTTTTATTTTGTCTAAGCCATCTTGCAGTCCAGAGCATAACCACTCTCAGGAGCACTTCATTATCATGATCATAGGCTAGGACTGTACCTCTGTAAGTAAGAACCCCCACCCAAAGCAAATAAAACATTGTGAGTTTTGTACTTGGTTCCATAGCAGTTTTAAGGCCTCTTGGTCATGAGTCTAGCTCTATTCAGGTAGGCATCCAAACAAACTTAAGTCCCACATATTATGGGACTGAACTGTTGGCTTAGCTACAGTGGCATATATTGATGCATCAAGCTGGCTTCTAGGCCTGCTTAAAAACACTTCACACATTTTGCATCTGGTGTATTTCAAGGAAAGACTTGTTTCCCTGTGCTCATCAACTATACTCATTCTACCACATTCTGCTTGCTAATTTTTGGCAAGAAGCTATGGTAGACAGAATATGAAGGAGGCAATAGTTGGCTGTGTTTCATCATTTTAGGTCTTGTTGGCATGGTATACAGGTTTCCCTTGCCAACCACGGGGGATAAGTTCCAGAAAGTTCCCATGGTTGGGAAAACTGGTTGGTAAAACTAAAGGCTTATGGGGGGGAAATGGGATTAGGAACTTGAATACTGTACAGTATAGCGAGTGAAGACTCTAACTGTATAGTGCAAACCAACCATATTCTCTTTTAAAATCAGATAACTTTAAATACACAATACACAGACTTCGGAAGCAAGCACATCATACTTCCTGTACTACCCAGACACCTCTGCTACCCAGAAACTGGAATTCATGACCTACCTGCTCAGTCATTTTAAAATTAAGTAGTTTTAACATTATGGTTCCCCACTGTTGTCAAAAGCATAGTTTTAATGTTATTCTCAGTCAGTGAGGAACTTGCAGCAGGGAGGCAAGATATTAAAGTGAATGTAGGTATAAAGCCAGAGGTTTTTATTTCAATGCATAGGAAATCAACTGGTGATCTCAGTCCAATTCCTAGACAAGTGCCTATACCACAGAGCCAGTGCCACCAGATCCAGCACTAATTGATACCCTGGCCAATTATTCTCTTGTCTTAGAGAGATGCAAGATGCCTCCAAGATAAGGCAAGACTGAAATTTGTACTTTAGAGGCTTCCAGTGACAATTAGGTGCTTATATCCCATTATGGATCTAGACCTGGTAACTGCAGTGTTTCACTGTACTCTTAATCCTGCTGTTTCTTTCTGGTGACAAACTTATTTTCTCTCCCTTTTGGCTACCAGGAGAAAGCTCAAATCTTTCCTATTTAATCAGTTATTCTATGTGAGATTCTGATAATCCCTGAAAACTAGAAAATAAATCATACTGCAACTTTCTTCCCCTCAAAAACCCATAAAAAGCACTATTAAGCAATTATTTTTCACCTCAGTTGATCCATCTGATGCAAGCAAATGTATTACAGAAACTGGGCCTTGGATGATTGCTGGGTGGCTGTGACTGAATATATACAGGATTCATGTACTGCCAATAGGATAAGGAGAACAATCAGAAAAAATATGGAAATTATATCAGTGCTCCTGATGGATGGGTATACCTGCCTTTCAATACCCAACTTCATGGGCAACTTGATTATGGACTATACATTTCCACAGTGGGAGAACAAATTTGATATTCCAGCATTCTTTTCTTTAATCTGGGGACTGGAACATACAAGATCAAAAGGCTGGAAGATAAAGCTAGAAATAGTCAAGCTAGAAATAAAAGAGCAAGGTTTGTTTTTTTTTCTTTTAATAGCAAGAGATATATTAGATTCTGTGTCATTTGAAGAGAGAGACAGATATTTTTTGGCCTGATGCATGAATTAGACTGATGCTTCATTGTATGTATTATGCAGGAGATCAGATATCATTCAGCCAAGACTATAGACTTAACTTTGCACTGGTTTTGGGTAAAAAAATAAATGTAAGGTAGAGTCAATGTGTGGGAGCAGTCATGCTGGCAATTAGAGGGAAGCACCTTGACTTAACTTGCAATTAGTTAATTCAGGGTTTCTGTACACACAAATTCTCTTGCTTCAACTATATTAATATTTTTAAAGCAGTCAAACTCTCACTACTGTGAAAGCAATTCTACTTCTATAAAAGAGTTTATATTAGCAGAGATTATTCCTGTACAAGAAGGAGAATTAGCTATAATAAAAAAGGCATATTTATACTTCTAGAACTGTATCTAGAACTTGACTGGTACCAGTATAACAACATCATTAAAAAGTCATGATCTTAACCCAAATAGACTTGCAAAACATTGCAAAATAAAGGTGTTCATCAATGTGTAGGCAGAGTTAACGATTAAAAAAAGTTTCCTAACAGCCTGTGATGCCAACTCAAAGTCAAGCTGGGTTCTTTCTGGGTCATGCATCACCAAAAATAAACATCTGCAATTGGAAATTAGTTGAGGTGCCATTTTTATACAGTCATTTATTTAACACTTATTCTTGTGAGCATCTGCTCTTTCATCTCCAAGCAGAATTTTAATTCAGACTCAGACTCTTCTCTGCTTTCTGTATTTCTGTCCCTACAGAAATCCATCACTAGCTGACATAGAGCCTTGACCAAATGGAAGGAGTTTCCTGATGAGAAACCTGACAGGCATAATTATTGACAGTTGTAAAGCTTTTAGTTACCTGAAATGGTGTTTTAAGCCTATCTTGCCAGGACTCATGCAGGGTTTTTCAGTGGAATTTGAAGTTTAATTAAATAATAGGAGGAAAGAAACCCAGTACAATGTGAACTGTGGAAGAGAAATGTAATTCGCCAAATGAGATTAGATATCAAATCATACACCTTTACACTCTGAATCAATGGGCTTAATTCATCTCTAGTCCAATTCCAGTGACTTCAGTGGAGTTGCAATAAAAATTATGTTATCCTGCTAAGTTTCTGTATAATGGTCTCCTGTATTGGAGACATACTGCTCTTTCCACTGCCAAGAACAGCCTGATGATGCACACCATCATCGCGCATTTAAGGGTAAAAATATTTTAGATATACTGAAGATGGCTTCTCTTATATTACAGTAGATGGACTTAGGCTAGAAATAGACATTGCCAAGTTAAGTGATTCATCTGTGCCAGGATACATCCCGGTATAGCTGATCCGTTTCACTGGGTAAAATGCATATCGTCCATTGGTCCATTGTCCTACAAGTTGATGCTGTGAGACAACAGGTGACATGTTCTTCTGGGGCTTGATGGGTCCTGTTTTGTGTGCCTCAACTTCCTTAGCATACAGAGATGTGCACCAGATATCCTGGGAGCATGTCTCAGTACATGGGGAAACCGGAACCTTCCCTGTTTACAGAGATGGTCCCTGAAGATTCCCAGGGGCATGGCTCTGCAAGTGAGAAACCTGGACAGTTACTCCTAGGGCTTGAGAGGCCTGATCCTGCATGCAAATTCTTGGGATATTCAAGATTGGGCCCCTCAAACAACCAGAGCACCTGTCTGGTTTGGCTGGAGAGTGTGGGCAACTCTGGGTTGCTGGTGTTCTCACGCTATAAAATAAACAGACATCTACCACTAAATACCAGGACAAATTGATACACCTTTAGTGTAGCCACAAATTTTGAGCATTTGTGGTGTGACAAGGGGTATGGACCACGGGGTATGCTTGGCCTTTGTGCTGCCATAAAGATTTTTATCACAGCACAAAAGTGATGAAAAGCAGCATCTGTTTCCATCCTTAAATTCCAGTCCTACAACTTGGCTTATATGGGAAATCCTTAAACTGACTGGCACTCCACTGATTTCACTGTAGCTGTCCACATGGGAGGCTGAGGCCTCATGTTGCTGTCAGACGTGTGGGGTCCAATATAAAAGTCACGTAAGAAATGAGACAGGCAGCGTCTCATTGCTTTTTGAACTAAATGTGAATAAATAAAATAACATACAGCATTGATTAGCCCGTGCAGGCTATTTTCTACTTTTCATAGATTTCACAGGCATTGGGGCTGGAAGGGACCTCATGAGATCATTGGAGCCAGCCCCCTGCCCAAGGAACAGGAAGTCAGCTAGGATCAAAGGATCACACCAAGTTAAGCATCAAAATGTTTCTTCAAAGTGTCCAGAGTAGGTGCTTGCACCACCTCCAGGTGGAATCTGTTCCAGGCCTTGGGGGCTCGGACAGTAAAGAAGTTCTTCTTTATATCAGCCTAAAACGGTCTTGGAGGGGTTTGTGACCATTGAACCTTGTCATCCCCTGGGGTGCTCTGGTGAACAGGCGTTCCCCCAGATCCTGATGCCACACCCCTTATGTACTTATAGACTGCCACCAAGTTGCCCCTGAGCCTGCACTTCTCCAGGCTGAAGAGTCCCATAGCTTGCAGCCTCTCCTCATAAGGCCTGTTCTCTTGCCCTCTGATCATGCGCATGGCTCTCCTGTGGACTCTTTCAAGCTTCTACACACCCTTTCTGAATTGTGGAGCACAGAAGTGGATGCAGTACTCCAGCTGCAGCCTCATCAAGGCTGAGTACAGCAGGAGGATGACAGCCTGGATTTTGCTTGGGATGCATTGGTAGATGCAAGCCAGAGTTTTGTTCGCTTTGCTGGCTACAGTATTGAATTGGTGGCTTTTATTCATCTTGTGGTTGATCATGACCCCCAAGTCTCTTTCAGTCATGGTGCTAGTGAGTGTAATATTGCAGAGACTATAAGTGTAATACAGGTTTTTATTCCTGCATTTCTCTGAATTGAATGCTATCAAGCTTTCATCTGCCCAACTTGCAAGCCTATCGAGGTCAGCCCAGATCACCAGCCAGAGTGATCACCAGATCACTCAAGTGTTGATACTCTTCCACAAAGTTTGATGTCATCAGTGAACTTGGCCAGTCTGCTTTTGACACCAGAGTCCAGATTGTTCATAAAGATATTAAATAGTATAGATTCAAGAACAGTCACCGAGTGCCATGTTGATTCAATTCCATCAACTCCCACTCTCTGGGTCTGACCTCAGAGCCAGTTCCCCAGCCATAGGACTGTAGTATAGTTGAGGCCGCAGTTGCCCAATTTTTCCATGGGGACATCATGGGAAATAATACATTTTAAAAACCACACCTTCTAAAAGTAGGAGTTAAAGAGATAAACATCAAATACAACTTCCTTTGCCTTCTATTGTTCTGTTTATTGTTTGAAACATCCTATTAAAAGCTTAATAACAGTGCTACTTTCTACTAATGCAGTCCATTTTCATATGGCCCATATTCGTTTTTTGCCTGTTCTCTTTCTCATAGAACACAGGCACATCATTCATGCTGTCAGTGATGCCAGCAAAACTCAAGTTTGCTCTCTGCTTGTTGACCCTTTGGATCCACAGCATCAAATCAAAACTATTGTAGAATTAACCTAAAAAATTCTCATGGATATTTTTGTGTCTTAAACTAGAAATTTGGAATGTAGAAGATAAAACAGCTTAAAGAAAGGTCACCTGTGTGAACTTTGCTATTTGATAGTGTCTCTTTAAATCATTGGTTCCCAATATTGGGTTGTGACACAAATGAGGGTTGCAGGGGCAATGCTGGTGGTGTTGTACACAAAGGATGAGCCATATCACATGCTAGAAGCTCCCCTGCCCCTGGACCACCACCACTGCACTCCATTCTCAGCAGTGAGTCATGGCAAAAAAAGGTTGGTATAACAGGGAATCCTAGCCCTGTTACCAGAAAGCAAGCCAGGCCCTTTAGGACTGGAACTTTACAGGCACAGCCTGCTGGCAAGGTAGGGGTTAAAAGCTGAGCCTTGCCAGGTAGTCAGGTGACCAGAAGGGGGCAGGCCAGAACTTTAAAAACCCTGGGCTGACCTGGCAAAGGGGCTTGGTGGCAGAAGGGATGAACTTGTTTTTTTTTTTTTTTGGTTATAGCCCATGAAATTACTGTTTGTGTTTGACTGGTAAACTGGTGGTTTGTGGTCGAGGCTGTAGGGGAGGAGGAGACCTCATTAGTGCCTTGGGGTGCAGTCATAAAAGGCCAAAGGGCCCAGTGCACTAGTTGGTGCAGCTGCACAAAGCTAGGGGCCTAGAGCTGGCTGCAGGACTTTGAAGCTGGGTCCCCATGGGTGGATCTTGACTGTAGCCTGTAGCAGGGAACCCTAGCCCTGTTACCAGAAGGCAGGTTGGCCCCTTTAAAATCAGAACTTTCTGGGCACAGCGTGCTGGTAAGGGAGGGGTTAAAAGCTGAGCCTGGCCAGCTAGTCAGCTGACTGGAAGGGGGCAGGCCAAGACTATAAAAAGCCTGGGCTGAGCAGTAACAAAGCTGGCAGCCAAATGGGAAGGAGTGCGTCCCAGAGCTCCCTGGAGAGACTTGGAAAGTGGTCCAGTGGCTGTAGGAGGAGAACTACTGAGGACTCTTGAAGAAGTGGCAGCAACCCCAGAAGAAAGACTATAGCAGACTGTGGGGGAGCAAAAGCATGAACTCCTGAGAAACTAAGCTGGCATGCTGCCTTCTTTCATATTTTCTTTTTTTTTTTATTGAACAGCACCAGTGGGTTGAGTGAGGCTACTGGGGAAGGAGGAGACCTCATTGGAGCCCCACTATAGCATGGAAACTCTGGCACCTGTGTAGGCATAGTGTTCGGGGTGCACAGGCACAGCGACAGAGAGGGCAACCCTAAAAGGCCTGGTACACCTGAGGTGTGACTGTGTGTGGTTTGGGTTTTTTTTGATGTTTCTTTTTTTTTTTTTGGGGGGGGGTGGGGGGGCGAGACGTTGGAGGTCCAGGGCTTTTGTCCAGCTTCAGAACTTGCAACTTCTGGCTGTGGGGCTGGTGGACAAGGCCTCTGGGCCAGAGAGGCTGTGCTCTAGATGGGAGCAAAAAGGAGGGCCATGAGCCCCAAGACTAAAGAGCTAGAGCCTCAGAGTTGAACCCTATCAGGCGGGTTTCAATGGGGAGGCCTAGCTAGAGAGATACTGGGGTCAAGACCAGTGCTGGCAGAGGACCCCAACATACAAAAGCAATAGGCAGTCTCCTGCTTATAACATTTCCATCAAGACACGGCAGGTGAGTAGAGAGCAAGAAACCTTAAGGGGACTTCAAGAGCTCCCCCTCCCCCATAGGATGCAGATAGTGCATGTCTGTGCATAATGGTTAAGAGGTGCCTCAGCACAGCTTGGGTTGAGCACATTATGAGCACGGGAGCAGGGCGTTTCCCTTGTAGCGCGGGAAAAGTTTCAGTGCAAGATCAGAGCCCGCCAAAACCTTGCAGCTGCACCTGCAAGTGCATGGCTCATGTTAAGTTATGCATACGTGTCGGTCAGTAATTGGCCGCTGATCAAATAAAAGGCTTGGGCAGTGCCCATCAAGACGGAGGAGGAGAGCTAGGACGCACATGAGGAGACATCCGCATGTGTTTCCAAGTCACATGCAAAGCCTGATCAGCCGACCGACTCCCCACCGGATTCATCCGACGCCCCATACCCTGCATGAGTGTGAGCTTCTGTGTGCCTGAGTTCCTGTTTTGAGTTTTGTAACTTCAAGGAATGTGCCTACAGCCTAAGGACTTTCTACTTCCAACAACCCACGTGTCCATCTCTCTAATTCCACACT
Source organism: Caiman crocodilus (assembly GCA_030014935.1). Lineage (NCBI taxonomy): Eukaryota > Metazoa > Chordata > Crocodylia > Alligatoridae > Caiman > Caiman crocodilus. Next base: position 24,851,755 of record JAGPOW010002514.1, on the reverse strand, counting down.
CCATCAGCGGCCCTATTCCACCAGCATTTCTCAGCCCCCAAAATGCAAAAGATGGTGCTGGGGCTAGGCTGTTGGTCTCTCTTGGTAATAGCTTGTCCGATATCTGAAGTGGGCCATAGGTATTTACTGGCTTCTATATAGCAGTTTGAATATAGAAAGTGTGAATGTTATAAACACCTCCGAAAAGTCATAGCAAACAGTCTTTCTACATCCAAAAGAGAATTACAGAAGTGTTATTAGCATTTCTGGAAAACCAGGGAGCTTCTGATGCAAAGTAGATTTCAGTCATGTGCATTTTAAAAGGGAAAATAAAGGAGTTCTCATTTTTCCACATCATGCCTCAGATGCCCTAAGTGGTCAGTTGTACCAGTTGAACCTTACCCAGCTGAGGCTAGTGTTTTTATTTGTGGTGATCGATTTGTTATTGGCAAATGGCACCAGCATAAGATTAGTCAGCAATCACATAAGGAACGTTGTGGGCATTTCAGTAGCTCTTAGTGGGAATTCACGTGTAAGAATGTGACACATGGTCAGCAATAAGAAAGAGAGCCTACTGGTACTTGCTCGTGCAAGAAAGATGCAGCTCAAAGTTGCAAAATGGCCACATTAGCACAGTAACTGCTTGGCTTTGGCAAAGCTTTATGGCCTGCTCTAGAAAGGCATGCTGGAATACAAAGCCTAGCAGTAGTAATATGTAGTGGGGACCAGTGGAAGGATTTTTCTGTGCTGTTTCACTGCTCTGTAGAGTACCCAGTCTAATAGGGCTTTCCAAACTGATGAGAATTTATTCATCAGGACCCACTAATCAAATCCTGAGTGGTGCTGAGGACTGCCTTGATTATCTTTTATGTGGCCTAAACAAACTACCCCAATTCAGCCACTTCCTCCCAGACAAGCTCTTATAGCTACTTATTTCATTCAAAGGTGGTTTAATTTGGAGACTCACCAGCATTTAGGGTACTGTCCTGCATCCAGGATCCAGGGCACATCTATCTGCTCCATGTTCTTTCCATCCTTCGGGCTCTGAGCTAGTCCAAATTCATCCCCACTGCCTTTGAAAATTGTCAGTATTCTTTCCTGCTCTTAACATAACTGGATGGCTTTAATTATCAAAGTACACGGGCTTCTTATCCTGAGTCTGATATTGGCTTGCTGTGTAATCAGTGGTAAAAAACCAATAGACTTATTCAAATCTTTTCCTGCTGAAACTTTTCTCAAAGGGACTTCAAGTTAATCAATGTTTTTTTTTTTCTCTAACAACATCTACTTCCCATGGAAAATTCTCAAGGTTTCATCAAAATACCATTGTCTGAAATTGGAACATTTTAGATAAAAATGTCCTTTTTTTTTTTTTTTTTAGTATAGTATCATAGTATCTAGGGTCAGAAGGGGCCTAGCGCAGGCCATCTAGTCTGACCCCCCGCCAATGGCAGGAACGAGTGCCAGGGTCACAGGACCCCAGCCCAAGTACCTATCCAATCTACTCTTAAAGACGCCCAAGGTAGGAGCAAAAACAACTTCCCTAGGAAGCCGGTTCCACGTCCTAGCCACCCTAACTGTGA
>JAGPOW010002514.1:24793723-24838155 GCA_030014935.1 Caiman crocodilus | reverse complement strand
TAAAAGATGCTTAGAAATAGTTTTTGGTGTGCTTGCTACCTTGCACCTTTATTGCTAGCAATAAAAACTTTTTTTCTTTCAAACTTCCAACTGGTATTCATATATTGGCTCACGCCTACCAGGCAACGAATTCAGACTTGGGCTGAAGCATAACAAATAGGGTGTAAAGTTACCAGTAAAATCATAAATGCAAACTTTGAGTTATGGGTGGTACTGGTCATCTTAGTGCACGCGCGCGCGCACACACACACACACGTACTCACTCATTCACACCCATATAGTATAGCGTGTAGTGGCTGCTGTAGTGATTGTGAGCACTAGTATCAGTATATCTACCTATCTGAGGCCCTGGAGCCTGCTGTTGATGGTCAGCTGCTGTAGGCCAGGTAACTGGAGCCCTGCAGTGTGGCTCAGTATTAAAATAAAAGAGCCCCGATGTCCAGAGCAGCGCCCAGGAAGGGAAAAGACCCCAAGCATGAGGCTGGGGAATTGGAGCCAGTGAGGACTCGGCTTCCATAGGAGCTCCCTGGCTGCCCAACATAGGGCATAGTGCCCAGAGGGAAGGACCCTCAACTCAAGGCTGACAGCTCCAGAAGGCCTGAGATGGTGTGGGGACACAGTGGCCAGATTAACAGCCCCCAATGGAATGACCGTGAGTTACCGGTGTAACCTGGGTGATACTCTAAGATGTACCCCTCTCCAATTAAAGGAATTGGAGCAAGTGCACAAGCGCTGTGGGAGGTGTAGAGACCCTCTTCCCCCTGTAGAGCAGAGCCAGACCACCACTGGGGACTTAACCATATACCTCTTAATGAGAGAACAGTAGTGAGAACATAAACGGTATAAACCAGGAGGTATAGGGGACACTACAACACCCCAGGGGGCAGGATTCAATAAAGGTTAGACGCACACAATCATAGACATATTCATCCAGTTGACAAAAGACAGGGTTAACAAAATGTAAAACACAAACAGCAGAACAAATGATACTGGTTGGCAAAATATAAAAGGCACAAGATACAAAACATCAAATAACAAGAAATATAGGGCCTAGGTACTTCGAGGGGGAGGAAAGAGAGAAAACACAGTGACCCCTTTCCACTGCAACAAGAATTTCTTTGTGTTACTTCACTCACCCCAATTTATCTCAGCTAGGACTAAAACTTGGATCTGCTACATGGCAGGCAGAAACTCTACCACATAGCCACCAGAGCTGGCACTACTCCAGACTGAGAGGGGTCTTGACCTTCTAAGAGTCTGGCTTCACATTGAGCTTCCTCGTCTCTTATCGGAGGAGCTGGATGCAGGCCTGGGAACCTCTCAGGTCACTGCTCAGATCCTTTCTGGAGCTGGGGAAACTCTCCTGCTGGCTGCAGCCTCTCATAGGCAATCCTGGAGCCCAGTGGGGAGCCTCTCCTGCCAGCTGTATGCCGTGCTGCTGAGGGTCCAGCTGCTGCCTGCAGGTCTCACTCCAGGTTCTTCTGGGGCAACTGCTCCCACCCTGCTGGCCCAGCTCTTTAAACTCCTTCCTTGCAGTTCTTCACTGGTCTTTCCTGAGTCATCTGCGCTGCCCCTTTTATCCCCCTCCTGCTGACTCAAGAGGCCAATCAGAGGATGTGGAGAGTGAGTCTCTGGGGCCTGATTAGTGAGGAAAGGGAATCCCAAGCCCTCCAATCATCTTTTACCCTTTCAAAACCCCTGGCCTAAATCACTACCAGCTAGCCTGTCACATTGGGAACCCAGATCCCACAGAGGAGGTGCCCCCAGGCAAGGGACCCTGGAAGGAGTGGGCAGGGGGCAGAGGCCCCACACACCCTCTGCTCTCCAGGGTCGGAGGGAGGAAATATACACTGGGGAGGGTTCTGTGGAATCCCCAGGGGACCTAGGGGGAGAAGACCCTATCCTGCTTGAGGGACCAAGTGGTTGGAACCCAGATAGTATCTGGGTCTAGTTATGTTTTTTTATTTGGTATCTATTGTTATTGTTGGTGTTATAAATTGTTGGGTGTATTAATTCTGTATAATGGGCTCTGTGAGGATGTCTTTATTAGCTAACATGCTTGTGGTATAAACTTGCTGGATTGACTGTCCTGGGATCCACCCCTCTTCTGGGTCTGAGGCACAGGTACTTACCTGAATGCCCTCCCTAAGGCAGACTCCCTCTGGCTAACTGACCTTTATATAAATATATGCATCTATATCTGTAATTATATCTGTCTTAAAGAGTTTTATATATAAATGTTGGTAACTCAGTAAATTGTATATAGTTAAGAACTTTGGGCTTGGGCCAGCTCTATAGAGGAAAGAGATATCTGCCTGAAACTCTGGCATCCCTCTCACAGCACCCCCTCCTGCCTATCCATCCCCTCCAATTGAGAATAGGGCACACCCTTGGGTGTACCTGGGTTATATACAGTTGTTTTTCTCTCCCATCTTCCTCCTGTGCTGGATATGCATTGGGTAGACTCAAGCATTGGGCCAACTGTCACGTGATAAGGCAAAATTCACTTTACTCACCACAGAGAATCTCTTTAACCTCTGCAGAAACGTAAACCAAAACAAAACAAGCCCAAACCCATTTCTCCCTTTTGAAGGAAATAGTTTGTATTTCTCCCTGCTGCTAATGATTAAAAAAGTAACTAAGAGTTTTCCTTTATCACCGTGGTTCAGTTAATTTTCTTCCCCTCAGAGGGAGGTGGCACAAACCTGCTTTCAACTTCACCCTCCTGTTTCCAGAGGAGCCACCCTGCTAGCACTTCATCTCATTTGATGTCACTATGTTCTGAATTCTGGAATTGCCCAGCAGGACTCCAGTAACAAGGTTTGTCAGTTAATCCTGAAACAAAACCAGCTTCTTCTGAACATTGTTCAAAAGCAGACCTTGTGGCAGAAATGGAAGTCCTGAGTGAAGCTTTCAAAGTCACAGTGATACTATGTTGCCATAGCAACACGCTATGGTGACATAGCATCCATGGGCAAAACCATGATGCCACAGCTACATCGCTGTAGCAACACACTCCCCCATTAAAGTACATTGCTACAACAACATAGTGCCTAAAAATAACCATACATAGTGCACACAGTGCAGTACAGGCTGTTACTACGTTTTGGAAGTTCTAAATGACAGCACAGTAACAACAGTTAGTTTCCACAGCAGCAAGTTTTATCTGTGTTATTTTTCTTGATGTGAGTCTCTGCCTGTGTGAACACAGCTTTGGCCTTCTGGATTTACAGTGGCGTCACTGAGATCAGCATTAGGCCCTCAGTTGTCCTTGGATTATTTTGTTTGATATTTCCCAACCCTTTCAAATACAGCAAAACTGAGTTATACCCAACAGTGTGTGCCTGGGAACAGAGGGTATGCTGAAAGGAGATGAATCACTCTGCCAGCTCTTCAGTGACCCCTTTATATTCTAACCCTCATCTGCAAGCCATGATCAGAACACTCTTGTATGGCAGCTGGGAGGCCTCCTCTGAGTAGGGTGACCATATGACCCAGTTTGGCCAGGACTGTCTCAGATTTTGTAGGTCATCCCAGCCAGTTGGTGAAAACAGAAACAAAAGTCCTGGATTGGCACCACACTGCCCATCCTGACTCCTCTTGAGCAGTGGCCAGAAGCAGGGAGCAGGCTGGGCTGGGCACCATTGCTCCTGCTTCAGGGGGGGATCAGATATGGGAGCAGAGGGTGGGGGAGAGAAGGGGAAGTATCCTGGATTTCCTTAAAAAAACATGGTCACCCTACCTCTGAGGCCACTTCCCAGGCTAGAGCATGAGTCAGCTGCCAGAAGGCACTTGAGCAGTAAGCGTCCAACAGTCTCACCCTAGAGCTCGAGCACATCCCCTTGGAGAGAACAATCTTAGAACATCCTGACAGCCTTCTGTGACAAGCAGAGCAGCCAAAATAAAGCCTGCTTGATATTTTTGCCTCTCATAGATTCTTCCTCTCCTTGGTCCCCTGGATCAAGTCTGATGAACTTCATTTACCAGTGCTAAACCTGTAAGCAGGAATCCTGGTTGGTATAATGGATGGGCACCATAACTGTTGGCAGAGGAATTATGATGAATTCATCTAGTGTAATAACATATTTTGTAGCACTGTTTTCAATAGATAGTATTTTCGAAAGTGCTTGGTGTTACCCTAATTCTGGTTCCCTTGAAATCAAGAGTGGTTTTGTCATTGACTTAAGTCTTAGGGTCTTTCTTTTCAGGTGTTTATGCCATACTCATCCTGGACTGGGAGTAGAGTTAGGCCAACCCTGAGCACTTCTTAAAATCCTGCCCAATGTTTCTATGACATATATGAGGTGATCATGATGGTAGAAGGGGCATTGTGAACCAGGATCTTGAGTTCTTTATCTGATTCTCCCAGACTCTGAACATGTCACATAATCTCAGGCTTTAATGTGCAATAGAGCTAATTACTTTGCAGTAAGCACTCGCATTTACACTTGCAGTGACTTACTGAGAAGTAACTGGCACTAATTGCAAGTAAATATGCTACCTGCAAATGCAAGTAGCACATTTACTTGTGATTAGTAACTGCACAGTAGCACACGTGTAGACATGTGACTGACAGCAAATGTGTTTTCAGTGAGCTGGGCAGCAGGGGGTAAGAGATTGTCCCCACCCAGATTCCAGTGGCAGAGCCCACCCCGGCAGCAGGCAGCTCCTGGGGGCAGGGAGCAATGTCCCCAGCAGCAGGGGCAATCACAGGGAAGAGGCTGAGAGATCCTTATTTCCCAGCCCAAGTCCCATAGTTGCAGAGCTCCAGCTGGGGGTTGGGAGATAAGGATGTCTCATCACTAGGAGGTAAGGCATGGGTGGGCAAAATGCCGTCCGCCAGGCCATTCTATCTGGCCCACAGTGTTCCCCCCCATAATTAGAAAATTAATGTTTATCTGCCTCTGGCTGTCTATCATGCAACCCTTGATGGCTTGCCAAAACTCAGTAAGTGGCCCTCTGCCCAAAATAGTTGCCTCCCCTGTCTCAGGCCGGGAGATAAGCTGTCTCCTGGCCCTTGGGCTAGCACCCAAGGGGAGCCTAGAGCTCCTCCTGGCTGCTACAGGGTCTGGTTGGAGGGTTGCAAGGACTGGGAGCAGTCTGCTGCTAGAAGCAGCAAATCTGGTCCTGTGTCCCTGCACATGTAGACATGTGCCTGGGAGAACTTACTCTCAAGTAGTTTATGCAAAAGTAAACTGCTCTCAAATTATTTGCATGTGTAGACATGCCCTTAGATTTGTCCATGCTTAAGAAGTGTATTTATTTGTTGTCTATTTTCAGATAGACTATTCAGATATCCTTCTAATGGCAGAAAAATTAAACAATCAAAAATAATTGTTCAATGGGTGTCTTGCAAGAGACTTTGGATTGGGTCAAAAGATATTGTGCTTTACCTGTGGCAGATTAGGGTGTTATGTTCTGTGGCTGTATCAGGGTTGATTGTGCAGTTTTATTAATAGGTTGGACAATCAATTTGTATAGGAAGATTTTGATAGGGATGGTTCTACCTCTGGTCAGGGGTTGAACTAGATGACCTCTAGAGGTCCTTTCCATATCTACTTTTCTATGATTCTATAAACATTCAACTTTAGCATGTTTGGCACAATATTGGTGTCAACTATTCTGACATGTTGTCAGTTCCACCAGCTTTGTAATATGATTGTGTCTGCAATCAGCCAGGTAATGTTGCTGCAAAGTAATATCTGTAGATACAAGTTTTGAGATTAGAGATCCTCTTTCCTCTTGACACTATAATATAAATCCTGAGCATTACCTGAAATGCACTTTGACAGTATACAGCAAGCAACAGCAGGTACACAGCTGATAGATGTCACATTCTGAGGGAAGGATAATGATAAATTAAACATTTTTTCTTTTCTGTCTTAACAGACACAGACTTGATGGAATTGAAACATAACACCAAACAAAAAAAATGGTTTCCTTGACAGCCATATGACTTGAATAAGTGTCAAGGTCAGCAAGGCTGTCTCTAAAAGCATTTCAAAGATAGTCTTCGATAATACAACAGCAAAGGTCTCAGACCTTTCAGTGAGTTCTGTGCAGAGGGGAAGTAACTACTACTGATTTCCTAATGCAGCTGCTGAGTGTGGTTCGCTCTCTTTTTCCTTGGACATTTATTGTATACAGAAGCAATTTTTAAAAAGCAGCTGAAAGATTTAAGAACACAGACCTATTGATTTTCAATACACCTCGTGTTCCCCTCCTAAATCCCTACCACTTATTTTTTCAGCATCTGAAATGCTGAATGACTGCATGTAGCCCTGAGGAGTACAAATGAGTTAAGCAGCAAGGCTGATATTCTCAAAGACATTTAGCTGTTTAGTTCCTGTTGAAATCAAGGAGAGTGAGGCACCTAATACCTTTTGAGGACTTGTACCTGTGTCCCATCAATACAAAGGTTATTAACAACGTAACCAATTATTTCCAGCTTCATTGTGGATGCACACAGATCCATTACTGCATAAACACTTGTAAATGCTGCACTTCGACTTATTGAGTTTACAAGAAAGAACACTGAAATATTGGCTTGTTAAGCATATCTACTCATGTCTAATTCCCAGCAAGCATCTTATCAGTGAATGCACTTCCAGAAAGGAGAAGATTAACAGTGTAGTTAAACAATAGTGTAATCAACAAGATTTGTGCCTTGGGTGCAAACCTTACCAGAAGCTCTGGTCCCCTCACTCCCCTGCTGTGAGGGAACTGTCGGTGAGGTATCAACTAAGGGCTTGATGCTCCCTACAGCCATTGCCCAGTGCTTCTGAATCCCATCACTGATGAACTGGGAAACACCAAATTTGGTGGCACTTCCGTCAACAGCAGTGTTACACAAACCCCTGGCCCAACAAGCCCCACACAATCCCCAGGTGCTATCCCAGCTTATCACCAGTACCCCCCTTTAATCTGGCATCTGAGGCTCATGATTTAGTCACCCACTGCTACTTACGCTACTGTAATTACATGTGTTAAGTGGAAATATGCAACATTGGTGTACCAGGCTAGATAGGAGCAAAGAATATTTTCTCTCCTCATAAGAGCCACTGCACACAAAACCAAGAAGTTAACCTTTTAGAACTTGGGTAGCAAGTCCTCACAACTCCATTGAGGTCATTCTCCCACAAAGCTCTAGGTTTACTGATAATTAATAGGGAAGGGTTATTAGCAACTTTTAGCTTACATCTTCAAAGCACTCAGTCCTACAATAACCCTGTGAGGCAGGTGGGTATGAATATGCCCAGTGTAAAATAGTAACTGGGAACCCTGTGAGATTTAGCAACTGTACTAAGATTACACAGTCTTCCTCCAAGCCCAGTGATGTCAGAAGGTTTTTTTATATATGGCCCTAAAAGAGCTGGGAATAAAACCCAGAAACCCTGGCTTCCAGTTTCCTGGTCTAGTTGCTAGACAAGACTACATCATAACAGTGATTAACACCCAACCAGCCATGCTTTTCTTTATTCACCTAAAAGAGGGGTCAGCAACCCCTGGTATGCGTGCTAAGCATAGCAAACAAGGCCATTTTGCTTGGCACACCACCACCAGCCGAGGCTCTAAGCAGCTGCTGCCAGCCACAGAGCCCAGGCTGCTCCCAGCAGGCGGCTGGGAGGCTGCAAGCCCTGCTGCAACCAGACCAGGCTCCATGGGCTGCCTACAGGCAGGAGGCTGCAAACAGCTGCTCCAGGCTCTGGCATGTCAGCACCTTCAAAGGTAGACATTGTGGATTTTTCAGCACCCCAGCTGAAAAACATTGCCTACCCTCGACCTAAAAGTAGTTTGCTCTTTGAAGTATCTGACCAGCAAGGTGTTTCCTGATTTCAGTTTCTAAGAAGTTAACAATATAGAAGGTGTTGGCTGAAAGAGATTTACTGTGAGGAGGCACAGGACTGAAAACCGGCACTGGTGATTAGTTCAGGGAGATTACCATTAACTCTTTGGGTAATATTTAAACTACAGTGCTTCCCCTGAGAGCACAAAAATACTTTTCTGCAGTCCATTGGCTTCTCATTTCTTTTTCTGCTGTACCATATGTGACTTGTGTTTTTCCTTCTTTTCATAAACCTGCAGAGAAGGATTATTTTATATCTTTTATATTCCTTTTTCAGTGGAATACTCCTGGTATTTCTTCCTTTACAGGCAAATCTCATTTAACTTCATTTTTTTTTAAACATAAAAGGGAAAATCTATTCCCTTTCCATTGCGCTAATTTAATTCTTTGCTAGATGCATCATTCAATACTGTAATGCAGTGATACAAGAGCAAGATGGACGTTTAGCTTAGACACAATATCTACAAACACTTCTTAGTTCTATCAAAGGAAAGATGATGCTAAATATATAAATGAAATAATGTTCATAGCCAAGACAGATAGAAGTAAATTTTAAGATGTAAATTAAATACCTTACATTGTATTTAATCAGTAAAGCAATAGAGTCCTGCTTCCAAATGGAAAATTGATTGTTTGAAATGTTTTCCCTCAAGCCTGGCTCCCATGAGTTGGAGCACTGTTTGTTTAGGTTTCTGTATGACCGGCTCAGAAATCCAGATACAATGTGGCTCTAAATCTCAGGAAATCTGCTCATCACAGGTCTGAAGATTTACCTCAATATCTAGTCTGGGTTCTGCTACACCTGGCACAGGGTCCCACTGCTTGAAAGTGAAGCAGAGAGATGTTGCAAAAGCAAAAAGCTGGAAGGCAGAAGGAGTCAATAGGCTGACGCAAAAGCCTAAGCCAGTTTAGATGCAATTCAGTACCAGCCCCTAGTCATTTCTGTTTAAGTTCTTTGCTGTTTGAATGAAGCCTGCAGCATACATTTGATTCTCTGTCGCTGACTTCTGCCTTCTCCTTGCCCCCCAGAGAGGTAGACAGGATCTCCTCCTTCTCTGCCTTTGACATCTAAAGGCCATGCCTTTGGAGCACTCACTGATCATTCTTAATCATGGTCCCAAAGGGATCCAGAAACTCTACTCTGCAACTCCAGGAAGCACTCTTTCTCCCACAGGCTTCTGTCCTGGAACATGAGATGGCTGGGTCAGCATGACTGAGGCTATTGCTAATGAGAACTGATAAACAGAAAGTGGTTCTGTAACAAGCAGCTTTCCTTCTCTCCCTTGGAGACAAAATAGGTCCTCTCCACCATCTCTCTGAAAGCAGTTTCCCAGCCTAGGTTTTCCTCTGTCTCTTAGGGCTTTTCTCTGCTACAACCAAAAATATTGGCCAGGCTCCTGTTGACTTCAGTTCAAGGAGACTGGAGTGTTAAGGTACCTAAAAACCACTAACAGAAGCAAATCCAGAGATTTTGGAGAGGGGTTTTGTGAGGAGAAGGGAGGAAGGGCAGAGTAGATCCTCACATGCTGAACTGAGTGGTGTGCTTCTGCCCAGCACTCACAGGCAAGCAATTGTCAGGCTGAAGACCAACAAAGCCCGCTGCCATCCCACTGTATCCCCTATTGGCTACCAAGACCTCTATCCAAGGTACAGGTCAGTCAAGTCATACATACATTTAACTTGCGCGAATTCAACTATACGCAGTGGGGGGGGGGTAGGGCTTGAGTCTGCACGCAGTGCTGCTGCTTACCTGGAGGCCTGGCCACCACCATGCTGCCAGTGGTGACTGCCTCTGCCTCCAAAACCTTCCACCGCTGCCATGGAGCTGTGACCGGAGCTGTGTGGCCAGCTGCTGGGCAGCAGCAGCAGCGAGATGGTGGCCAAGCGACACGCAGCCATCCCCACCACCACCCCGCACTGCGCCGCTGCCACCAGCCACACAGCATTAAGCACAGCTCCACCGCCACCGTGGGAAGTTTTGGAGGCAGAGGCAGTTACTGCTAGTCAGATTGTTGGCACGGTAATACGCAATTTGACTATACACAATTTTCGCCTTATGCACGGACTTCAGAACGTAACTCCCGCATAAGATATGACTGACCTGTATTTTTAATACTAAAGGTCTGCGTGGCTTTCTGTGAGATGTGCTCAGTGCTGAGATGTGTTACTAATGTATATGACTGGCAAGCATAAGCACTGACAGCTTCATAAACACTACAGTTGCAGTACATTAACCTGCAGTACATCTATAGTGGATACTTTTTGCTGAGCCTAATCCAATGCAAATGGCAGAAAGATTTGATGGCTAAAATATGCAGAACATTTGGAAACAAGGTTGAAAACCTGTATGTTTTAGTGCTTATGTGTTTCTTCTTTAGATGCTTACATTAGTATGGACCATATGGCACTAACAAGGCCAAAAGCTTCTCTGACTGCAGTTCTAAAAAGTAAAGTAAATCCTGGAAGGTGAACAAGCAAGTCAGTTTTCAAGGTACTATATAATTGATAAGTAATTGTATTGCAGAGCTCCATTCACCTTAAACTCGTGACACAGGAGATATAAACAAAATTAATCACATTAAATTCAATAAATAATCTCACATAATTTCTCCCTTAGGGAGAAAGAGAACCACACATAATTAAAGCTAATCATACTCTTCAATACAGCTGTGTAAAGCGTAGGGGTATTTATCGTGATGATAGAAGTACAAAAACCTGACTAGACTGTGTACGATGCACATAATGCTCAGAAAGTGCATGACAGAATCAAGTGACACAGCACTGAAATTCAGTTATATCTGGAGTAGAATACAGCAGCTAGTTAAAACCACACCTTAACATTGCATCAGTATTGGAACACATGGAAGAGACTACCACAGAAAATACATAAATGTATTGTTGCTGTTGTTATTTAGATTTAGTACTATAGATAGCAGGGGATATATGAGTAACTCATCCATACTGTGAAGTGTATACAATACTGCATAGCGTAACAGTCGATGGATGACCTGCTCCATTGGGTTTGTTATATGTGAATTTCTTTGAATTTTCTGAATGCACAGTGAGCAGCATTTATGCTCTTAACTTTTTCTTGCTTTCAGTGGTGCCTTTCTGAGAAACATATCCTGTGTGAATAAAGGAAACCAGTGTTTCATTAATGGGACTAACAACAGGTCCCAAATTAAAAATGTGGTTGAGAAAGCTTCCAGTTGAGAAAGCACAGATGACTTCCACTTTGCCCAGTGCTGGACAAAAGCAAATGCTCAGGCTATATAGTCTGTCCTATACATGTTTCTGATGAAGCACAAGACACAGTTCATGGGCCCCAACTACCCCATGAACTCTGCCCTTTACAAATGCGTAATTCTACTTCCTTAGTCAACTCCCCTCCAGTGGAGACTCCTCCATCCAGGCACAGGCCTCAGCTTTATTCTTACCCTCTCATCTCTCCACATATAAGGCAAAAACTGGAGTACTGTACTAATGAAACTAGATGGTGACTTGCCAGTTCCAGCTTTGAAAAAAGGTGTGTAGCAGTCTTACCTTTCAGAGCTTGGGTTGAATCCCAGGCTTGAGATTCTGCTGTTTCGATTGGTAAAGCCCATCCACCAATCAGGGGGCGCAAGAGAAATGAAGTCACGTCCTTTTCCTGAGGGGAGAAGAACTTCCCCGGACCTGATTGAAGACTGCAAGACTGTCATGTCCAGAAGACTTCAGGGGCACAGACCTGGAGAGTATAAAAGGAACTGCGTGCCTAGCATGAGGGAGATGCATTGGGGAGAGAGAAGAGTGGGACTTAGAAGAGCTGAGGAGTGCTGCTTAGCAGGGCAAAGCAGTAGCCCAGGAAGAGCCCCTGAAGACTTCTATCTGCGGGGAGCTGCAGACAGCTCCAGCGACTAAGCTCTCAGTGCACAGCAGACCCTGGGAGCTGCGTGAGGTGGCTCAGGTCAGCAACCTTTGGCTCGCAGCCAGAGACACGGTGCACAGGCCAGTGCACAGAACAAGATCTTTGGAGCTGCTTGGGCTGCTCAGGTCCACAACCTCCACACGAGGCCAAGAGCTCGGTGGAGGAGGCACTGCATGGAGGGTGAGAGACCCTGGGAACTGCTTGAGGTGGATCAGGTCTATAGCTGCTGGCATGGGGCAGCAGCTCAGTGCAGACAATGCTGCACAAAGGCCTGGATGCTTGCAGAACAAGCCCTGGTGCTGCATAAGGCTGTCCATTCCTCCAACCCCTAGCACAAGGCAAAGCACCCACTACATACAGTGATGCATATTGCCCTAAGCTGGGCCAGCGGCAGCAGAGTCGGGTAGCAGGAAAGCCCAGCGGGGAACAGAGCTCGACCTGGAGAGCAGGAAGCAAACCTCCGGGACTGTGAAATAGTGAGTTACTCTGGAGAGAGAATCCCCCAGGATTGTGAAGGGGCATCACGTGGGCTGCTCCTGGGTGATGATAGCGGGGAAGGGGGCTTAGGAGTCTCTGGGGTCTCTCTCCTTTTCTTTCCCCCCACCTCTTTTCCTGTAACAGTACCTTGGGCGTGGAACCCCCTACCTGGAGAGCACCCGGGTAGTCTAAGGATTGCTGGTTATATTTGTAGACTGTGCCTTATAGTTTATATGAATAAGTGCATTTCACAGGCCCCTACCTGTACTTAAACACTCCTAGGCTAGGTACAGAAATTACATATAAACCGGTATAAGTAATCAGAAACTGGTTCAAATCTGTAACATAACAGAAGCTCAGTGCACATAAACTGCTTTCAAAATGGCCAAAACTGGTTTAAGATAAACCTGGATGGATGCAGTATCAGACTTAACTGATTTAGGTTAAATCAGTGTTTTCACCTTTTGTCCCAGGTCCCCTCCATATTCAAGTGAATTCACAGTCCCCCAACATCCCAGGATGCTTTGCAGGGTAGGAGTGCTAGCCTTGGCCCAAACTCTTTGCTCCTGCTGAGCAGGAAGGCATGCTCTAGCACCCCTTTGCTTCTGACCTGGGCCACTCTATTTAGATAGCTGCATTTCTGGAATCAAAAATGAATGTCTGTTTACTTGCTTATTGGTTCAATCTGTACAGTGAATAGACTAACCTGTAAAGATGGAATCAATTCAGCCTCAGGCTTTTTGGCTGTCTTTACTTAGCCCTAGAGGATAGGAGTGAAGTGTGGAACTTAGTTAATGCAGCAATAAGCTTTAGAAGAAATTAAAGGAGTTAAACTAGTTACTTCTGATGTAAGTGTGAGGAAAGGATTGGGGTCAAAGACAGGCACAGAAGCTGTATGCAGTCTGGTCCCAAATATGCACCATATTGCCAGACATTCTGAAACCCAAGTAACAACCAAAAAATACACAAGGCAAATAAAATATTCATACTTAGCTTGTAAAGAAAAGCTGCCCTTTATGGTATATGCTTAATGCCCAGATGGAAATAAGAACATAAATAGAAGTTCAAATGCTCTTTCTTTTTTTTGACTTATTTCCAAATTGGTATCTCAGCCTTATTCTTGAAATCCAGAGGACCTCCCAGTGAACCAAGAATTAACATGAATAAACACTTTGAGCATTATTCAGTGAGAGTCTGTACAGTCCTTCTCAGGGGACACAGCTGCAAGCCACATGTGTGCCTCAGGCTCTGAGGGTCTGTGTGGTCTGTAATATATATTGGAACAGTTCAAGAGTTGCTGTAATTTAAACTGTTTCAAGCAAAGAGGTTCTCTTTGTAGTAGGCTTGTACAGAACCTAGAGCAATGGGGCCCTGCTCTCTAGCAGCTACTGCTCAGATTGTAAATAATACTAGCACAGCAATTGCTTCACAGTCCAGAACTGCTGAACCAGACAGCATAGACCCCAACCTGTTCCCCAGTAGTTCCTCCCTCTGAGGACTGTGAATGTTGTCTGTGTTCTGGAGGAAGGGCCCAGTGGTCATTTTCCTCTTTCTTTTCTGACCTTGTAGGCTGCTAAGGGCCCATTGTGGGGTGGAGGAAGGAGAGACTTTGGCCCATACCACAAAGAATTTTTCAACCAAGGATCTCAAAGTGCTCTGCAGATATTAAGGGCATTTATACACACACATTTTCATGCTCCAACAGGCCAGATCTCCGACGTTAATCAACTTGGAAATTAATTGAGTCTGTTACATATATGAGCTGATGTGCACTGTGCTGCGTCGCGTGCAGTTGTATAAGTGACAAAATGCACGCCAGCATGTAGAAAATGGCAGTGATGAGCTTTTGAACTAAAACACCTTCGACGTATTTAATTCAAAAGCACACTGCCTCCATTTTCTCAGTGCTGGTGCACATTTTGCCACCTATACAACTGCATGTGCCGCAGCGCCAGGCACTTTTAAAACTGCCTGGAGCTGTGGAACAAGCGTGTGTGCAAATGCCTTAAAAGCTGCCCTATCAAACCAGTTTATCGAACTGGGCCTCTCTATAATGGCATCAAATAGTACATGCCTGTGATGCAGTTGTAAACAGGTTATTACCTTGGGCCTCAGATAATTTTCTGAGCTTCAGACTCATTCTCCTCCTCCTTCTTGTGTCCTTGTTGCAACAAGGTATTTAACAGAATTCGCAGATTCACTGGAATCTGACAGGGCTGCATCGTAAGTACTTCTACTGTGGTCTTGAGCTGTCTTTGGAGATCTATGGAAAGGGGGATTCTGGAGACTGCAGGTTGCCTGGGCAAGAGTTTTACTAATGTATAGCTTTGTCTCTTTGCAGACCTGAGTGTTGGAATGCCCTTCCTTTAAATTAGAATTAGTCTCTGTTACCAATAGGATTCTTTTCACCAGAGCCCTCCAAAGATTGACCTGGTCACTTGTCCAATTTGGTATCCAGTTAACTTTAAGTAACACTAACCACTATTACAGGTTGCCTCCCTGTAATATGACCTGGCAAGTGGCTCCTTTAGACATTTTGGCAGCAACCTTTGAGGGTACTAGGCATCAGGTCAACTGCTGGGTGTGTAGGATGTTTGTTTCTGGCTTTCCTGCTGTTCAAGCAGAAAATCCACAGCTATGTCTGTCTCCCCAGGTTCACAGCATGGACACACCCCATTCCTTTGTTCATTCATTACTTTTGTAACTTTCTCATCCCAAATTGTCCAATCCTCAGGTACCATACCTTATCTTTGTAGATAAAACCTACTCAGTGTTTGGTTTTGTTTACTTATAGGGTAACTGTTGTACCTGGACCACCTAGCGTACCAATCACAGCACTCATCTTTTCCTCATCCCCATGTAGTTTAGTTTGCAACATTGCTACTTGTATATTCTCCACGTGCCTCTCTACTTTGCTACTTGTAATGTTGCTTTATAAGACACTTTGTACAGTTTTATTGCTCAGTTCCATGAAGGCCTACTATATGGTTAAGACCAAGGGTGGGCAATTATTTCATGCGGAGAGCCGCTTACTGTTTTGGCAAGCTGTTGAGGGCCGCGTGGGTAGCCCCATCCTTTGATAGATGCCCCAACCCATGGTCACCATCTTGGGACTGGAGTCCCGCCCTCTAGCCCCTGACATCTGCCACCAGAAGTTCTTCCCCTGACCGCCAGAAATACACCTTTCGGCAAGGGGTTTTGCCATCTCAGAACCAGAAAAATACCAAATTATAGTCTAAAAATTGAACATCTACAACATTCATTAATTTGATTTCAAACAATATTTTTATCCTGATGTACTTATGTTTGTATAATGTACTTAGAGGTGATTGCACAATAGTTTAAAATTAATAGCTGTTATAGTTGAGTTTGTTTACATCTTCAGGTAACTGAGCCCTTCAGGAGGCCCTGAGCATAAAAAAGTAAGTAATCTTGATGGATGATTGCTAAAGGATATTGCATTTGATTTGTATGTACATCTATTTGTATGTATATGTAAACAGATATACTCTAATGCTGTAGGCTTATGAGAATCTTGAGATAATTGAATGGGGCTTTGTGCATCACTGCAGTAAAGCCTGATGTTGCCTATGTCAAAGTCAATTTTTTGTTCTATATTGTGGACTAGGATCCTTGCCTCTGTGGACAGCCTAATATCAGTCGGATATCAGGATATCTAAGTTCAATGGATGGAGCAAAGAGAACAGGTGAGTATGAACACATTCATTTTGTGTCACTATTCAAGAAGGAAGTGTCTTTATAAGGAGCCATTCAAATAAGAGAGGCACGTGGAGAATATAGAACAATTTGTTGGAGGTTCTAAATTAATATCCAAAATTATATTTCTACAGTAGTATATTCTTAAAAAAAATCCTATCAGAGACAGCTGATTGGCTGGATTTTGCGTTGTATTTTTGTCTGTATTAATTATATTGGTCATTATAATCCTTAATCTTTAGAATGAAAACAAAACCATAAAAAACTTATTTTTGCTTCATAACAATTGTTTGGCTGTCCTGCCTTCCAAACAGAAACTGGACAGATTTCCCTGTTTATAGAATTTGGAGAAGAGTCAAAGTACTCAAGATGCTAGAAAAGATTGGAGAGATCTTCTTACCGATGCTGCTTAAATTCTGAAGACTGGATATGTGGAGTGTCCAATTGAAACATAATCTGTTCATATTCCTGTTTCTTATTTTCTGGTCATTTTTAGCATTTTAGTTAGATTTTTTAGGCAGAATAGTTCTTCTTTATATTGTAATAGGCATTTGTGAGGGATGAATACAGCTTTTTGTAGAACTAGAAAATCTGTCTCCCTAGACTTGTTCTTCCATTCTAATTGTGAGCAAAAAGTGGAGGCATTAGTATAATAACATATTTTTGCAAGAGTTTATTTCCAAATATAAAAGTTGTATCTAGGCCCTTCAGAAGAGCTACTAGCATAACAAATATGATAATGTCAAGTTTTATCTAAGGGGGAGATTTACAAAATCAAAAATTTAATCATAGAAATCATAGAGAAATAGGGCTGGAATCTAAATTCTTGGTAAGGCTACTGTAAACTTTGAGATAATACAAAACATAACAACCTAATCTGCCACAGGTAAAGCAAGGAAACCATGAAAGCCAGTGTAAACCTCTATAAAAGGTTGTTAATGTATGCTTGGGAGATCCCAAGTAGAGGGCCATGTCATGCACTACAGAGCAAGGCAAACCCCACTTCAGCCTGTACCAGTCTGACCATGGAGTAAAATTCCTTCCCAAATATGGTGATCGGTCTGACCCTGGGCAGAAGCGCAAGACCCTCTAGCCAGGAACCTCCAGCTTTGGTCCCAGCAGGACCAGTGGCACAACCCAGTCAAAACCCCCATCTTTGCTGCGGCCAACACCCAGTGCTATGGGCTCCTGGTACCTCCTGAGTCAGGGGAGCATTTGCCCTCCCAGCAGACAGTCATCGACTCGGGGGGGAGGAAGGAGAGGGGAGTCCCCCTGCAGCCTATCCTGCAAACCGGGGAAGCAGGGGGGTCCCCCACAGCCAATCCTGCAGACCCGCAAGTGGTAGCGAGCCATGCCACTGGCACTTCTGGCCACTGGCGGACCGCTTCTCCTGGCACCCCCACTCCACAGCCAGCACTCTCAGGGCAGACAGGAGAGGTCTTGCCAGCCTCCCTGCTTGGGAACATTGGCTGACAAGAAGTGCACCAGCCCCCTACTCATTGCCACTGCCCAGTGCTTGAGGGAGATATAAAAGCACCCTGACACATGTAGCAGAAATGGGGGGCAGATTAAACCAGAAAAGTCCAGAAGTATTTGAAATAGCTATAATAGAACATAGGCATAACTGTGCCTAGATCATCCCCAACGAATGGCTGTCTAGCCTCCTCCTGAACACCTCCAGTGATGGCAAGTCCACAACTTCTCTAGGCAGTCAATTGCCTCACTAGTCCCATCTAAAAGAAGTGGGTGAACCTATATATGCATATTAAGGCAAAGCAATAAACTGGCACATATTGAACTGGAGTTTATTGCTCCTGGGTACTGTGTTTGCAAGTATGACTGGGACCGCAGCATGTTAAGCTGGATGGGTCAGAGCAGCCCCAGCTGCCAGTGGGGCCAGGTGGATCAACCTGTCAGCCTGGGGCTGCTCTGATCTGGCTCAACATGCTGTGGAGGGCCTGGCTGGGGCACAAGAGTGCTCCAGTATGGGGCTAGCCAGCAGATAGCCCCAACACTGAAGCACCCTCATGCCTCAACCAGCCAGGTCAGCTTCTACATGTGTGTTGCTGTGCACAAAAAAAATCTGCTGAGACGTTTATTAGTTTACTGAGGCCTAATAGGGTTGTACATGTAGACACTGAGATATTTACTGAAGAGCTAATTAGGCAACTCTGTAGTATATACATATGTTTTCTGTAGACATGCCTAATGGGACTGAGTCCTGATCTACCCTAGAATAATGTATTATAGTATAAAATTGATTAGTAGTATTTTCTTTCTTTTTTACTTTTTATATCAGACAAAGCACTTATGTAGATGCAGTTGTAGCAATAAAAACAGGCCCTTATAAGAATTCATATGTATATTAGAAAAGCAAACATTTTAGATAAATCCTATATCAATATCTTGAAAATTTCCCCCCCTCCCCCACTTCTCTTCAGCTTGAGCTTTCATTCCTCTGGAAGCATCAGTGATTAGTTGTTGTCACTGGGATTTAAATTACTTTTCTAAGATCAAATGCTTTGCTAAAAAGGCTGTTATGCTTTGTATCATACACATAATGGTCATCCCTCTAATGCAATCCTTAAATGCTTTCCACAAAATCACTGGGGAAGCTGCTAGTAGAAATTGACATTCTCCACAGGATGAGTTAGATACTCCTGCTACAAGCTAAAAGGAAACTGGAGACTCCTCTCACTTAGGACTGTTAAAAAGTTAGAACAGCATGCATTTATTAGCAGGAAGCATCCCCATTACTTAACACGCAACCTGAGGCAAAAGAACCTGCCAAATAACTAATAAGAGAATTATTTAATATACAAATTATATTGCCACTTTAATTACCTATCAGCATTGCTTCTACACAAAAAAAATCAGTAAGATTTTCTTTTAGTCTCATAGTGAAGGGAAATAGTACAGTTTTATTCAGACGTTAGTCATATTCTGTGTTTCTCTGAAAGCTAGCATACTGGAGTTATGTGGCATGTGAGAATTTATGCTGTCAACTTATAAACAAGCAAGTTTCTAGTCTTCATGTTAATGGAGTAAAACTTTAAAATATGAATACTAAAGTCTCAGCAATTGTAGGTCAAAGAATCAGAATATTTATTATTTCTGGTCTGATTTGGAAATCTTGAGCATAATCTCATGATTTAGGGCACAGGGAGCTGATTATCGCATTTTGAATGTGTGTGAATTAGTTTGCTCATTTCTTTTACCTGAAACATTTCAGTACTCTCATATGGATTTAAATCTCAAGGCCTTTCATGCTAGCCAGACACAAAGAAATTATAGTCATATGATATGAGAAAAAACTCCAAGATCATAATATTACTATGTGTTCATCTTGTACTACACCTCTTTCCTGGGGAGTAGATGAATAGTTAGCAAGTCTAATGGAAAACTGTAAATGCTATTGGGTTTCAAGCCAATATCTGATAACAACAGCAGCAATAGATTATTTATTGTCTGATGGTTTCAGACCATGCTCTGCCCCTGTTTTGCTTTCAATTTGACATTGATCTCAGCGTACAGTTGCAAAACACATTAGCAAAAGGCCCTGTTGTTTAAACCTCCATTAAAGGGTAATGAAGCATTGCATCAACTAATGCAAACCTTACTCAAAGTAGGCCTTCAGAAATTCAAATGAAAACCTTTGGTACAAAAGTTGAAGCCAACTGACTCAAATGCTTACTTAGAGGAAGCATTGGAGGAGATTCAAGAGCAACAAACCCAAACTTCAGTTAATAATATCACAGCCAAGATAAAATTATATATAATATACATGAGTTGCTCTTGTAGGCATGTGGTCTTTTTAGTTCCTTGTTCTGGCAAACAAAAATAATCAACCAAATTTGTTAAGTGATCAGAAATTTCTGCCAGAAAATTATTACCTATCGGTCCTGCCATTAACAACAACATGGAATTTAATTGAAAATTTCCTGAAAATAGTTGTTTAGGATGAAATGTTGTCGTCTACAGAAACCACCTAAAAATTACATTTGAAAGTGCTTGTAAGTTTTAACAGCATGCTTTTAAATCTTTACTTTAGTAGGTAAATTCAGCTTTGGTTGTAAATTTCATAGTTATACCACAAATCTGTTTTCAAAAGTTCATGCCACACAAAGTAGGTTTTCTTTCCATGAATCAAATTAAACATTGGTTCACAGCTTTGCAAAGACCTTTAACATATCCCATTGTATTTTTCATTGCAATACTATAACTAATTCTTATTTATGCCATCTGATTAACTAAATCTGATGGGTATTCTCCAGTGTAAACTGAAAGGCCTCTTATTTTGTAGGTAGATATGACCATACATTTACTTTTGACATTTATTAGCTACATTATAGCTGATTATTATTTATTATACCTCATAATAGTAGGAGACTTGCTGTCCCCTGGTGGATAGTTTATTTTGAAAGTTCAGTGTGTCCATTATGGTTTCTATCACACTAACATAAATTATAGACTGGCTTGCATTAAGATTTACATTGGGCAGCCAAAATGAAAATCCCAGATAAACTATTCTCCAGCACAACGAGTAGGAACATGATAAAAGACATACGCTCAATAATTATTGTAACTGTATTGCTTTAACTAAGCAGGAGAATTTTAGAGATAGTATTATGGCTTTCAATAATAGTTTATAGTAAATGATATACATAATAAAACCAGTAATTAGGTAGAGGGAGTGAGGCTTTCACTTTATTTTATTTTTTAAAGCAAGAACTAGAGGTTCTCAACCATTTTGATTCAAGGAACCCCTTGTTAGACTCAAGGCATCCCACAGAAAATGGCAGCTCTTATTTTTCATTCTTTTTTGACTACGGAAAAATAATACAGCAATTTTTCTGTTACAAACAACTCAGAAAGACCACAACAGATCAGAATATTTTTAATACTATGGATTCTTATTTGAAATCATTGGGTTCTTATTGTGAATCATGTTTGCACACCTAACACTGCAAATACTGCATGGCATCCTGAAGTACCCCTAAAACAATCTGAAGACATTCCAGGGTGCCATTTCACCCTAGTTGAGCATCACTGCTTAGGACACAATACTGAATTTGCTTAATTTGGTGTTACAGAGAGGACGTGAAACTGTGTCTGAAAGGGCAGGAATGGCATGTAGCAGCTTCTGTACGCCAGTGTTCTGATACCAAATGGCTTTGATTGGCAGCTCCAACACCTGCACTCCTCATAGAAATACATGCAGTATGGCTGAACAAATGGCAGGATTGCTTAGTATTCAGCTAAAATACCATAATTTCATGAGTTGGGATTAAAACTATTTTTACATAAAATCTCTTAAACCAAAAATCACTGTTTCCACAACATAGGGGCTGCTCCTGCTTCTGCTGACATCAGTGTCAAAACTCTTGCTGACTTCCAACAGAACTGGGATTCTGCCCACTGTTTGCTTAGTCTGTGTAGCATTTTGGTGGAAATCTACAAGATCATTCCAACTGCCTTGGTGTGATGTCAGCAGGAGAGACTGTTGGAGTAAGACAGACTCCTTATCATTTGCAGCCACTGACGGCAATGTATCATTTAAAATGGTATTTTCTACTTCCAAAACGCATCTGGTTTTGCAATCATTATGCTTTTCACTCTCAACAATATCGAAGGTAGTTCCATATTTTCAAAGTAAATAACTTCCTGTGTTTGAAAAAAGTCTTGAAGTGTAAGTAGTTTCAACAGCCCTATTTAATACAGCAATCAAATACAAATAAATCACTTGGTTTTGATCTACATTAACTTTTCAGGCTGGCAAATGTATGTAAGCAAAGTAAAAACTACTCGTGTATTGCAACTTGTTGGAGGCTGCCTGCATACAGAACGAACAACTTTATTTCTTTATACAGTGTTAGAGTTAGGAGTTGTGTAGGGTTATACCTTCTCGTCTCAAAAAGTTTATTTCCTTAAATAAATGACAAGGATAGAATATATACCACTGTATAAGCCTTGTTAATTTCTTCTCATCCTATGCAAGAATTCACGAGTCCTTGAAAACATACCAGGAGTTCAAGGCTTTCAGAGTTTCTGCATCATTCTGTTTATACTATTCTGTTTATACCAGGAATAGTTTACATGGGTTAAAAATGTGTGTGCAGGCACTTCAGTGAATAGCAGAAGTGTTCAGTTTGGATGGCTTTCAAGAATGGGATGCTGAGCTGCAAAAAGGGCCTGTCCCCACCTCTTCTCTGAGGCCTTGTCTATGCTCATCTGCTTCTGCCAGCAGAAGCTGTGCTGGCAGACAGCATCCACTACTGCCCAGCTGACAGACTGTATGTACATCCACACATTTCTTGCACGCGCACACACATGCACGCGCGCGCGCGCGCACACACACACATGCACTCTCATATGTACATACATTCATATGTATGTATTAGAGGTATGCAAAGCAGACAATTTGATTCAGATTTGGCCCGATTCGGGGGGACAGTGATTTGATTCACTGATTCAGATTACTGTCCTGATTCAATTCAGCCAGATCTGAAGATTCAATTCTGATTTGGAGAATCAGTGATTTGGCCATAGACACAGCTTTATATGTTTTTTTCTACATACCTTGAAGTACCAGGCATGGATCGTGAATACTGAAATGGCAGGGCAAATGGAGCGTCCCACAAAACTTCTGGTCCACGTCCAAGTCTGCTGCTGAGTGTGCAGGGGACCCCCCCACACTCCTGTGGAACACTCTATCCGCCCCACCATCTCAGCATTCACAAGCCACGCCTAGTACCTTGAGGTACATAGAAAAAAAGCTTTATCTAAGGCTGAATCATCAAATCTCTCTAGATCAATTCAGAGGCTTATGATTCTATTTGGGGAGATCAGTGGGTCTCCTGATTTGATTTGGATTTGGAGATTCGGCCACCAAATTGGGCCGAATCTCCTCCAAATCGAATCGGCAACCAAAGCTTTGCACATCCCTAGTATGTATACATTCATATGTACATACATTCTTGCATGCATACTGGCCTCTGGCTGCTTTACTACTCCATCCAGGAAGAGCTCAGACCAGTTGCAGGCAATTCCTCAGCCTGATAAAGGGTGCTTGTGCCTGAAAGCTTGCTAAGAACTATCTGAGTTGGTCTAATAAAAAATATTGGATTTACCCTAAGAACCTTGTCCGCACACTTCTGGTACTTCTATAAGGCTCCAGTCTAACAGCTGTGCCACCAGAGCATGAAATGCATTCTGGGAAGGGACCCACTACTAAAAACTTTCCACACAGCAGAAGACAAGGGAGGTTATGTATACACCCCTTTTACCAGCTGCTGAGTTTACCTCAGAAGAGGGACTTTTGCATATGGATGCACTTTGTAGCATAGACAAAGATAGAGAGATGGATGCATCTGAGGGATGAGAGCATTTTATTGCTATTCTCACAATATATGGTTATTTTTTTTAAATAAAGCCTCAGCTGCCAGCAGCTTGTTGTTAGTTTGTGAGAATCTCAGGGTTATTTGTTTTTTAATTAAATTTAGCCATTAGAGCTGCAGCTCAAAAATGTGACTTAATTGAATTTTAGATATTCAAAAGCAAAAGGCAAATAAAAACAGCCCCCAACATACTGGTATTATTATTTTTTAACTATCATGATTTTTTATCTGTTCTCATGAATTTGTGGGTACTGTCTTGGTTTTTTAACATTTAGGGGTTGGCAATAGTGACATTTCTTCAGGCAATTTTGGTAAGGAATGATGTATGACAGTTTTGCTTTTTTTCCCCCTCATTAGCTACTTCAACCAGAGAAAGTTTGAATGCCTTCGGGTGTGGGTGGGGAAAAAGGAGGGAGTGAGTTTGTGATATATAACAACTGTAAAGGAATTTGATTGTCAGCTAGACACAGGGGCCAGTGAGGGAGAGGGTTTTTATATGGAAAATGAGGAGGGGGAAGAAACATTAATTTTTGCCATGAGCTATCTGTTGTTTTTATCTGCTCACCTTGGCATTTGGACTTGCAGCAATTCAGGGCAGGATTTGTTTTCTAGTATAGGTACCTACCCTACACTGGGGAATCTCAGAGAGAACACAGTTGCTAATGCAAGATTAATGTAGACCAAGGCATCAGAAAGTTTAGACTGTTTTATTCTGGGGGGAGGGGCAGAAGATACTTGCTTTCTGGGAATGATGATATAAGCAGTTATACCCAAAATGATGAAGTTGAATAAAGAGTTATTACTTAATGGCCACATCTACACATGATATTAGTGCAACACAACGTTCAGTGCTAGGGACTTCAGTGTTACAGTGGGCCTTTTTTTGCAATGCTCATCCTGATGCAGTCAATACAAACATAATGAAATCTTATAATCTTTTATCATGACCCCAGTGGCTCATATGTAGAGCTTAATGCAATTTTCTAGTAGCTGAAAAATGTAATTGACAGAGAAGTCTCCTTAGTCTAAAATTACACTGATGCTCTAATTTGCTGTTTAAAGCTTCTTACAGAGGAGATAGTTTGTTCAGACATACAAAATAAGCCAGTTAAAAGACCAGGTTTAGGAACATTAGTAATGTCTAATCAGTAAAGTGTTTAATTCTAACTTTTATAGGACATAAGCATCATTCCTGAATACAGAGGGTTTTTGTCTTGAATCAGGGACAGCAAAGAATGTCATAGGAGTTGTCTACATGGGGATACTGTAGTACACAAGTCTCGAAAAGGTATGAAGTCCATGTAGTTGAAGTATGTCAAATTCACATGCTGATACTCTCATTCAGTGGCTACATTCTCTGTATCATAAGCTTCCCTTATATCTGTGTCCCTATATAAACATAACCCAAGTCCTCTGTAACAGTTTTTTCAATGTGTGATTACAGTAGTGGGAGTTAGGCATCTAACTCTTCTGTGCTGTTTTGAAACTCCCACCTCAAGAATGTAAGATAAGGAATCTCTTCTATCTGCAAAGTATTGCATGGATAACAGAAAAAAAATACAAAAAACCTACAGCAAACAAATATCTATATTCAGGCAATGTACCAGTTGCAAGGTTGAGTTGAGTTGTTACAAAAAAACTCAACTCAACCTTGGCGGGAGTAAATGCTCATGAGTTCAGCAGGCCAAATACAAATTTCTGTTCTAAGGGCGAGAGTTTTTGAAATATGGCAAAATAATTTTCTACTAAATTGTAACAAAGAGCTGAAGGTTCCTGTTACTTTAAGGGTGAAGGAGCAGCAGAGAGAGCCTCAAGCAGGGAAAGCTGTCTACCAAGGGTTGCCAGGGAACAGGTACTGGGGGGTGTTGGCCAATGTAGGGACTTAGCACTCTACTTGGGGAAGAGGGGTTTAATCCCCCTCCCTGGCCGCAAGCCCCAGACCCCAGCTGGGGGAGGTAGGGGGTGCAGTCCCTGCCTCCCCATCCCTTAAGCCTTCTCTGCTGGAGCAGGCTGCCCAGCCCAGGGCTGGAAAGCATGCTGGGGGCTCTGAGTTAACTTAAACCAGGAAGGGGTCTGGGACAGAAGTTTCATAAACCAAGTTGACTCAAATCAGTTAAATTTGATACTACATTCAACCAGGTTTATTTTAAACCAGTTTCAGACATTTTGAAATGTGTTTATGTACACTGAATTTCTGTTCTGTTACAGGGTTTAAACCAGTTTCTGTTCACTTAAACCACTTTATGTGTAACTTCTGTTCCTAGCCTACATGCTAAAGCCTCAGGCAATCCGTAATATTTCTTTTGACTTCACTCAGCCTCTCATAGGAGCTCATCAGGCTGTTTAGGCAAAGATAGTTCCCAAGCATGATGGTTAGAAAAATAATCATTTTCACCATCTTAATTAAAATG
The DNA here is from genome assembly GCA_030014935.1 of Caiman crocodilus. Taxonomy (NCBI): domain Eukaryota; kingdom Metazoa; phylum Chordata; order Crocodylia; family Alligatoridae; genus Caiman; species Caiman crocodilus. The sequence continues at coordinate 24,812,400 of JAGPOW010002514.1, read as the reverse complement.
TATAAAAAAAATTGAAATGATAAGGTCTGTATGGAAAGGAAAGGCAGACAGAGCATTATTGCCATTCACACCTGACTTTCAAAAAGCTACAAAAGGTTTTAAAACAGCACCATCTAGAGGAATGACAGAATTATTTCTCTCTAATACAGCTTCTGTGTAAAAGTCATATCCCTACACATAATATATATTGGTCCTTTTCTTTCCTAGTCCCCCTCCCATAGATATTAATGGTAAAGGAAACAAATCTCTTAGAATTTTTTTTCCTAATAATGCTATCAGGCATCCCTTGATAAACACCCTGCTACTTTAAAGTACATATTTAAAGCATAGATTCAGCAAGAAACTGAATCCTGACATTCGCTACATGCATTCTTCCATGAAGTTAGTCCTGCATTACCTTTAAGGAAGTTTGTGGTTTTTTATGGCAATATCCCCTTGCTAGGTAATCATTCTTTTTTAAAGCAACATCTTTATTTTCAAACTTCAAAACATTAGTTCTAGCCACATCTAAAAATCTCACTTGCTACCATATGGTTCACATTCTGCTTCACCTCATTGCCTCAGTGGTGAAGGGCTCCAAACACACATGCCATTTCCATCATTGAAGTAGTCTTTCTAATTGTACAAGGGCCAATCAACCGAAGCCCAGGGAAGGGGTGAACATCTTCTGTATGGGTTCTGTGCCCTCTACTCAGGAAAGTCCTGCAAAGTGAGAGCAGCACAGGGAAGGGGCCAGTGGTTCTCTCTCAATACAGTTCTAATGGTCCTTACTGCTACTGCAGCAAAGAGGACCACAAGAAGGGCAATAGATGCTCCAACCCAGAAACTGCACGATCAGCCAGAAAATATCTCTGCTTCATCTGTATAGCAAGGAGAATGTGTTAGAATCCCAATATCTTCACCTTCTGACCTCTACAGACCTTTCAAAATGCTTACTTGGGCTCTGTATAAATGACACAGTTTACTCATGTATAAAAAGAAACAACCACCATTTCCAATGCTGTCAATCCAGAAGTGTATGTGCTTAATTCTCTTAAAATACAGAAAAGGGTGGAAGCAGCAGTGTTTGTACTCCTCTTTCATTTGTAAAATACTTTCTTCTTCCCTCACTTGTCCCATCTAAATGGGATCACTGTTGCGGATCCCACCAGCTTTGGTCATACGTATCTTCTTCCAACTCCTTCTGTCTCATGTCCTTCTCCACTATATCTCTCCATCTCATCTTCAGTCTTTCTCTTCCCTTTCTCCCTGGTAGGGCCATTCTGGTAACTTCTTTTATCCCATATTCTTCTGGGCTCCTTTGAACATGCCCATACCATGCCAGTCTTCTCCCTTGTACCTTCTTGGATGCTTTCACTACCTTCACCAATCCTCTGATGTAAGTATCATTCACTTTATCCATCTTCATCACTCCACACATCCATTGGAACATTCTCATCCCTGTCATATTCAGTCTTCTTTCTTGAGCTTTTTTCAGGGGCCATGTCTCTGCTCCATACAGTAGCGCTGGATGCACACATCTTGTAGGCTTCCCCCTTCAGCTTCATTGACACTCTCCAGTCACATAATGTTCCTGTTGGCAATTTCCAGTTTGTCCACCCTGCTGTTATTTGATGGTTCATTTGTGAAATCTCTCTTTGTAAAAGTCTTCAAGCAGAAGATGGTAGTGGACTTGTACAATGAAGATGAGTATTCTCTTGAAGTTAGTTCAGATCTTAGGCTGGGCCTTAAGTTAGATCTATACTTGACTGCTGCTGCCAGAAGTTCTTGTGGCAGAGAACAGCCTCCACTGTCAAATTGACAAAGTACCAGCACATCTGCTCACTGCTGGCCACTGGCCACAGCTCTGCAATACCAACTGTCCCTCCACAGCAGAAAGTAGATGCTAGGAAGTAAATCTTTTCTGAATGGACTGTGACTAGTTAAAGATGGGAGAGTGTCTTATGCCTTCTGTTGACTGCTGGGTGCTGCCAGAAGCCTTATGCTGCTCAGCAAAGATAAATATTGCCAGCAGAGGAGAAGCTTCTGTCACCAGCAAAAGGCTTTGAAAGACTCTTATTAGACTTTCCAGTAGAACCAAAGTCCTGCCAGCAAACTTTGTAGTGTCTACTATGCCCTAGATTTTATTGAAAAACTTGATCAGAAAACTAACTTATCTTACACAAAAAAAGCCCAGAACAATTAGCATTTAGTATTGCCCAGGGGTGTCAAACATATGGCCCGAAGGCTGGATCCAGCCTGTGGAGCCATCCAACCCCCAGTGCTGTTTTTACATCTAAGCAGACCCACATGTGGCATGGCTCGGGGCCAGTTCATGACTCTGATTAGGTCCACAGACCCCCTCCCTTCCCCCCTTCCCACAGCATACCAGATCCAATAACTAGCTGCTTCAGCCAGCCTGGGGTCCATGCTGTATGCAATGTGGATCTGAGTGGCTGGAATGGATGCCACATGCAGTGCTGTTCAGCTAGGGGTATGTAGCATGAATCCTACAATATGGGTCCCAGACCGGCTGGAGCACCTGCTGGATCTAATATGCTGGGGGAGAGACTAGGGGAAGGGGTTCATGGGCCCAATTCAGCCCATGATCCGGCCCCATGTTGTGGTCCAGATGATTTTGGTCTTGGGTATAGCCCAAAACAGAACTTTCAGAACTCTGTGCATAAGGAGAACTATATTGTACTTTTACTTTTACCTATTAAAAGTGGGTCGTCTTAAAATACATGCAGTTCTGTAGCTCAACCTTGCACTAACAAACCCATCAGCACTCAGATTGTGTAGCACTTGATATTTCATTCAGCTACCATCATTCATTGTCATTTATAGAAACAGGTTTGATTTAAGAAAAGTACATTATTGCAATAATCATTTTCTATGATTCTAAGATACGAAAATGACTTTAAAGGAATGCTTTTTCCCTCTGAAAGCTGCACAGGCTTTGTGGATCTGGAAAGAGTCTTTGCTGCTCATAAGGTGGAAGGTTTGAGATGTTACTCACCTAAGTCCTTAAGCATAAGACTTCTGTGGTAATACTTAGTCTCTGTCCATTTGTAGCCCCTAGTACAAGATAAAGCAGCTAACTAGAGACATAGGAGAAGATCATATCTAACATGTGGCTTGATTCAGTTTTTCTTCCCCCGGACAGGTTTCATGTACTAATTCTCTCTCTCTTGGTTTTTTCCTTGACTTAGTAGTGACTGGTACCCTCTGCCCTACTTTCAAGGAATAGAGAGGCCATTCTTAAACCTCAGGTAAAATTCTACCTGTCACTAAAGTACTGAAAGCCAGCCCTTTGTTTCTACCAAAGAGGAGATGAGAAGCACATTTAACTTTAAGCCTAAGGTTTCTTACAAAATAATTGTTTGTGGTTTTTGAATCTGGATCTGTTACTTTTAGTCTCATGCACTTACATTCTATTCTCTTTCTTCTTCTCTAGCTCCTTTTACATGAGCTTCCTTTCTCTCTCTGCCTCAGCTCCCTGAGGTCACTTCTACTCTCCCCCAAAACATTACATTATTCACAACAGATAAGGGTCTTTTAACAAGACCCCTTTGTTTTCTTGCAGGACAGGGCAAATAGCCTTGTTTTACTAGAAGGTCATTCCAATCAGTGTACTTCTTATCCCCCGCTCCCTCTCTTCCCCTCCTGAGACATGGTCATATTCTTTGTCTTTGTTAAAGCTGGTTCAGACTAAACCCAGGGTTAAACCAATTTAGCTAGCATTTTTTCTATTGGTGCCAGGCTTGTGTGTTATACTTGCTTCTACTAGTGTGCAATGAAAAGTGGATTGTTAAATAACACAATATCCTTCACATCCCTACAGTGTCTGAAAATGTTATATTGCATTCAACAGTGTACCACACATCGCTGGATGTACACAAAGGCACTATGCGACAAAATTTGGAAGATCTCAGCTTAATGTAGGTACAAGTATGAATAGCAGAAACACTTTGAAGAGACTATGCCATGTTGTTTAGAATGAGCGGGAGCATCTATATGTGCATATTATGGTGAAACAACTCTGGTGCCTATTGTGATGAAGGTTATTGCTCTTGGGTGCCACGTTTAAACATGTGCCTCAGACCTAGGGTGCCCCTTGGTTCTGTGTTATACCAGGCTATCTTGTTTTTAAGCATTTTGTTCCCTGTCCTTTCCCAATGAGGACCAGACTGCAAAAAGTCCTGTTTTTCAGTTCATTGGTAGAAATACTTGTCAACCACTTGTCCTCATGATTCTATTGGCTGTGCCTGGACATAGGGTGGTGCACAGGCAGGAGGAACATGGTTCCCAGCCAGCAAAGGAAAAGAGTAAGGAAGGGGGTCTTTTTGTGGTGGCCTCACCCCTCACTGGTGATTGGCTGAGGGGGCCTGTCCCTCACCAAGGGGATGTCTTGTATTCTGAGGATGCATCAATCGACGTCCTACTGGTACCACAGCGCACTGAGCCAAGTTGGAGCAGCCCTGGTCAGCAGGGAGCCCCGTGGGGTGCTCTGACCCAGCTCAGTGTGCTGCAGAGGGGTTGGCTGGGGCATGAGGGTGTTCCAGTGCAGGCCTAGCCAGCAGGCAGCCCCCACACTGAAGAACCCTGGTGCTGCAGACAGTTGGGTCAGCATCTATGTATGTGTTGCTGCACACAACAAAAACTGCAGGAGGACAGTATTTGTATTTACAAACACTAGCCTGGTGTGGAGTTTATTAGTTTCCTGTGGGCTAATAGGGCCACGTGTATAGACAATGAGATGGTTATTGTGGAGGTAATTAGTGTACCCCACAGTAAACATCTCGTGTAGATGCACCCAGTAAGCTGGAAGTCAAAAGGGACCTTATGGATGTGTCTACACATCACCATATGGTGACGTTGCTAAGGCTTCATGCTTTAGTACTTCCTTTCCAGTGTAGCACACCACTACAGCAATAAAGAGTTGTGGTGCTGTAGTGGTGCGCTATACTCGGGGAGCATGTTGCTATGGTAACATAGCTGGCAATCACATGTAGACCCACATGATCACTACGTTTCCACAGTGGACCTTATAGCAATGTAGCGCATCACTACATCTCCATAGGGTGACATGTAGACTTGCCTTATAAGAAGCAATTAGTTCAGCTGCCTAAACAGATGAGGGATTCATTGTTTCTAAGATATCCCAGATAAATACTTATTGAGTCTCCTCTTGAAAATTTCTGCAGATTTCCTAAGCAGTTTGTTCCATTGTGTTTAATTCAGGAAGTTCTTCTTGAAACATGAACTGCATTTGCTTTGTGGCGTTTTAAACCTACTGTCATATGCTGCCCTCTGGCAAGGGAGAACAGTTCTTGTCTATTTTCCATAGGCCTAAAGTTTGATCTATAAATTACTAGATTTTGCTGTAGAGCCTAAAGCTGTAATTTGGTAAACCCTGCTGCTCTGTCACTGATTTTTAAAAAATAATCCCATTCTTCTGCTGCTAGCTGTTATAAGCATCAAGCCTTTCTATTCCATTTATTCCATTTGATTACTGCATTTGCCAGATACTGCTATCTGAGCATCTTCCATGATTGCTTTGTTGATCACTGGGCCTAAGGAAATCCTGAGGGTAACACTACTCAGTCACAACCCAGATTTCATTCTGGAAGCTAGAGTACTACAGGGACTTGCCTTTGCTCAGATGCCACACCCGTAATCCATTTGATAGTTGAGACTTGTCTCTTCTTAATTAGGCAGTCTTTAGTATGAATGATGATGGGTAGGCAACATGCATTTCATTCAAGATACTTTAAAGTAGAGAAATACCAAAAGTAACACTGAGCACTGGGGAGTAAAGATCATACAGGGTAGCAGGTGCCTCTTCTGAAATCACCTTGTAGGAAATGATCAGCATTTCAAAAGCTCCACTCTTCTTAGTGAGAGGAAGAAGAATGGAGCTGCCCCTTCTGGAAGACCCTTTTACCTGCTTAGAAGTAATCCAACAGCATGGGCAGGATTTTGAACACCATGAGCAGATGGTAATCCAACACCATGGGTAGATGGTGTGGTGCATTATCACATATAACACAATGCACTATTCTCTAGTTAAAAAGAATCTAGAACCTTTACTAACACACTAGGGGCCTAGGCTGCATTATCGAGTTGAGACTGAACAAAAACAAATACAACTTTATTGGAATGTGCATTAATTTACTGTATTATATAGTATGCATAAAACACAATAAACTAGGCAAAAAATAAAATGTTGTTTCTTTAGTCCTGCATTCATTAGGATTAAATGTGTATTTCCTTTTCAGATTGATAGAACAAAATTTATCCTTCTTGGTAGATTTCAGTTGGTGGGTGATGGAGTAGTTACTTTTGACATCACTGAAAATAGAATTGAGCACATGGTACTGGGTACCTTAGGCCACGTCCACACAAGTGCGGACATTTGTTTCCCCAGGGACAAAAAGCAGCGACACATCTTGGGCTGCTCATACTTGTCTCAGGGGAACACCCATGCCATACACACTCTGGTGCACTGCAGGTTACTCCAGGTGGGATAGGGGAGACAGGGACCAGCAATTGTGCTGGCTCCAGCAGCCTTACCTGGGGTCCTGCGGGCCTCAGCTGCAGCTGGAGCTGCAGCTGTGATGCTTCTGCACCTGAGAGTCTGGATTGCATCTGGAGCATGGCTCCAGCAGGCCAGGCTCCAGTTTTGAGAGGTGTGCACTGCCTTCACGTGCACCACCCCGCTTTTTTAAGGCATGGGGTTTTTTTCGACTCTGGGATCTCCCAGAGTCAGCCCCTCTTCCCCCCATGCTGCAAGGTATAAATGTGGGGAATGCCTGCATGACCAATGTGTGGCACCACAGATGGGTCTGCAACTCCACATATTGCACATCTGCACTCAACTGGATGCAGCCTTATTGAGCAAATCAGAGGCTGTATTTTGGGAGTCAAGACAGTTTAGAATTAAGAAAAACTCAGGTTGGTATTATGATGAGGATGGCAGCATAAAAACCTGTATGGAATAGTCTTCAAACCAAATACTGAGGAGCAGCAAGATCACCAGTAGCTGTGTTTGAGATGTCTTTCTAAACAGAAGAGTGTCTCTGTTAGCTGCAGACCAACAGGCAAGAAGTGATCTATGAAGCAGTTTCCTCTTTTACAGGTTAGTTTTAATTTCTCTCTCCTTTGCTATTTTTATTATGTATCATGTAACTGATGTACTTTGTACAGAACATGTCATACAAAATTAATCTATATGGTGTTGTAAAGGGCCATAAAGGATCATTATCTTCTTTTCAACAGATTGATAATGCCTGCCATTTTGCACACAGGCAGGTAATATTTAGGGACAACTGAATCCCTGCCTCTCAGCTAACCAGAGGGCTTTTTCAGTGAATTCAGAGTAGAAGGAGGCAAGAGAAAGAGAGCAGGAGAGTGTAAAGAAGACCTGACTGAGGGTAGAAAATGAGATTGGAAGAGTCAAGGCTATGAGACTAGATGCCTGGCTTAAGTTGAAAAGAGAGAACTGTACAGTAAGTTCCCAGGAAAAGCCACCTGACTAGAAATCCATCTATGAGGAATCTACTCAGCTAGGAAATCGGCTAGGATTCAGAGTTTGTACCAGTTCAAGCTGCAGTCCAGGAACTGTAGCAGGCACTAGTCTGGAGTTTCAGTTTACAGCAAATACATCCATTCCCTGCCAGCAGATTGGCACAGTATGAAAAATCCTTCCAAGCTGTTGCCTTTACACTGGAGTTTGCTAACCTCTCTGCCTGCATCAAATGCCTTTCAAGAAACAGACCTGGTGTTGCTTTAAATTCCAGCATAATTCAAGATTTATTTTATTCTGTGCTCCTTGTATTTGAAATTGTTTCTGTTCAAATTCTTTACTTTGAATAAAGAATATTTACTCCATCTTGATGTTCGGTAGCTGTTTGTGTTCAGGTATTGGAAATAACAGAATAATTCTGAATTATTCTGTCAATTTTTAAGGAGAACCCATCTTATTTGGTTGTTACCTGCTATATGGACAGCAGTATTTTACTGGATGCAGATTATCATCCTTTATTTTCAATCATATGTTTTCTTTCAAGACAGATTTTGTAGGCTATGTTTTTCTTTAGGACACTTATTAAAGTAGCATGGAAAATGTTTTTGTCAGATTCATTTTGTATGGTGCCTGGACACTGCTGTAAAAGCAAACAAACAAAAAACCCCTCAACCAAACCTAGCTTATTTGGAGTTCCCTCTTGGGGGTAATGTAAATCCTGTGGCTTGAGCATCCCAAGAAAGACACATTTTCTGAAATAACTAAAAAGCAGCAGTGAAAATGGTGTCAAGAACAAAGAAACCTGAGGTTCCTTTTTTTGACAAGAGCCTTCCTGAACTGTTTCCATTAAATGCCTACTGCATTTTATAATCTTCTGTTTTGCTTTTAGCCACCTGGCTCTAGAAAATAATGTGAAGGCAAATGTACGGTATTATGTTGCATACACAATTTGTATATCTGTTTTTAAGTACTTTATATGACCCCCATTAATAGTATCTCAGTTCTTCTTATAACCATGTTGTATATCCACAACACCTCTATGAAACAAAGAAGAGCCATTATCCTCATATTACAGATGGAGAACCGAGATGGAAGAAAATGCAGCCATGTCTACAAAGTGAACTTACTGTGTCCAGCAGTGGCACCAGCTTGTTGTCTGGTTCCCGTGGGCTGCTTCCTATACTGGAATCAGTGTAGCCTTTTCTGTGCAGTGTAGCATAAGAAATAGTTAGTTTTAAATGGGATAACTAGCCTTATCACTCATTAACTTGCCCAAGGTGCCATGCAAGTAGAGCTCTGGCTGGGAGACAGGCATTATAGACCAATGTGCTGTGCTTGAAGCAGCAGGTGCCTGGCATGGTAAGTTTACTTTGTAGATGCGGCTTGAATGACCTGCCTAAAGTCGTACATGATTTTTATGGGGAGGAGAGGTAGCGTCATAATCATGGGGCCATTTTTTCTCTCAATGCAAATGATTATTTCCACAGACAAATGTGTATCAGTAGCCTCAAATACTGGGACAGCGAAGGAGACAGTGCAACTGGGACAGAACTGCACAGCTGGGGAGAGGGAGATGGGAGTCTGTGTTGGGATGGGGGTGGGGCAGAGGTCAGGGCCAACAGTGGGTCAGGCTGGAGGATGGTCTGGTCTGGCTGGCAGTACAATGTGAGGTGTAGTCAGGGGCATGGGGGTCAGTAGTGGACCCCTGGGGTGGGGAAAGCACAATGTAAAACCATTGCTGCAGTTCTTGATGCAACCCTGCTTATGTTAGAATCATAGAAAATTAGGGTTGGAAGGAACCTCAGGAGGTCATCTAGTCCAATCCCCTGCTCAAAGCAGGATCATCCTCTACAAAATAATTCCAGGCAGGGCTTTGTTGAGCTGGGCCTTAAAAACCTCCAAGGATGGAGATTCCACCACCTCTCTGACTTGTTACAGTGCTTCACCACCCCTTAATGAGAAAGTTCTTCCTAATATCCAACCTAAACTTCCCTTGCTGCAACTTGAGACCATTGCTCCTTGTTCTGTCATCTGCCACCACAGAGAACAGTCCAGCTTCGTCCTCTTTGGAACCACCCTTCAGGTAGTTAGGGACTGCTATCAAATCCCCATTCAGTCTTCTGTTCTGCAGACTGAAGCAGCCCAGTTTACTCAGCCTCTCCTCATAAGTTATGAGCCCCAGCACCCTAACCATTTTCATTGCCCTCTGCTCGACTCTCTCCAATTTGTCCACATCCTTTCTGTAGTGGGGGGCCCAAAACTGGACACAATACTCCAGACATGGCCTCATCAGTGCCAAATAGTGGGGAAGAATCACTTCCTTCGATCTGCTGGCAATATTCCTAATAATGAAGCCCAGTGTGCTGTTAACCTTCTTGGCAACAAGGGCAGCTCCCTGCCTAGGCAGCAGTGTTTCTTTGCTGCCTTCCTTGTTGTGGGTATCCTCTATTCAGCTGTTTGGGCTCTATCTGATTCCATTTCTCTCCTTAAAGTAACAGGAGCCCAAGACTCCCTGTTATAACAATATCTTGGGAAACTAAATTGTCCTTAACAAAGCCAGCTAATTCTAAAGCAGAGATGAGAACCTGTACTTGGACTTGTTAACAATGTTTTTAAAAGTTCTTTTAGATCTTTTAAGTAGATCTTTTATTTAGATCTTTTCAGATATAGTGGTACCTCGGTACTTGTCGTTAATTGGTTCCGGGAGGCGCGACAAGTACCAAAAACAACGAGTACCAAACAAACAGCCCTCCCCGCGCCCCCTTCTCTCCGCAGGTGAGGGCTCGGCCGCGCCGGGGCTCAGGGGAGGGTGAGAGAGAGTGCAGGGCCGGGCAGTGACAGCGGCGACGCCTTGCCAGAGCAGAGCGGAGCAGAGCAGAGCGAGCAGCAAAGTTCAGGAGGGAGCAGGTGCCACCGCCGCCTCCTCCTCCGCCGACAAGTTCCCGCTTGCACATTGAGTATCGAGCAAATGACGAGTACCGGGACAACATTTTCGCGTCAACATGCGTCAAGTACCAAATTCAACGAGTTTTAAAGCAGTCGAGTTCTGAGGTACCACTGTATTTTAAACTCGCGGTGCTCAGGTGAAGCACCTGAAGACTGGAAGAAGGCCAATCTTCAACCCATCTTCAAGAAATGGTGGAAAGTAGATCCCAGGAATTACAGGCCAATCAGCTTGACCTCAATCCCCAGTAAGATTCTGGAGAAAATTTTCAAAGAGACCCTACTGGATAAGCTGGCTGAGGGCAAGATCCTGAGGGATAGCTAGTATGGGTTTGTCATGGGTAGGTCTTGCCTGATCAATCTCATCTTCTATGATCATATGACATACCACCTGGACAAGGGAGAAGAGATTGACATCATACACCTGGACTTCAAAAAAGCCTTCAATCTGGTGTCTCATGACCTCCTCATGGAAAAATTGGCCAACTGTGGCCTCAGCTAAACCACAGTCTGATGACTGGGAAATTGGCTCCGAGGTAGGACCCAAAGAGTAGCGGTTGATGGTAGCAAATTATTATGGCACTCCATGACCAGTGGTGTCCCCCAAGGCTCTGTCCTTGGACCAGTTCTCTTTAACATCTTTATCAACGATGTGGAGATTCGTGTCAGAAGCGCACTGGCCAAGTTCGCTGATGACACTAAACTTTGGGGCATAGCATCCACACCTGAGGACAGGTTAGTGATCCAGGCTGACTTGTGTAAACTTACTAAGTGGGCAGATACAAACCTGATGATGTTCAATACCAATAAATGTAAGGTACTCCACCTTGGGGGAAAAAAACCCTGCAGAAAAAAACCTGCAGCATACTTATAGGGTCAGCAGTGCTACGCTTGCTAGCACCATTGCTGAAAGAGACATGGGGGTCATGATTGATGACAAGATGAATATGAACCACCAATGCTATGTTGCAGCTGGTAAAGCAACAAAACTCTGGCTGGCATCCATAGACGCTTCTCATGTAAATCGCAGGATGTTATCCTCCTGCTGTACTCAGCCTTGGTGAGGCCGCAGCTGGAGTACTGCATTCTAGGCTCCACAATTGAAGAAGGATGTAGAGAAGCTTGAGAGAGTCCAGAGGAGAGCCACATGCATGATCAGAGGGCAAGAGAATAGGTCTTATGAAGAGAGACTGAGAGCCATGGGACTTCTCAGCCTGGAAAAGCGCAAGCTCATGGGGGACCTCGTGGTTGCTTATAAGTCCATAAGGGGTGTACATCAGGACCTGAGAGAATGTCTGTTGGCTGGACTTAATGATCTTCGAAGTCCCTTCCAACCCTAATGTCTATGAAATCTATGATCTCATGATCTTTTCCAAAAAAGTATAATTGTTTTATCCTGGTAGCCTGATTTAATTTCAGTTTGTATAACTATAGTCTGCCTAGCTACATTCTCTCTGCAACTGTATTTGAGTATGATATGGTTTACTTCCTGTCCCAAATTGGTGTGTGTGTTGAGGCTAGCCTGTTCTGGCCAGTTCTGGGGTTTGAGTACCCTAGATTCCATTGTGTATCAATGCACATGCAATTTAATAGAAATATAGCATCACAACAAAAGGAACTGTGCTCCAAATTTATTTTAGTTGCACAGCGGGATTTTGTAGGAAGAGAAATTACAGCTGAGACTAATGAGCAGAGTCTTAATTACACTGAAATTGGGACAGCATTTCAGCTGGAGTATAATTGGAGGGGGCAAAATGAGGACAGTCCTCCAGATCAACCTGGGAACTTTAGAATGTTCAGCTCCTCGAATGATGAATACACCATAAGTGCACATATAGCCCTGAGTATACAGTTAGAGCTATGATTATGCCACGGCTCTTCTATGAAATAAGAAAAAAAAGCGCAAGCAGTTGCAAAAGTTGTCTTGTTTTGTTTACCCTTCTCCACTTGTGTGAAGTGCTCAGAAGTAAAATGAATCAGAAAAAAGAATTTCCATTCCATATATTTTGCCTTCCCCACCATCCCCTTACTATTCTAAATTGAAATAAAAAGCCAATTATTTCTCACAGAATAAAAATTTGTGGGGGAAGAAGTTTTTTGAAACATTGTTTCAAAGTGTTTTGTTTCTATAACATAAAAATATCTTGTTTCTATAATGTAGAAACAATATAAAATACACCTTCAATAAATATGTATGTGGAAGGCTTGCTGACAGCAGCCTGGCTCACTGGCTTTAGAAGAGCTCAGAGTGATTGGTGAGGCATTTCCCATTCCCCATCAGTCAGGTAAGGGAAGGGAGCAGGAAGCAAAAAGGGGAAGCGGAGAGGTGAAAAAAGTGAACCAGAGGGGGAATTAACCTCGCCTCTTTCTGATTGGGCCATTCTCAAGGGCATTCTGAAGGGCAGACCCTTCAGAGAAGATAAAAAGTCAGCGTGCCCAGCACATGGGCAGCTTCAATGAAGGACGGTGAAGAGGGCTGTGAAGAGCTGGTTGAGCTGACCAGTGGGGTAGAGCAGTTCCCCCAGAAGTGCCCAGAAGATGCTTTTCCAGACAGGGCAAATGGCTGTGTTCCCAGCCCTGCCATGAAGGGTGTGTGACAACAGTGCACAGGTCGGTGCACAAAAGGTCTGGGAGCAGACGGGACCTCAGGTGCTTCACCGGGCATTTCCGGTCTCCAACCCCCTGCACAAGGCAGAATGACGATGCACAAAGCGTCTGGGAACAGACAGGACCTCAGGCACTGCACTGGGCAGCGCGGATCTCCAATCCTGCACAATACCAGAACAGGGCCATTGGTACACAGAACAGTGCACAGGGCCATAGATCTGCAGGGACCCAGTGGTTGCACCAGCAGCGTGGGTCTCCAATCTTGCACAAGGCAGGAATAGGGCCATTGGTACACAGGATAGTGCACAGGGCCATAGAGCTGTAGGACCCTGTGGCTGCACAAGGCAGGGACAGGGCTGTTGGTGCACAGGACAGTGCACAGGGCCAAAAGTGGGCTGACAGGCCAGGAGAGGCAGCTGAGGGCCCCCTGCAGAGGGAGGAGACACCTTGTCTCTGGAGACAAATGCAGCTTCCATGAGTCCTAGGGAGCTGTGAGTTGCCTGGGAAGGGGATTCCCACAGAGGAGGAGGGCCCTCCCCTCTGTGGTGGGCAGCGGAGGGGAAGCCCCTAGTAAAAAGGGGGGTCCTGAGTTGAAACCCAGCCAGCTGTGTAATTTAAGCAGGGTTAAAGGGTGTCGTTTGGCGAATCAGGGTATTCTTTTTCTCCCTCTCCAGGGGGGTTATTTCTTCCTGGGATGCAGCAATTGCACTAGTGCTGTATGCTGTTCCATTTCCTTCCTCTATGATCCCATATTTTAAACCCTGCATCTTATTATTTGTAAACCCTGTGCCATATTATTGTTTGAGTACATTGTGTTTGATGAAATCCCTGTTATGAATATTTAATCACCGTCTTACTACTTCCAGCCCTATTATTATTAGTCCCTAAACCAACTCCTGTTTTATACTTGAGGGGAAGGCAGGGCCTGCAGTCCAGTCCAAGAAGGCCCCAGGGGGACCGGCCTAAGCATGGTCAAGGGCTAGTAGAATGTATTTGAATATACATACTGTAAATATTTTTATTGCATATGTATATATTAGTTAATTTTGTAAACTCCTGTATCATATTCAAGTGTACGGCTCAACAAGTGTCCTGGCTCTGCTCTGTGGGGAAAGGAGAGGAGCTGCACACAGCCAGGCAACTACATCTCTGCCAGTACACCTGCACCCGCTTACATCCCTTTATTTGAAGAGTGGACCTATCTGAGTCATACCTGGGTTACACATATTACAAATAAACTAAGTCAAAGCAAAATGAACTGAAATAAAAAAGTCATTTCAATATTTTAACATCACCAAAACTAAATGTTAGTTACATTTTGATATGATGGGAACATTTCAATGACATGTTGATGAGAAAATTCAAAATGAATTAATTGAAATGATTTATGTTGACTTTTATCATCAACATTTCATCAATATTAAAATGCTCGTGCAAGTTGTTTCAGTTTTAACAAAACTGCATTTTTCAGTGGAAATCTTCTGTATTGGAGATTTTCCAATCAGTTTCACAAAGCAGTATTTTTTTTTAACTTTGAATTTAATCTGGCCTATATATACAGAAGTGAAGTACTTCTGAAGTAACTTTTACTGAGCATTTTTGAAGTACCATGTAAATTCTTTCCTTTATCCATTCTCTCATCCCTGGCTAGAAATGAAAAAAAATCATATTTTATTGTTCTTGCGAAAGATATTATATTCTGTGTCACCTGGATTCAAATTTAAAAGCAATGCACTGTTGCTACATGCAGAAATACTATTGGGCAGCCTTAGAGGGCTAAGCTAAAGGCTTGCCTAGAGCAACCTGATTCCTCACTGGGTCCAGCTGTGTATGTTTGTCTTTCTGGCTGCAGGCCACTGAGCTTCAAGATGTAAGCCCAGTACTTTCAGCAGAAAGTTATGTTGCTTAAAGCTCCACAAGGCTGTAGCTATGCTTGGGTTTTGTCTGCCTTTTTACCTTTCTCTTCTTGTTTAAGTTTTGGATCTTGTCCTGGTTTTTGCTTCAAGTCCTTACTCAGTTTCTGCCTTGGTCACCACGGCAGAACCTGCTGCAACCCTGTTCTACAGCTTCTGTCCTGGTGCTTGCTTTGACTTGTGTCATAAACAAATCAGTTGAGTGTCCAAGTCACAATAGACTGCATGGAGCCATTACCCCAAATTTGGTCACATTCCACTTCATTAGTTATTCCTACCTAGCAGTCTGTTATTGGCCACGCCAGACATATAAAAGTTCATGCAGCTTCCGCCCAAGTTGGAGACCTCTGAGCACGTGACAGAGTAACCATGGAGAACTCTGTAGCGTGACTGAGGAAACTTGGCAGACTGATCACCCACCAATATCTCCCCGTCACCAGGTCCTTTTGACGTACCCTCGTTATCCTGCAGGTTCCTTTTTGTTCAAAAACTCGTTTACTTGCAACTCGTTTAATTATCCATGACAACGCAAGCAAGCTACCTCAAGGCCTGCACTTCCATTCCATGCGGCGTAAGTAATCTTTTAAAACCAATAAGCTGTCTTGCCTCTCCGTCACCGACTGCCTGATATCCGATTAAATTAGCAACCCTCTGGACGGCTCCGGCTGCCCGAGACATGGCGTCACAAACAGGATCTAAGGGCACAGTGGTGGAGAAGATTCTAATTGAGTGTTGCCCCTGGCGCACAAGGGGGCGCCCTGTGGCCGACTCAAATGAGCTACGGGCACATATTGCAGACCACCAAGCGGGCAAGTTGACCAAAAGGCTCATCAGTGGCTACCTTTCGCTAAAGGGGGAAGAAGGAGTTTTGAATGAATGGGAGACACACCTTCACCCCAGGGCATTTGGGTACGTGATGAGCAATAAGCAGGTCCGATTCAGACCCTGAGACAAAGTGGGCACCGTGTCCCTCGCCGGAGTAAAACCAATGGGTGTATCAGACCCAACTCTCACCCAAGAGTATGCCCGCTGTATAAGGTGTGTGAGAGAAGGCGGAGAACCGACACCGGTTGACCGGTTCAATCCCCTGACCCTAGCGCCCGGGTCAAGGGGGCACAAGCTACTTTTGGATCTCCAAGAAAAGTTAAAGACGGAGGGCTGTGTCGCAGTGCGGTGGACGGGCCCGTAGTGGTACAAGGGAAAGATGTTGAATATTATGTTCTGCACTGTTACAACTTTGCTGTGGGAAAATGCAAATTTAGAGGTTCAACTGCTCACAGACGCCCAGACAGCTAAGGAAGCGGCAGTAAAGGAAAGCTCTGAACCATCAGAGAACCCTGAGCCGCCGCCATTCCAAGATGGTGCTGGGGAAAAAGAAGAGCACGTGAAAAGTCTGGGGGAAGAAGGGGCAGTTGCGTGGTCCTCGACCCCGCCCCTCGGAGTAGCACCAAAAGAAACTCTGCCCCCTGATGCAGCGCGAGCGGGAGAACCGCCCCGTTATGAGGGAGAGAAGTTATACTTGAGGTTCCCGCCCAACGAGCCTACGCTTCTCCCAGCTGCAGTCCACCCAATAGCGCTAGTCAAGCAAGTTACAGACGCACAGGGTGCGACTCGCATTATCACTACATGCCGCACCCACACGCGGGGAGAAATGCAAGAATTATACAAAGAATTGAAACTGAAGCCTGAAGAGACCCTGCTATGTGGTTAGGACACCTGGTAGCAGAATTTGGGCCAGACTTGCTGGACCTGGAAGAGACTGACTACCTAACCCGCCAAGCCTTGTGGAGTGGAGGGCACGCCACCGACCTGGAAGTGGTAGTGATTAACGCTCGCTGGCTTATCCCACTCCCAGTGCTTGTTGCAGGCCAAGTTAGTTACAAGTCTCACATCTGGCACGACAGCTGTTCATCAAAAGTCAGAGCAGAACAACTTTTGCTGGCCATAATAGGGGTATCATATGCCTCTTGGAACCCCAGCATACACCAGCTGGGACTGACATGGGCTCAGTGCAGAGGAGGGTGGCCTCACCGTCATCTATGGAACCTGAGGACTGTTCCTGCAACCCTTGATAGGATAGAAGCTTTCATAGAGGTCTATGGAGGAGATGACACCAAAATGCTTCGAATCCTCCTCAACCCAATGACTGGACAGCAGGCGGGAAACCTCCTGAGTCACCTTCCATAGTTGCAAGCCCTTATGAAGACGTCCATGAGAGTCTCTAGTAACGTGGAATACCAACCCTTGTCGTACCCCATCGAAGCCCAAAGACCAAGGTGTTATGAGTCAGACACACCACGAGAGTCGCAACAGTTGCCACAACGAACACCAGAGGAGAGAGCCATGTTCGGGTTCCTCCTACACCACTCCGGGCTTACGAAGTGACAATTGCGCACCCTGGAGGACGAGGGCCAACAGAACCTGGCAAATGAACTGGGCTTCAGGTTTGAAGTATAAGAAGACTCAATGAATGATTATCAACTCTAGTTCATCGCAACCGGCTAGCTCGCTGTCGTAGTGTTCTCCCAGTTTTCTCTTTCTGTTTGTTCATTTGTTTGTCTGTTCCCTTACAGGCTTGACAGTGACAAAGTGGTGATCTGTGACTGCTTGATCGCAGGAACCACCAAGAACTGACCCACAGTACATCCGGGTCGCCACAGAAATGGCTGCCTACTTGTATGTCACGAACGGAGTCGTCACCTTATTCCTGCCGTTACCGATGGGTTCCTTGGTGAACAGAACTGACTTCGAGACCTCCAACTCAGTCTTGAACTTTCTATTGTTCTGAGACAAAGCCATAATTAACGGCTCATCAACAGATGACCTACGGTTCCCCTTTTCTGTTAATGACCCCGTGTTCACACCCTTAGTTTACAAAAATGTCTTGTCGTTACTAATCTGAAAGCTTTGGGGATGTCACAGAAAGGTCGAGTGTAGATAGAAAGTAAATGAGAAAGAGGGAAAAAGAGAATTTTGAACACAAGAGAGCACAAGAGAGAAACCTGAAGGCTTATTATAGTATGTCATAAGTGAATAGAAAGCAGGAAGTGTGTAGTTTCAAGTCGTTGAAAGGAGAAGCAAGTAGTGAAGCATGACAAGATTAATGCATTTTAATAGTCTTAAGTAAAGAAATGAGGAAAGGCCACTCAATAATAGTCATGGTTAAATTGGCAATACTTATAATGAGAGCATAATGGGGTTACTTCATTAAACAAATATGCCTTCATGTGCATATATGTATATATGCGTGTGTGTATGTGTGAGTGTGTGTTTATGTATCAGATAATTATAGGAACCCTCCGTATAGGGGGCATTAATCAAATACCCCACTCTCAGTTACCTTAGAGAATCGAATTGGAGAAAAATTGCATAAAATTAAGAATAACAATTTGTTGTCTCTAAGTTAATCCAATTTTCAATGTCTTTAGTTACCTTGTGTTTGCCGTTGATCACAATAATTATTGTTGTGTATATAAATCATTGTATTTTATAGTTTGTTAAAAAAAGTAACTTGTTAAACTGTCCATTTTTATATGTATATATCTGCGTGTTATCCTAAACCTTGTAACAGTAACGAGTTTCTGGACGAAAATTGCCTTTAACCTAAGTTTCTTGGTCTATTGTGCCATGGCCAAGGGGGCATGTCATAACCAAATCAGTTGAGTGTCCAAGTCACAATAGACTGCACGGAGCCATTACCCCAAATT